>KQ987953.1:5355-16308 GCA_001598015.1 Dorcoceras hygrometricum
ATTCTAGGTCTTTACTCAACGTAATTGTAAATCATCATACATACAATGAAAGTAAAGAATGCCATATAAATAAATGCGAATATCATATATAAAGACTGTTTGTACAAGAGTCTATAAAACCCACACGCCACAAGTTGGCTAGTTGGGCATCTACTCTAACAATCTCCCACTTGCCCTAAAGCCAACTACTCATCAGACGCAGTCCCATTGTTTCGCGATGTTTTTCAAACAACGGTCCAGGCAAGGGCTTCGTAAGTGGATCAGCAACGTTGTCCGCAGAGGCGACTCTCTCAACTGCTATGTCACCTCTAGCCACAATATCTTGGATTATGTGGTATTTCCTCAGTATGTGTTTGGATCTTTGGTGAGACCTAGGCTCCTTTGCTTGTGCAACGGCACCCGTGTTGTCGCAGTACACCGGGACTGGACCAACTCCATTAGGAATGACGCCCAACTCTTGGACGAAATTTCTTATCCAAACGGCCTCCTTAGCAGCAGCTGATGCTGCAATGTACTTAGCCTCAGTGGTTGAATCCGCGATGGTGTCTTGCTTGGAACTCTTCCAAGAGACAGCACCACCATTGAGCATGAATACAAATCCAGAGGTTGATTTCGAATCATCCACGTCACACTGGAATCTAGAATCAGTGTAGCCTTCCAGTTTCAGTTCACCACCCCCATAGACCATGAACATATTCTTAGTCCTTCGTAAGTACTTAAGAATATCCTTCACAGCCTTCCAATGCAATTGGCCGGGGTTGGCCTGGTAACGGCTCGTGACACTCAGAGCATATGCGACATCCGGTCTAGTCGAGATCATGCCATACATAATACTACCTATTACCGAGGCATATGGTACACGTGCCATACTCTCTATCTCCTCATCAGTCTTTGGACACATAGACTTAGATAGAGTGACCCCGTGGCACTTAGGTAGGTGTCCTCTCTTGGACTCTTCCATAGAGAACCTCTTAAGTATGGTATCGATGTAGGTAGCTTGGGTGAGTCCGAGCATCCGTTTAGATCTATCCTGATAGATCTGTATTCCAAGAACATAGGATGCTTCACCCATGTCCTTCATCGAAAATCTACTAGACAACCATACTTAGTTGACTGCAGCATTCCTACGTCATTCCCAATGAGTAGAATGTCGTCAACATAAAGTACGAGGAAAGTCACAGCGCTTTTAACTACCTTCTTGTAAACACATGGCTCCTCGGGATTCTTGATGAAACCGAATTCCTTAATTGTTTCATCGAATCTTAGGTTCCAACTTCGCGATGCTTGTTTGAGACCGTAGATCGCTCTCTGAAGCTTGCATACCTTATGCTCGCTTCCAACAGATGTGAAACCCTCAGGCTGCATCATATAGATCTCTTCCTTAATATTTCCATTAAGGAACGCAGTTTTCACATCCATTTGCCATATCTCATAGTCGTACCATGCGGCTATGTCTAACAATATTCTAATTGACTTGAGCATTGCGACTGGTGAGAAGGTTTCATCATAGTCAACACATTGCCTTTGATTGTAACCTTTCGCGACAAGTCGTGCCTTGTAGGTCATTACCTTACCATCAGGCCCAAGTTTCCTCTTGTATACCCATTTGCACCCAATAGGAACATATTATTCGGGAGGGTTAACAAGAGTCCAAACTTTGTTAGCATGCATTGAGTCAAACTCAGACTGCATTGCTTCAAGCCACAAATTATAATCAGCAACGGAAATTGCCTCCTTGAAAGTTCTTGGATCAGATCCAACAACTTGATCACCTTGATCATCTTCAAGGAGAAAACCATATCTCTCAGGAGCCCTAGGAACCCTTTCGGATCTCCTAGGTGCGACCATTTCTGGTTTTGGCTCTGTAGGTGCGGGAGACTCACCTGGTACTTCGATTGGATCTCGAACCTCTTCGAGTTCTACTATTTTGCCTTTTCTATCAAGTAGAAATTCCCTTTCCATAAAGGTGGCATTCCTAGAAACAAACACTTTTGTTTCGCTGGGATAGTAGAAGTAGTATCCAATGGAATTCTTTGGATACCCAATGAAGTAGCATAAGATGGATCTTGTATCCAGCTTATCTCCCACTGTCTGCTTCACGTAAGCAGGACATCCCCAAATCCTCATGTATGAGTACTTGGGTGCTTTGCCCATCCATATCTCATATGGAGTCTTATCCACTGCCTTGGTGTGGACATTGTTCAACAACATTACCACCGTTTCGAGCGCATAGCCCCAAAACGAGGTAGGAAGTTCAGTGAAGCTCATCATAGATCGAACCATGTCCAACAAGGTCCGATTACGACGCTCCGCTACACCATTGAGCTGTGGTGTGGCCGGAGGGGTCCACTGTGCGAGAATCTCATTCTCTTTCAGATAATCTTGAAATTCAGCACTTAAGTATTCACCACCTCGATCTGATCGAAGTGCTTTAATACTTTTGCCCAATTGATTTTCTACTTCAGTCTTGAACTCTTTGAACCTTTCAAAGGATTCAAACTTGTGCTTCATCAAGTACAAGTACCCGTACCTAGAGTAATCATCGTTAAGGTGATGAAGTATGTGTGACCATATTTAGTACCAATACTAAACGGGCCGCACACATCAGTATGGATCAAATCCAATAGGCCTTGAGCACGCTCACCCTTGTCCTTGAAGGGTTTCTTGGTCATCTTTCCCTTAAGACAAGATTCACAAGTCGGTAGGGAGTTGATGTCTGACAGATCAAACAAGTCACTCCTAACTAACTTGTTCATCCTACTTTGAGAAATATGACCTAGCCTAGCGTGCCAAAGTTGTGCTGGGTTCAAGTTATCGTGTTTCCTTTTAATCGTTGTTGTATGTGCTTCGACATCGCGAGTTGGAACGTCTTTTAATTTTAAGGTGTATAAATCGTTTTCGCGTTCCCCAATTCCAATTAAACATTCATTCTTGTAAATATTGCAAATAGAATTAGCAAACATACAAGAATCCATCACTATCAAGCATAGAAACAGAAATAATGTTCTTTATTAATTCGGGAACAATTAAAACGTTTCTCGACAACATCTTAAAATCAGAAGACAGAAATAAATAAACATCTCCTATAGCTATAGCAGCAACCCTTGCTCCATTGCCAAGCCTCAAGTGGGTCTCACCCTCTCTCAGACGTCGGCTTCTTGTCATCATCTGCAAATAATTGCAGATATGAGATCCACATCCCGTATCAAGTACCCAAGAAGTCGAATTAAGAGACATATTTATTTCAATATAGAACATACCTTTCGCAGTTCGCAACTGCTCGAGGTACTCCTTGCAGTTCCTCCTCCAATGCCCAGCCTTGTGGCAGTGGTGGCAAACATCCTCATGCTTGTTTGGTTTGGAAGCCTTTGCCTTTGGCTTCTTGGCAGAATTTTCCTCCTTTGCAGGAGCAGAACGCTTCTTGCTCTTGCGTTTTGGCCCCTTCTTCGTAGAGGAAGAAGAACCCAGAAGGAGGACGGGTTTGTCCTTCTTTATGGTTCCTTCGAACACTACAAGCATGTTAACCACCTCTTCAAGGGTGGCTGCCAGATTGTTCATGTTGAAGTTGACCACAAAGGGGTCAAATACAGCGGGTAGCGAGAGGAGAAGTACATCCACCGACAGCTCATGTGGAAGTGCGATATAAAGGCCCGACAGCTTTTCAACGAGCCCAATCATACGAACCCCATGCTCGCGGACCGAAGTCCCATCGCGCATGCGGCTTGTCATAAGCTCCTTGACAGCCGTGAACCTCTCATGTCGAGAGTTCTCCCCGTACAGTTCCTTGAGATGAAAGAGTATGGCAGAGGCATACTTTGTCTTCTCAAAGCGCCGTTGCATTTCGTTGGACATCGATGCCATCACATAGCATCGAGCTTTAACCTCGTCGTCCCGCCATTGGTTAAGCGTAATTAGCTCCTCAGGGCTGATGTTGGCAGGGGTTTCCTCCGGAGGGGACTTCTCTATCGTATAGAGGAGCTTCTCCGAAGACAATACAAGATTGAGGTTCCGGAGCCAGTCTTGGTAGTTCAGACCGGTGAACCTGTTGCTATCCAGTATAGCAGCGAGCGGGTTTTTCATCGAAACTATTTTATATGCAGTAATACTGAGAGGAAAACTGACATACATTACTAACTATATATAAAATAAACGCTAAGACATAAAACATGGTCATTAAGTTTTATGAATTACCCTCCTACTATTTTAACGATTTCACCACCCTCTAATGAAATCGAGAAAATAGGTTTCTTTAGTGGGTACACGGAGCCCAATCAAGCGACCATGGACCCGAATAATATCAGCCATCCATGATCCCCGAAAGGTAGTTTCCGATTGCAACCGGTGCAACCTCCATGTATTCACCTCACGTCCAGTAAGGGCCCAATAATATGACGACGTTTACTATCACGTGTCAAGATGACCCATAAATGTCGAGTCGTGAAGGACGGTCTCCTTAACGTCCCCAATAATATGAGCCAACGTTAAAGGGAGTTCCCACCGACTCACAACAGTTGTCAATGGCGTGGACAGCTTTCCGGCATACATGACCCCCTCAATAATATGAGCCGGGCCATGTATACGGGTAGCATCGACGTACACCCATTGTTGATGGAAGGTAGGGAAATTTAAACAATTTTAAATACCCTTTAGTTTATCGAATAAACATTTTATCTTGATATAAGTTTTAAATCATATTTAAAACGAGGGATTTTATTTTGAAAAATTTTGGTCTCACGCATTTATTTAAAACTAATTTAAAACATGCAGCATGCGGATTCAATTAAACTATATATCAATATATATAAAGAAACATTGGGATGATCGATCGCGAGAGCTATGCATTCCGTGGTTGCCAGTCACGGACCTGGGTCCAATCCTAGGGGTAATGCAATATGCAATGCAATCCTATTACAAAGCTTTCCGGTTTTACAGACTTCGGTCTTCAATATCTTGATCGTCATCTCCACCGTCTTCGGATGTCCTCCCACTAAATCTAGTAACTTTACATTTAAATTTACCATGACATACAAGGGATACATTTATCAAGGGGTGGGAACGGGCCACAAATAGGCCCACTTTAAATGATAATCAAATATTTACAAACCGAAATCATACAAAACCTATCGCAAACACCAAACAAATTGGGCACGATCATCCCAATCATGCAGATAATCTAATTAACATGCATAAATTAAATAATCCTATTATTTATCGTAAAATCATATTTTAATCCTAAAATCGCATTTTATAATGAAATCGCATTTTGTCGATAAAATCAAATTTTAATCAACAAAATCATATTTAATTTCGCCGAAGCGCCGGCTCCACACAAAAAATGGCACGGCAGCCGCGCGTGACGTCGCGCCAAGCGCGACGCACGGCCGCGCCACCAGCGGCGCTCATCGGCCAGCCATCGTCACACAATCGACGCAGCAGCAGCGCGCCTCCTGCGCAATGTTCGGCCGCCTCTCGTGCGACCAGTAGCGGCGCACAAAGACGCTCGTCGTCGGCCAGCATGCGAGAACCGCGCGGCCAGCGCGCGATCCAGGGCCTGCCATGTCGCGCAATGATTGCGAGATGCTCTCGGCCGTGAGTCGTGGCCAGCGCGCAGCGGCGATCCACAATCGGCCGCACACTCATGGCCTCCTTGCGCGACGACTAGCGCAACAGCTTGCGCCAATCGGCGGCCAGCGCACGCGACACGCGCAACCAAGTGCGCGCGCGATATGCCCACGAGGAGGGTGCCGCCGCACGCGGCGGCGGCCGGTGGCCAATTCCAAAATTTTATGGTTGATTCGATCTGAAAATTTCAAGATTAGATACAATAAGGCAATATGTATTGATCAGATCCGAAAACCTGGCTCTGATACCACTGTTGGGATCCGGATCATGCCTCCCGGTGAGGCAGCGGAAGAACAGAAAAACAACACCGGGAGACGATCAATACGATAATTCAATACGATAAAAAACAACATGCTATGACATTCATAGGGAGTTTAAGATTGCTACCTTGCTGGCAACTCGTGCCTGGCTCCGACCGGTTTCGTAAAGAAAACGGCACTTCACGGTAGGCGGCGGTAGATATCGTCAATCAGGTCCACGATCGGAGACGGGATTCCATCGTCAGCCTGCACTGGAAGGCCTGACGAGATCGGCGCGGACGGGTTCTCCTTGTCAAGATTGGCTGGAAACAATTTTCCGGCGAAGAGAGGCGGCGGCGGCTTGTAGAGAGGAGAGGTGCGGCATGTTTTGCACTGAGGGTTAGGGTTAATTGTGTAGTCTTAAGTGTATTACAATTAAAGCCTAAGTGTATTTTAAATAGACTTAGTGATGGGTTTGGATCCGGCCCAACGTGCCCGGGTCCAACGGATGAACATTCGGTTCATCCCCATCACCGAGACTTCATCGTAACTACGATCGCCGATCAGATCGGACCGATCGACTCAATTTCCAAAACTGAACATTATGATCTGAAAAACCATTTTTCAGAACCCCAGTGCAAAATGACCGTTTTGCCCCTCAACATCGGTAAATCACGATTTGACCTCTGTTGACTTTTTAGGAAGTCGCACTCCCTAAATCCTCTTCGTATGCTCAACACATTGAGCTGAGTATCCGTGCGGGAATCTCAAATCCAGTACTTGTGTGACCCTCAATGGTTCAGGGATACAGCTAGCTGTGGGCCCACAACCATTGTGGCTCCGGAATCACAATTCTGGACTTGCCCAACGGATCAGGGTAAGAGCGTCTAGCAACATCACCCCATGATCCCCTAGGTATCACTGATAGTGCCTGCAAGAACCAATTGGTCGTGGTTAGCGTACAGTACGGTCCTTTCAATCCATATATCCCGATCAGATCAACGACCATTGGTAAATCGAGAGTCGCTATAGATCCGATAGCTATGCATACATCTTGGAGATCGAATAGTGACATCGTGAGTGTAACTAGGTAAACACATTTACCTAAAATATCCTCATTTTGACGGCCCAATCGACTAGGAACATGTTTAGAATACACAGCGACTATTAGATGTGTTTCATGATAGCCGTCATACCCACTATCACATCTAACATACGCTTTAGTGTAATCTAGGTCTTTACTCAACACAATTGTAAATCATTACACACATAATGAAAGTAAAGAATGCCATAAAAGAATGCGAATATCATATATAAAGATCGTTTGTACAAGAGTCAATAAAACCCACACGCCACAAGTTGGCTAGTTGGGCATCTACTCTAACAATCTCCCACTTGCCCTAAAGCCAACTACTCATCAGACGCAGTCCCATTGTTTCGCGATGTTTTTCAAACAACGGTCCAGGCAAGGGCTTCGTAAGTGGATCAGCAACGTTGTCCGCAGAGGTGACTCTCTCAACTGCTATGTCACCTCTAGCCACAATATCCCGGATTATGTGGTATTTTCTCAGTATGTGTTTGGATCTTTGGTGAGACCTAGGCTCCTTTGCTTGCGCAACGGCACCCGTGTTGTCGCAGTACACCGAGACTGGACCAACTCCATTAGGAATGACGCCCAACTCTTGGACGAAATTCCTTATCCAAACGGCCTCCTTAGCAGCAGCTGATGCTGCGATGTACTCAGCCTCAGTGGTTGAATCCGCGATGGTGTCTTTCTTGGAACTCTTCCAAGAGACAGCACCACCATTGAGCATGAATACAAATCCAGAGGTAGATTTCGAATCATCCACGTCGCACTGGAAGCTAGAATCAGTGTAGCCTTCCAGTTTCAGTTCACCACCCCCATAGGCCATGAACATATTCTTAGTCCTTCGCAAGTACTTAAGAATATCCTTCACGGCCTTCCAATGCAATTGGCCGGGGTTGGCCTGGTAGCGGCTCGTGACACTCAGAGCATATGCGATATCCGGTATAGTCGAGATCATGTCATACATAATGCTACCTATTGCCGAGGCATATGGCACACGTGTCATACTCTCTATCTCCTCATCAGTCTTTGGACATATAGACTTAGATAGAGTGACCCCGTGGCACATAGGTAGGTGTCCTCTCTTGGACTCTTCCATAGAGAACCACTTAAGTATGGTATCGATGTAGGTAGCTTGGGTGAGTCCGAGCATCCGTTTAGATCTATCCCGATAGATCTGTATTCCAAGAATACAGGATGCTTCACCCATGTCCTTCATCGAAAATCTACTAGACAACCAGACTTTAGTTGATTGCAGCATTCCTACATCATTCCCAATGAGTAGAATGTCATCAACATAAAGTACAAGGAATGTCACAGCGCTTTTAACTACCTTCTTATACACACATGGCTCCTCGGGATTCTTGATGAAACCAAATTCCTTAATCGTTTCATCGAATCTTAGGTTCCAACTTCGCGATGCTTATTTGAGATCGTAGATCGATCTCTGAAGCTTGCATACCTTATGCTCGCTTCCAACAGATGTGAAACCCTCAGGCTACATCATATAGATCTCTTCCTTAATGTTTCCATTAAGGAACGCAGTTTTCACATCCATTTGCCATATCTCATAGTCGTACCATGCGGCTATGGCTAACAAGATTCTAATTGACTTGAACATTGCGACTGGTGAGAAGGTTTCATCATAGTCAACACATTGCCTTTGAGTGTAACCTTTCGCGACAAGTCGTGCCTTGTAGGTCATTACCTTACCATCAGGCCCAAGTTTCCTCTTGTATACCCATTTGCACCCAATAGGAACAATTTATTCGGGAGGGTTAACAAGAGTCCAAAATTGGTTAGCATGCATTGAGTCAAACTCAGACTGCATTGCTTCAAGCCACAAATTAGAATCAGTATCGGAAATTGCCTCCTTGAAAGTTCTTGGATCAGATCCAACAACTTGATCACCTTGATCATCTTCAAGGAGAAAACCATATCTCTCAGGAGCCCTAGGAACCCTTTCGGATCTCCTAGGTGCAACCATTTCTGGTACTGGCTCTAGAGGTGCGGGAGACTCACCTGGTACTTCGGTTGGATCTCGAACCTCTTCGAGTTCTACTATTCCGCCCTTTCTATCAAGTAGAAATTCCCTTTCCATAAAGGTGGCATTCCTAGAAACAAACACTTTTGTTTCGCTGGGATAGTAGAAGTAGTATCCAATGGAATTCTTTGGATACCCAATGAAGTAGCATAAGATGGATCTCGTATCCAGCTTATCTCCCACTGTCTGCTTCACGTAAGCAGGACATCCCCCAATCCTCATGAATGAGTACTTGGGTGGTTTGCCCATCCATATCTCATATGGGGTCTTATCCACTGCCTTGGTGTGGACATTGTTCAAAAACATTACCGCTGTTTCGAGCGCATAGCCCCAAAGCGAGGTAGGAAGTTCAGTGAAGCTCATCATAGATCGAACCATGTCCAACAAGGTCCGATTACGACGCTCCGCTACACCATTGAGCTGTGGTGTGGCCGGAGGGGTCCACTGTGCGAGAATCCCATTCTCTTTTAGATATCGCCATCTCGATCAGATCGAAGTGCTTTAATACTTTTGCCTAATTGATTTTCTACTTCAGCCTTGAATTCTTTGAACCTTTCAAAGGATTCAGACTTGTACTTCATCAAGTACAAGTACCCATACCTAGAGTAATCATCGGTAAAGGTGATGAAGTATGTGTGACCATATTTAGTACCAATAGTAAACGGGCCGCACACATCAGTATGGATCAAATCCAATAGGCCTTGAGCACGCTCACCCTTGCCCTTGAAGGGTTGCTTGGTCATCTTTCCCTTAAGACAAGATTCACAAGTCGGTAGGGAGTTAATGTCTGACATATCAAACAGGTCACTCCTAACTAAATTGTTCATCCTACTTAGAGAAATATGACCTAGCCTAGCGTGCCAAAGTTGTGCTGGGTTCAAGTTGTCGTGTTTCCTTTTAATCGTTGTTGTGTGTGCTTCGACATCGCGAGTTGGAACGTCTTTTAATTTTAAGGTGTATAAATCGTTTTCGCGTTCCCAATTCCAATTAAACATTCATTCTTGTAAATATTGCAAATCGAATTAGCAAACATACAAGAATATCCATCACTATCAAGCATAGAAACAGAAATAATGTTCTTTATTAATTCGGGAACAAATAAAACGTTTCTCAATAACAACTTAAAATCAGAAGACAGAAATAAATAAACATCTCCTATAGCTACTGCAGCAACTCTTGCTCCATTGCCAAGCCTCAAGTGGGTCTCACCCTCTCTAAGACGTCGGCTTCTTGTCATCACCTGCAAATCATTGCAGATATGAGATCCACATCCGGTATCAAGTACCCAAGAAGTCGAATTAAGAGACATATTTATTTCAATATAGAACATACCTTTCGCAGTTCGCAACTGCTCGAGGTACTCTTTGCAGTTCCTCCTCCAATGCCCAGCCTTGTGGCAGTGGTGGCAAACATCCTCAGACTTGTTCGGTTTGGAAGCCTTTGCCTTTGGCTTCTTGGCGGACTTTTCCTCCTTCACAGGAGCAGAACGCTTCTTGCTCTTGCGTTTGGGCCCCTTCTTCGCAGAGGAAGAAGAGCCCATAAGGAGGACGGGTTTGTCCTTCTTTATGGTCCCTTCAAACACTACAAGCATGTTAACCACCTCTTCAAGGGTGGCTGCCAGCTTGTTCATGTTGAAGTTGACCACAAAGGGGTCAAATGCAGCGGGTAGCGAGAGGAGAAGTACATCCACCGACAGCTCGTGTGGAAGTGCGATATCAAGGCCCGACAGCTTTTCAACGAGCCCAATCTTACGAACCCCATGCTCGCGGAACGAAGTCCCATCGCGCATGCGGCTCGTCATCAGCTCCTTGACAGCCGTGAACCTCTCATGTCGAGAGTTCTCCCCGTACAGCTCTTTGAGATGAAAAAGTATGTCAGCAGCATACTTCGTCTTCTCAAAACGCCGTTGCATTTCATTGGACATCGATGCCATCACATAGCACCGAGCTTTAACCTCGTCG
>KQ987956.1:36465-52130 GCA_001598015.1 Dorcoceras hygrometricum
TTTGCCTTGAAGATTTGGCGCCACTACCTGTATGGTGAGCAATTTGTGGTGTACTCCGACCACAAGAGTCTTCAGTATCTGTTTTCTCAGTCAGATTTGAACATGAGACAGCGTAGATGGATGGAGCTGCTTAAGGATTTTGACTGTGAGATGCAATATCAGCCTGGGATGATGAATGTAGTTGTTGATGCATTGAGCAGAAAGGCTCAAGTGGCGATGCTGGATTCGATGCAGATTTCGAAGGTCCATGAGCATCTTAGAACTACTGGTTGGAGGTTTTACCCCGCTGAGGATTATGTTGTGGTGTCTTCTTTCCAAGTTGAGCCACAGCTTGTTTCTAGCATTAGAACAGCTCAGAGGATTGATCCATCCATCCATGAGTTAAAGCTGAAGGTGAGAGCTGGTCAGCTTGAGGAGTATTCTGTTTCTTCTGATGGTTGCTTGAGGTTCTGTGGCAGGCTTGTTGTGCCAAATCTGATTGATTTGAGAGAAGAGATCTTGCGAGAAGCGCACTGCAGTAGATACAGTGTCCATCATGGTGCAAGAAAGATGTATCATGCCTTGAAGCAGCATTACTGGTGGGCAGGTTTGAAGAGTGATGTTGCTGATTTTGTAGCCCGATGTCTGAATTGTCAGCAAGTCAAGGCAGAGAGGATGAGACCTCGTCTTTTGTTGCATAGCTTAGAGGTGCACATAGCTATGGATTTTGTCATGCATTTGCCCCGTTCCAGCAGAGGTTGTGATGCTGTGTGGGTTGTGGTAGACAGATTGTCGAAGTCTGCGCAATTTCATTCCCTACAATATGAGCTATTCTTTGAAGAAGATGGTGAAGCTGTACATAGATTTTGTTGTGCGTTTTCATGGTGTGCCAGTTTCGATTGTTTCATATCGTGATCCTCGATTTACTTCCAGGTGTTGGAAGAGTTTGAAAACAGCTTTGGGAACTAGATTGGCTATGAGTATCGCGTATCACCCCCAAACAAAAGGCCAATCGGAGAGAACTATCCAGATTTTAGAGTATATGTTGAGAGCTGTTGTGATGGACTTCAGTGGTAGCTGGCAAGACTCGTTGTCTTTGGTTGAGTTTTCTTACAATAACAGCTATCAGGTCACGATTGGCATGGCACCATTTGAAGCTTTGTATGGCAGGAAGTGTTGATCGCCAGTATGTTGGGAAGAAGTGGGGGAGAAGCAGCTCTCTTCCCCAGAGTTTGTGCAGCAGATGAGAGCTCAGGTGGACTTGGTTCGCCAAAGAATGAAAGCTTCTCAAGATCGCCAAGCCAGTTATGCGAATAAGACGCATAGGCCTTTAGAGTTTGAGGTTGGTGATCTAGTTTTCCTTAAGGTTTCTCCTTTCCGCAGTGTTATGAGATTTGGTCTCAATGGTAAGTTAGCTCCTCGCTATGTTGGTCCTTATGAGATTTTAGAGAGGATTGGTCTTTTGGCTTATCGGCTGTTGTTGCCACCAGATTTTTCTTCCTTACATGATGTGTTTCATGTTTCGATGCTGAGGAAGTATGAGCCAGATCCCTCGCATGTATTGAGAACTGACGAGGTTGAGTTAGATAGGACTTTGAGTTATGTTGAGTATCCCTTGCAGATCTTGGATATAAAAGAGAAACAGCTGAGGAATAAGACCATTCCCTTGGTGATGGTTCAGTGGAGCAAGCACGGAAGAGAAGAAGCTATTTGGGAACTGGAAGAGAAGATGCATTGTGAGTGGCGCATCTGTTTGAATAGATGTTGTTTTGTTCCAGTAGTTGGTTTCTTGTGTTTCTTTCCCCAGTCAGCTTGAACTCTTGTTTTGGAGTTGGTCGATTTCGAGGACGAAATCCTGTTTTAGTGGGGGAGAGATGTGAGACCCGAAAGCTGATAAGATTAATTGAGTTAATTAATCGGGTTTTGTAGAGATCAGCTTTGAGTTTTTGTGCTTGGAGAAGCTATCGGGTTCTGTTTGTTCTTAGAACAGCTTTGGTTAGTTGAGTTCTTTCGCGGAAGCTGTTCAGTAGTTAGCGCAGGTCATCGCTGAATGTTGGCGCTCAGCAGTGGTGACGTCAGCAGTAGTGGTAGTATTCAGCAGACGTAGCGAGTTCAGCAGTCGCTGAGCAGTAGCGAGTTCGCTAGTGTGTTTCAGTAGCGGGTTCTTGTACGTCGTCGTTTGGATTAGTTGGAACGATAGTGTTTTGGGTTAGCAAAGAAGAATCAGCTGTGAGTTGCGTTAGCGTCAGCTGGGTGAGAGATCTGTTGTTGCGTTGCTAACAGCTGTTGGTTAGTATTCAACAGTAAGTAGCGGGTGACATGTCCAGTTGCAACAGTAGTTCTTTGCGACGTCGTTTGAGTTAGTAGCGATCGCTGTTTTGGCTTAGTGAGAGATCTGTTGCAAGATCTGGTTTGTGAGCGGAAATATCAGTTGCGATAGCTTAAGTTGTCGGTGGAGCTGTTTCCTGTTTCTGTCAGTAGTGAGATTTAATAGGGAGCTTGGTCTTGTTCTCTATTATTGTTCCCAAACTTAGAATATTTCCCGATTGCCAAATTCTGTCGTGATGCCCTAGCTACTGTTCACCGAACCTTATCTTTTTCGATTGCCGACGGTAGACAGCTCCGACGAGAGCGAGAGTGGTAGCATTGGACTCCTCTTGCTGAGACGCTTCATTTGGATATTGTTTTCGAACGTTTGCTTGAAGCTGGTGAGGTGTGCAAGGACATCTCCTTTGTGTAGTCTGTTGGCATAAGCGTCGGATTTCGCTCCTAGCTTGTTGGGGTATGTTCAGATCCTGCCTTTAAGCTTGTTAGAGCTTTCTGTGATGTTTGGCGAGGTAGGATAGCGCTGGTCGAGTTGTAGCTCCCGGCTGTTGTTTTTTGTGCTTTGGTCTTTGAGCAGTTGTTGTGTTGCCGTTGATCAGGTGGTGGATCTGTGTCATTGTGGCAAGCTGCTTGTTGTAATTATAGCTCAGAAGACTTGAGGTACGGATGTGAGCTTGTTTACAGCTTAGGATCGAGCATGGATTATATGCTTGGCTGTGTGTGTGCTCTGTGCTGTTATTACTTGTGCATGTGTTATAATATCAGCTGTTGCATTGCATAAATGCATATTGCTGTTGAGCTCTGTTTTGCTAGCTATGCCTGTTCTGTTGAATTGTGAGTACCAGGATGCTATGTTCAAGGACGAGCGGGTAGTTCCCGTATACCTTGGAGGCTGAGCGGGCAACTCCCGTACCTCAATCCCCTGCTGGGTTTGATAGCTGCTATGAGCGGAGTGGGTAGCTCCCACACCTCATGAGTGAACAACAGTAGGTGGAGTCATTTGTTGCATCTGGTACGGTGTACTGGAGATGAGTGGGTAGCTCCCATGTGCTCAGTATACCATGTGGCCGCTGTCTATCGTTCCTTTGATCAGATCTTGCTGTTGAGCTGTTGTTGAGATCCTTTGGCTCCCAGCTTTCGGTCGTAGCCTTGATCATTTGCATAGCATTTGCATATTATCTAATGATTTCCTTATGCTGTTTATGCTGCTCTCCGTACTGAGGGTTTGACCCCGAGGTCCCTCTGGGGCTGGTGTTTGTTGCCTGTGTGTTGTTTTCAGGTTTCCCAGGTTTCTCTGCTGGTCGTGGCTTTGACCCAGCTGGAGGTGCCCCAGGAGGTGGATAGAGTGTCCCAGTTAGTTTATAACATATATTTACTAGTACTGTAAGCCGGGGAATGCCCTGTGCTTGTGGGATTGTGTTATCCGTTGTAGTACTGGTAATTGTGTTTGTATAAATGTTGTACTGTTGTATTGAGTGTTTGTAAAATACTGGGATTACTTTGAGTATTGTGTATTTTAAATTATATGTTTTAAACCGTCAGGCCAAAAGCGAAAATTTTAAGCCACATTTTGTATGCTTCCGCTATGTTTGCGTGGTTTAACTCTGAGTAGAGCACGAGACCTGACATAAATGGCTTATGTGTTGTTTATATGCATTTTATTGTGAGCTGAACCTGCTTTGCATACACGCATATCATATTGAGCCTGTATTCTTTGAGACCTGAATATCGCTGAGTCGCGATTTGCCGGCTGAGTTGTCGTGCACAGAACCCAATGTCGTCACTGAGTCGCTGTGATTTGGATTCTGTTGATTCATTGAGATTTATTGCACAGCTGAGTCATTGTGCCTTGCTTACCGATGATTTTTGGTAGCCCTCATGCATTGCACGATTGAAATATTGAATGCCTGATATGATTATTGCTTTATAGATGCTCTCCGTACTGAGGTTTGACCTCGTTTTCTTTTCCCTATTTTGGGCTGTTTTGGTCTGTGTTGGCCTTTGCAGGGTCTTCAGGTAATCCAATTGGACCGAGTGGAGCGTCGGTTGGTAGATCCCCATTTTGAGTCCCAGTTATATGTATTATGTAGTGAATAAATGAACCAAGGGATGCCCTAGGTGGATATTGTATTTGTGGATCTGTATTTGATGCATACTAGGATATGTTTTGCTATTGTCGTTGTTTGGATTTTTGAGTTCCTGTATTTTGAGTATGTTCGTAATTTAAGAGATGATTTCTGTTCAGGCCCAAAACGAAAAATTTTAACCCCTATTTACGCTTCCGTGTAATTAAGATTAATTGAGTAATTAATCTCTGATTTAGAGCATCGGGCCTGACATTTTTATCATAGCTTAAACTAGGATAAGCTCGATTTTTTCCATCACACTTGATTCTAGGCACAGAGTTTGAGTTTTTGTTTGTGATTGACTCTGTGATTGTGTTATTTGCCTCTGTGAATTATCTGCTTTTGGTTCTTACCTCTGAGTTTTGGTAGATTCCGCCGAGGAGAGGTATAAGTAGAACCGTTAGGCAGGTAGTTGGGGAGTCTAGAGCCCCAGGGAGTGATGAGTATGTTGAGCAGCAGAGTTTGCCTTTGCGTCGTCGAGCTAGACAGGCAGAAGTTGAGGTTGAGAATCTTACTAGACAGGTTGGTGAGATGGATTTAGTTCTGGCTATATTTCAGCAGAAGAATCCCCCTACGTTTACTGGCGCTGAGGGTGGTCTGTTGGCTGAAGGCTGGTTGGAGCATATGGAGGAATTGTTTGATATGGTGGAGTATTCTAAGGAGAGGAGACTGAAGTTGGCTGTTTTGCAGTTGAGGATCATTCTCAACGCTGGTGGAAGGGTACTTCCCGAGTAATGAGAGAGAGTGGAGCTTTGATTTCTTGGGAGAGCTTCTGTGCAGCTTTTCGTCAGGATTATAACCCTGAGTCATACTACAATAATCGTGAGAGGGAGTTTGATAATCTGAAGCAAGGGAACATGAAGGTGGCCGAGTACGCTAGATAGTTTTCCTCGCTTTTGTCTTATGTTCCCCACCTTGCTAATCAGGAGAGGATGAAGAGGAACAAGTTTATGAGAGGGTTGAGGCCCGATTTGGAATGGTATTAGCTGGTTCTCCTACGACTTACGCTGAGGCAGTGGATAAGGCGGTAGACATTGGGAGAGTCTTTTGGAAGCACAGAATCAAGTTCATCCGATAGCTGGGCGTAGTTTCATACCCGTGCCAGAAGGGAGTCATGTATTTCAACCTCCTTAGACGTCGCAGCAGTTCAATCACCAGAGGTTCAAGCCTCGAGGAAAGCAGTTTAAGAGACGGTCGAATTCGAGTTATTCTGGTTCTGTTAGTTCTGGTGGTAGTGGCTCTGGAGGAGTGTCGTGTGGTCAGTGTGGAGGTAGGCATATGACTTCTCGGTGTCGTGGAGTTCAGGGTCTTTGCCATAGGTGCGAGCAGCCTGGACATTTCGCTAGAGTTTGTCCTTTGACGGGGGACAGCCCTCAAACCAGTCGCAGCTAGTTTCAGCTGGTGGTTCTTCGTAGAGATCACAACCTTTTGTCCAGTCCCAACGATCAGGATTCCAACCATGAGAATCGTCTAGGTTCGGAGGATCTTCTAGACCTCAGTTTTCGGGACCTCAGCAACCTCAAGTGAATTCCTTGACGAGAGAGCAAGCTGATGATATGCCTGGAGGAGTTATTGCAGGTACTTGCACTATCTTTGACTTTGCTGCATGAGTTTTGTTTGATACTGGAGCATCACACTCCTTTATATCTGATTTGTTTGTGTACGAATGCGACGAGAGAGCAAGCTGATGATATGCCTGGAGGAGTTATTGCAGGTACTTGCACTATCTTTGACTTTGCTGCATGAGTTTTGTTTGATACTGGAGCATCACACTCCTTTATATCTGATTTGTTTGTGTACGAATGCGGGTTGAGCTCTACCCACTGTGTGATGTTGTATCTGTTTCTACTCCTGCTGGTGGGTGGTTGTTGTCCCGTGAGGTGGTTGTGGATTGTGAGATTCGATTCGATCTGAATGTGCTGGTGACGCATTTGATTTCTCTAGAGATTAGAGACTTTGATTGCATCTTGGGTATGGATGTGTTGTCTGTTTATAGAGAGACTGTTGATTGTTTCCATGGTTTAGTGAGTTTAGACCTCAATTCGGGGAAAAGTGAGACTTCAACGGTGCTGATTCACGATCGAAGATTCCACTAGTGTCAGTCATGGAGATGTTTAGTCTGTTATCGCTAGAGAATTCAGGGTTCATGATTTATACCCTGGATGTTTCCCAAGAGTCGCGACTGGAATTGACTGACATTCCTATTGTCCGAGAGTTCCAGACGTTTTTCTGAATGAGATTCCTGGATTCCCTCCGAGACGAGAGAATGATTTCAGAATTGAGTTGGTGCCACGAATTGCCCCGATTTCGAGAGCTACATACCAATTGGCGCCAGCTGAGTTGAAGGAACTTAAAGATTAGTTGAGAGATCTTTTGGAGAAGAGATTTATTAGGCTGAGTATGTCGCCTTGGGGAGCTCCGATTCTCTTCGTGAAGAAGAAAGATGGATCTATGAGGATGTGTGTTGACTTTCGGCAGTTGAATAAAGCAACGATCAAGAACAAGTACCCGTTGCCGAGAATTGATGATCTATTTGATCAGTTACAGGGATCGGCAGTATACTCTAAGATTGATCTGAAATCTGATTATCATCAGTTGCGGATTAGAGACGTCGATGTGGCGAAGACGGCTTTCCGGACTAGATACGGGCATTATGTGTTAAGATAAAATTATAAGTATTGGTGATAACATAAACAAGACAAAGAACTGATTTAAGGATATCATATTTGGACGACAAGTTATCGGGGACTCAGATCCATTCAGATTTGGATTAAGCGTCTTATTCAGATCAAATCAGAGTATTTCAGATCAGAGCATTTTAGAACAGTTCAGAGGCTTACATGACGATTTCAGATCAGAGCTTATCGGGTCAGTTTAGAAGGTTCAGAATAGATCAGATCAGAGGATATTAGTTGAGTTCAGAGGCTTCTATAACAGAACAGATCAGATAAGATGTTTCTAAGGAACAAAACTGGGTTAGTAATCGTTTTATTGGTCGTATGCAGTTCAGATCTCAGCAGCAGTAAAATCTGATATTATTCGAAGAGGGATTTCAGATTTGACAAAGATACAGTTAAAGAGAGAAAAAGGGAGAAATTCGTAAAGGAGAAAGATCTGGAAGCTCATATGTATATGTTAGCAGATTTTGAGTTCAGAACCAAATAAGAATTCAGATCCGAACAGATTTCATATTTTAGTTTCAGATCTAAACAGCTATGTGCTCCAGGTGATTCAACGATCGAGATTAAAGCGTATAAAGCCTGTAAGACAAAGTGGACTAAAGTTATTCAAGATCAGAGCTACTTGGAGTATATTGTACAGGACGCAGAGTTGGTACAATCGATGTTTACCTATTTTGGTATAAAGTCTATCAGCTCTGACAAGAGCAGACAAACCTGAAATCAGCATTAATGGCGCAATTAATGCTCAGTAGGATAAAGATATTGAAAAATGGTTTGTGTCTACTGTCTTATTAAATGACCGTTAAAGATGGATGAGTATATATAGCTGAGGAGATTCAAGCGGAGAAGCTCTCTGGAATTTTACGCTCTCAGTCGATTTACAATCTCCGTCTCTCTGATTCTTCATGCATCGTTCGGGAAAAATCTTTCAAGTCAAAAACTATTTGATATCCCAGCTCTCAAATCTCTAAGAACATCCTTGAAGCTTTTCGTGTTTAAATAGAAATATTATCTTCGAAATTTCCTTCTGGTTTTACATTAGCAAAATATTATTATTGTTCAAAAACCAGAAGTTTACATACGCTGTTAGTGTTGTATTCGTTGAGATATTCAAAACATAGTCTGTAATGAACTTGCTATAACAAGCAGTTCGAAAATACTTGTATTTGTAATCAACAGAGGAGTCTGCGTAGATTTGGATTGCTAGGAGTTCACTTTAAGCGAGGCTTAAGTGATTGGGTGTTTTCAGAAGTTGTAATCATCAAATCTTCTAATGGAACCTTCCTGAAAAGGAAGAAGGGGAGACGTAGGATATTTATAACGCGCAACAAAATCAGCAACATCACTCTTCAAACCTGCCCACCAGAAGTGCGGCTTCAAGGCATGGTACATCTTCCTTGCACCAGGAAGGACACTATGTCTACTACAGTGAGCTTATCTCAAGATCTCTTCCTTCAAACCAATCAGATTTGGCACTACCAACTTGCCACGAAATCTCAAACAACCATCAGACGTGATAGTGTAATCCTCCAACTGTCCAGCTCGAGTCTTCAACTTCAGCTCATGGATAGATGGATCTGTTCTCTGAGCTGCTCTAATATTTGCAACAATCTGTGGCTCAACTTGAAAACAAGACACCACAACATAATCATCACCTGGGTAGAAACACCAACCAGTAGTGCTCAGATGCTCATGAACCTTCGAAATCTGCAACGAAGCAAGCATAGCCACTTGAGCTTTTCTGCTCAATGCATCAGCAACTACATTCACTTTCCCAGGCTTATACTGGATGTCACAATCGAAATCCTTAAGCAGCTCCATCCATATACGTTGTCTCATGTTCAAATCTAGCTAAGAAAACAGATATTGAAGACTCTTGTGGTCTGTATACACCACAAACTGCTCGCCATACAGATAGTGGCTCCAAATTTTCAGGGCAAAGATCACTGCTGCCAACTCCAAATCATGAACTGGGTATCGAGTCTCATGAGTTTTCAACTGACGAGAGGCATACGCAATTACTCGACCATTCTGCATCAAAACACAACCCAATCCATTTAGCAAAGCATCTGAACAAACAACAAAACCACCTGAACCTGAAGGCAAAGCCAGCACTGGAGCTGTGGTTAGCTTCTCTTTAAACAATCAAAAGTTGTTCTCACATTGCTCCGTCCAAACAAATCTCTTGTCTTTCTGGGTCAATTGCGTCATAGGATTTGCTATACTAGAGAATCCCTCGATAAATGTTGGTCCCGGAAATAGGATCAAAAAGATCAGCAGCCGCGCTTTTTCAAGAGTTAAAATATTTTGCGCGCTGCTACTTAAAACTGGAGGTGCAATACCTCTTGTTCTTGAACATCTAAAAAATCACAAGAGCACCGGAGACAGATCTGGTATGATTTTAAATCATGCGGAAAACACCAGAACTGAATCCTTATATTTTAAAATGACTCAAACAGATTTATGTGCCACATAAATCTGTTCAAGACTTACTGTGCAAGTGCTGAACTGTGTATGCGTATGCGAGAAAGCTAAAGGTAAATGCAAGTGCTGAAAGCGTTAAATAAATGGACCAGCTGATTTGTTTCTGGAAGTTCGGACCTCAATGTCCTACATCTCCCCTTCTTCCACCTTGGAAGGCTCTACTAGAAGACTTTGATCTATACCACACGTACAGACCCAATCCCGCAACCAGCAGCTGCGAGAACTCCTAGACTTCGCAAATGCACACCAGCCGCAACTGTGTGACTAACTACATACACATGAGTTTTACGTCATCGTGCTTATACGGGACCTGTGTTGGAAAGGTTTTGATTCACTCACTTTACAATTTCGCACATCTCTCGTGTTTGTGTGAGTGAATCTAAGTGTGTGAGATTATTACAATGAAAAAGTTCAACTCTCTGTTTATCTCACACACTAGGAAGTGCTCCTAAATGAGCTAATGAAGATTCAGCAGTCGACACTACAATAAGCTCCTCTCTAGAATGATTGTCGACTGCTTCATCTTCCAGTGTTCTTCCCTCTGCTGGTGCACTGTGCGATCAACGTGTTTCTGCAACAGTGCTACAGTCATCATCTTCTTCCTTCAATCTCCTCGTATAAATAGCTTCCTCAAGAGATATAGACGTTAGATTAATTCCAATTCCTTTCTGTGCTTGTTACGGCTAAATCGTCGTCTTCCCAAATGTGTGCAATGCTCCTCTGTATATTGTACTATTTCCCAGAATATTACAGATATTGTCTCCTTGATTTAAGGCAATTGCACGACTCTATTTCAGCCATTGAGTCTTTCCATCTTGTACGTTGATTGCGTCCAACAGCTGAATGTTCTCCAACAAGTTGTTCAACAGCTGTTCGCTCAGCTGTTGTCTTTTCTTTGTCACAACACTTCACGCAACAGCTATTTCTTTTCTGCGTCTTGTTTTCGCTCCTTTGCAATCCAGTCGACTGGTATAAAATCTTTTCCCTTTGCAACAACTTCGCATCTGGTTTTTCTTTTCATTGTGCTGCGACTGGTTGTCCAGACGTTGATCTTGAAGTGCTTGCGACTGGTACATCATCTTGCGACTGGATGCATGGCAACAGCTGGTTCATTGTAGCTCACATCTGGATGTACTGTTGCTTGCGTCTGGATGTACTGTTGCTACCTGCTGGTTTCTCTTGAGAGTTGTACCTGCTGGTTCTTAGCGCAAAGCCATCTGCTGAATCTTAGCGCGAAGGCAAAACGCTATCGTATCAACTTATTCAAACGAAATCGTTTTGCTATCGATATATTCAAATACCAGCTGCTAGATGTATTGTATCTTGCAACTGAATGTTCTTCCTGTACGATATCGCTTTATCTCTTGCGTCTGGATCATCCATCGACTGGTTCTACTGTAGCTCCCTGCTGATTGTGATATCACTGCTGATGTCATCACTGCTGATCCAGCTCTTGCGCCTCTCTACTCAACTGCTGAAAAAGCTTTTGCTCAACTCCTGATTGTGATGACATCACTGCTGATGTCATCATCGCTGATTCCAGATCTTGCACTTCTTGATAACTGCTGAATGTGATGACGTCATTCTTGCTGCTCAATGCTTCCTCCAGAATATGTGCTGACGTCATCACTTCTGATACCAGCTCTTGTTAGCGCTCCACTGTTCATTTTCTTCTTCGACATATTTCTCCAGCAGACTTCACAGTTCCTGTTCCAGCTGGTTCATCTTTTCTTTAGCGCTTGCATCTGGTTCTTATCGTTCCATCTGGTTCATTATGCTCCAGCTGGTTCAACTTGGCCTCCGCCTGATTACGAACAACTGACTCAACTTTGGACGTCTCCATTGCTAATCCAGCTGCCGTTTACAAAGAATAACGAAACCAACTGCTGAACTTTAACTTTCAAACCATCGACTGGACAGATTACTGCTACTGCTGATCTTCTTCTTCGTTCCTAAAAACTGTACACTTAAGTAGAATTGTTAGTAACACAATAATAAGTTTTGTGTAATTCAAAATTCAATCTGGATCTGTTGACACAGATCCATCAATAAAGCGTCGGTAATAGCTAGCCAATCCCAAAAATCTACGAATCTCAGATACATTCTTGGGACGTTCCCAATTCACAACAGCCTCTACCTTACTTGGATCAACAGACAGTCCATCAGCCGAAATGACATGATCCAGAAACACTACTCTATCCAACCAAAACTCGCATTTGGAGAACTTAGCATACAGCCGCGAGTCTCATAGTGTTGGGAGAACCAACCTCAAATGCTCATTGTGCTGCATAGGAGTCTTCGAGTACACCAATATGTCATCGATAAACACAACCACAAACTGATCGATGAACTCTCGAAAGACTCGATGAAAACTGTAGGGGCATTAGTCAAACCAAAAGGCATAACCAAGAACTCATAATGCCCATACCTCGTACAAAACGCAGTTTTCACAACATCTTTCTCTCGAATGTGAAACTGATGATACCCCGAACGCAGATCGATCTTCGAATACACCGCTGATCCTTGAAGCTGATCAAATAAATCATAGATCCTCGGTAGAGGGTACTTATTCTTCACTGTAGCCTTATTCAGTTCCCGGAAGTCAATACATCCTCATTGAACCATCCTTCTTCTTCACAAACAAGATAGGAGCTCCCCACGATGACATGCTCGGTCGAATAAAACCTTTCTCCAGCAAATCACTAAGTTGTACCTTTAACTCCCTCAACTCAGCCGGTGCTAAACGATACGGGGTTCGTGAGATCGAAGCTTTACCATGTACCAACTCAATGCTGAATTCGATCTCCCTTCTTGGAGGAAAGCCAGGAATCTCCTCGAGAAACACATCGGGGAAATCTCGAGCAACGGGGATGTCACTAAGCTCCACACACGACGAAAAGGATGCGTCCATAGCATAGATCATGAACCCGGTATTGTCCAACGACAACAAACCAAACATCTCCATCGCAGAGATCAACGGAATCTTCGATTGGGAATCGTGGCCAAAGGGACCGAAAACGCACAACGCCATGAAAACAGTCCACGGTGGCCCTAAAACTAGACAACACGTCCATCCCCACAATGAAATCGAAATTGTTGGGGAACCGCGGTGGATCCGGATCACGCCTCCCGGCGAGGCAGCGGAAGAACAAAAATTTGGCCGGGATACGATCAATACAATTCAATAAACAAATCAATCTATGACATTCATAGGGTGTTTATCGTTGATTACCTTGCTGACAACTCGTGCCTGGCTCCGACCAGTTTCGCGAGGAAACCGGCACTTCACGGTTGACGGCGGTAGATAACGTCAATCAGGTCCACCACCGGATACGAGACTCCTTCGTCAGCCTACACTAGAAGGCCTGACGAGATCGGCGCGGACGGATTCTCCTCATCGAGTTGGCCGGAATAGTTTCCGGCGACTCAAGGCGGCGGCGGCGGCACTAGGCGGCGGCGGCGGCGGCTTGTTTAGAGAGGAGGGGCGGCTACTTTGCTCTAGGTTTAGGTTTGTATCAAGTGTTAAGTGTTGAGTTGTGAAGCCTGAGTCTACATTAAGTAGACATAGTGATGGACTTGGACCGGCCCAACGGTCCCGGGTCCAACGGATGAACATTCAGTTCATCCCCATCACCGAGACTTCATCATAACTTCGATCGCCGATCAGATCGGACCGATCGACTCAGTTTCCAAAACTGAATACTATGATCTGAAAAAACCATTTTTCAGAACCCCAGTGCAAAATGATCGTTTTGCCCCTCAACGTCGGGAATCACGATTTGACCCCTGTTTGCCATACTCTCTATCTCCTCATCAGTCTTTGGACACATAGACTTAGATAGAGTGACCCCGTGGCACATAGGTAGGTGTCCTCTCTTGGACTCTTCCATAGAGAACCTCTTATGTATGGTATCGATGTAGGCAGCTTGGGTGAGTCCGAGCATCCGTTTAGATCTATCCCGATAGATCTGTGTTCCAAGAATATAGGATGCTTCACCCATGTCCTTAATCGAAAATCTGCTAGACAACCATACTTTAGTTGACTGCAGCATTCCTACATCATTCCCAATGAGTAGAGTGTCATCAACATAAAGTACGAGGAACGTCACAGCGCTTTTAACTACCTTCTTGTATATACATGGCTCCTCGGGATTCTTGATGAAACCAAATTCCTTAATTATTTCATCGAATCTCAGGTTCCAACTTCGCGATGCTTGTTTGAGACCGTAGATCGATCTCTGAAGCTTGCATACCTTATGCTCGCTTCCAACAGATGTGAAACCCTCAGGCTGTGTCATATAGATCTCTTCCTTAATGTTTCCATTAAGGAACGCAGTTTTCACATCCATTTGCCATATCTCATAGTCGTACCATGCGGCTATGGCTAACAAGATTCTAATCGACTTGAACATTGCGACTGGTGAAAAGGTTTCATCATAGTCAACACCTTGCCTTTGAGTGTAACCTTTCGCGACCAGTCGCGTCTTGTAGGTCATTACCTTACCATCAGTCCCAAGTTTCCTCTTGTATACCCATTTACACCCAATAGGAACAATTCCTTCGGGAGGATTAACAAGAGTCCAAACTTGGTTAGCATGCATTGAGTCAAACTCAGATTGCATTGCTTCAAGCCACACGTTAGAATCAGCATCGGAAATTACCTCCTTGAAAGTTCTTGGATCAGATCCAACAACTCACCTTGATCATCTTCAAGGAGAAAACCATATCTATAAGGTGTATAAATCGTTTTCGCGTTCCCCAATTCCAATTAAACATTCATTCTTGTAAATATTGCAAATCGAATTAGCAAACATACAAGAATATACATCACTATCAAGCATAGAAACAGAAATAATGTTCTTTATTAATTCGGGAACAAATAAAACGTTTTTCAATAACAACTTAAAATCAGAAGACAGAAATAAATAAACATCTCCTATAGCTACTGCAGCAACTCTTGCTCCATTTCCAAGCCTCAAGTGGGTCTCACCCTCTCTAAGACGTCGGCTTCTTGTCATCACCTGCAAATCATTGCAGATATGAGATCCACATCCGGTATCAAGTACCCAAGAAATCGAATTAAGAGACATATTTATTTCAATATAGAACATACCTTTCGCAGTTCGCAACTGCTCGAGGTACTCCTTGCAGTTCCTCCTCCAATGCCCAGCCTTGTGTCAGTGGTGGCAAACATCCTCAGCCTTGTTCGGTTTGGAAGCCTTTGCCTTTGGCTTCTTGGCGGACTTTTCCTCCTTCGCAGGAGAAGAACGCTTCTTGCTCTTGCGTCTGGGCCCCTTCTTCGCAGAGGAAGAAGAGCCCATAAGGAGGACGGTTTTGTCTTTCTTAATGGTCCCTTCAAACACTACAAGCATGTTAACCACCTCTTCAAGGGTGGCTGCCAGCTTGTTCATGTTGAAGTTGACCACAAAGGGGTCAAATGCAGCGGGTAGTGAGAGGAGAAGTACATCCACCGACAGCTCGTGTGGAAGTGCGATATCAAGGCCCGACAGCTTTTCAACGAGCCCAATCATACGAACCCCATGCTCGCGGACCGAAGTCCCATCGCGCATGTGGCTTGTCATAAGCTCCTTGACAGCCGTGAACCTCTCATGTCGAGAGTTCTCCCCGTACAGTTCTTTGAGATGAAAGAGTATGTCAGCAGCATACTTTGTCTTCTCAAAGCGCCATTGCATTTCAGTGGACATCGATGCCATCACATAGCACCGAGCTTTAACCTCGTCGTCCCACCATTGTTTAAGCGTTACCAGCTCCTCAGGGCTGATATCAGCAGGTGCTTCCTTCGGAGGACTCTTCTCTATCGCATAAAGAAGTTTCTCCGAAGCCAATACAAGATTGAGGTTGCGGAGCCAGTCTTGGTAGTTCAGACCGGTGAACCTGTTGCTATCCAGTATAGCAGCGATCGGGTTTTTCATCGAAACCATTTTACAATGCAGTAATACTGAAAAGGAAAGCAGACAAACATCACTAACTATATATAAAATAATCGCTAAGACATAAAACATGGTCGTTAAGTTTTATGACCTCCCACTATTTTAACGATTTCACCACC
>KQ988009.1:28288-49033 GCA_001598015.1 Dorcoceras hygrometricum
AGTATCTTCTGAGTTGAAATGCTATAACTGTGATCGTCCAGGTCATTTCGCTGCTGATGCAACAGACCCAAGAGAGACGATAGATACAAGCGAGATGATAGAAGAGCTGACGATCGATACAGGAAAGAAGAGCGATACAAACACGATGAGGAAGATAATGAAAGAAATGTTGATAAGTCCAAGGACAAGTCCAAGGACAAATTCAAAGAAAGATCGAACGACAGAAGGATGAAGACCAGCAGCAACAAAAGATTCAGTCGCAAGCATGATCGCAAGGTGTTGGTGGCTGAGGAAAGCACCAAAAGCTGGGCGGATAGTGACTAAGACTCATCCAGCAGCAGCTCATCTTCAAGTGAGAGTGAACAGGAGGAGGTTCACTTCTTCATGGCTGACCAATCAGACGAAGATGAGGTATTTGATTTTTCAAATGTTGAATTTACACGTGATGACCTTGTCATAGCACTAAATGACATGGTTAAAGAGTACAGAAAGCTTTCTCACTCATTTGAGGAAGCTAAAGCCGAAAACATGAGTTTAAAGAGTAGTTCGATTGACTCAAATTCTGATGAGTTTGAGGATATTGACATTCTAAAAACTTAGTTGAGTAAGCTACAAGCTGAGAATGAGATGCTGAAAGATGAAGCCAGCGAGCTCAAGGCTGAAGTCGATAAATTAACTGTAGAAATGAGCTCCTGGAACAAGGCTAATCTTTCTCTCTACAAGCTATATGAAAGCCAAAAACCATTAAGTGATAAGACTGGTATTGGATTCAACAATAGTGAGTTCTGTGAAGGAGAGTCAAGTACTCAATCACGATCAGCCTATGACAAGTTCAATAAAATGAGCTTTGTCAAAGCTGACATGATGTATAACTGCCTTGATTCGGTGAAGTATGATAATTAGAACTCCCCAAAGATGAACGAAAATGGAAAAGCTGGTATCGGCTTTTCAAAACCTGAGAGGTTCAAGCCCAACTGGCTAAAGAACAGATTGGATAAAGACAAAGCGAAAGCTAGTCAAAAACCATCTGTTCCTAACCAGTTGTGGCATAACTCAAAGAAGGTTAAATAGGGTTGGAAAAAGTTTCAGCAGAGGAGAGATCAACATGATCAAAATATGAAACCAAAACTCAAAAGACCAGCACGTGATTTTGCACATGCTTTCGTGGATCCTAGAACTGGAAAAACCGTAAGGATTATTCAAATCTGGGTTCCGAAAGGGGTAATCCAATCTGGACCCAAGTAAAATTGGGTACCAAAATTTGCTTTGTATAATTGCAGGATCATAGGTACAAAGCACCATCTGATGGATCAAAAGTGTGGTACTTAGACAGTGGATGTGCACGACATATGACTGGAAATCCGAAGCTGCTGAAAGATGTGATTCCACACAAAGGAGCAAAAATTGTCTTCGGAGATAACGCATATGGTAACACTGTGGGTAAGGGTAAGCTTACCCATGGTAACATCTCAATTTCTGATGTTCTTGTTGTTGATAACTTGCGTTACAATCTGATAAGTATCAGTCAGCTTTGTGACAAAGGTTTCCTTGTTAATTTTCAACAACACACGTGCACAGTTCAGGACTCAACTGGTCTAACCGTGTTGGTGGGTAAGCGTTATGGGAACACCTACGTTATCAACTGGTTAGAGCAAGTGAAGTCTGAACACTTGTGTCTTGTAGCTGGCTCTTCCAAGAGCTGGTTGTGGCACCAGCGTATGAATCATTTGCATTTCAAGACTATTGCTAAATTGAGTACGCATGATTTGGTTTCTGGTCTGCCAAAAATCTCTTTTTCTAAGGACAAGATTTGTGCAGCTTGTCAACTGGGAAAACAAATCAAATCTACTTTCAAAACCAAAGGCGGTAAACGTTCTTCCCGAAACTTAGAGCTTTTGCATATGGATCTCTTTGGTCCTGTTTCTATAACCAGCTTAGGGGGAATGAACTACACCCTAGTAGTTGTTGATGACTTTTCCAAATATACTTGGGTGGTGTTTTTAAAAGCAAAATCCGATACTGCTGACCAGTTGATTAGGCTTTTAAAACGTTTGCAAAATGACAAATCTTGTACAGTCAACCGGATAAGAAGTGATAGAGGAACAGAGTTTTTAAATCAAAAATTATCTTCTTATCTGGATGACATTGGAATAAAGCATGAGCTTTCAGCAGCTAGAACTCCTCAGCAAAATGGCCTAGCTGAGAGGAGAAATCGCACTTTAAAAGAAGCCGCTAGATCCATGATTGCTTATTCAGGCATTTCGCAAAAATTCTGGGCAGAAGCAGTTAATACAGCATGCTATACTCAGAACAGATCAATGATAAATAGGATGCAAGATAAAACACCCTATGAGATCTGGAATAGCAAGAAGCCTGATATTTCTTATTTCAGGGTGTTTGGATGCAAATGTTTCATTCATAATAATGGCAAGAAGAATCTAACAGCTTTTGAACCAAAATCTGATGCAGGTATCTTTTTAGGATATTCAGCAGTAAGCAAAGCTTATAGAGTGTTCAACAGCAGAAGCTTAACGGTTGAAGAATCAGCACATGTCGTGTTTGATGAAACCAGCTTCAAGTCAAACTCAGCTGCAAGCTTACATGATTTGTGTTCACGTCTGGAATCAACATCTCTTGAGGATTCAGACGATGACGTGGCACAAAGAGAATCAGCTGAGGGGGAACAACCAGCAGTAGTCACAATGCACAACAACGTTCAACAATATCCAGCAGGTACTCCAGTTGTTATTGATTTTACTAACATTGATCAGCCGCAGGATCGAATTACAAGTGCACCAGCTGCTGGTGAAGAAGCGTCGAAGAATCAAGATAATGTACAAGCAGACGACACTCACCCATCGACTGGCCAACCAGCAGCAAGCGATTCCCAAATAACATCATGTTCATCTGTTGGACAACCAGTCGCGAGAAATTGTCAATTGGTATCTCCTGCTGATCAATCAGTCGCAAGAGATATTCAACAAGCATCAAGGCTACCTGCTGATGAACCAGCAGGAAGCACATCTAGGCCACCTGCTGATGTACCAGCAGCGAGTACTTCTTACCAGCAGGAAGCAGATGCACGAGCTAGCAACTCTTCACATCTTATGGCGTCTGCTGATCCAGTAGCTGCAAATCATCCAGCAACACAGGGGGAACAACAATCAAATCCCAGGCCAACCAGCAGCAAGCGATTCCCAAATAACATCATGTTCATCTGTTGGACAACCAGTCGCGAGAAATTGTCAATTGGTATCTCCTGCTGATCAATCAGTCGCAAGAGATATTCAACAAGCATCAAGGCTACCTGCTGATGAACCAGCAGGAAGCACATCTAGGCCACCTGCTGATGTACCAGCAGCGAGTACTTCTTACCAGCAGGAAGCAGATGCACGAGCTAGCAACTCTTCACATCTTATGGCGTCTGCTGATCCAGTAGCTGCAAATCATCCAGCAACACAGGGGGAACAACAATCAAATCCCATTGGACTTGATCTTCGGTGGAATAGAAATCATCCACCTGAGCAAGTCATAGGTAATTTCGAATCCCCTGTTCGCACGAGAGGCCAGCTATCTCAGTATGATCATTTTGATGCTGCTTTTCTTTCGCATATAGAACCAAAACAAATAGATGAAGCCTTAGCTGACCCAAGCTGGATAGAAGCTATGCAGGATGAGTTAAATCAATTTGCACGTAATAAAGTATGGAAACTTGTAGCTAGACCTAAAAATCATTCAGTCATAGGAACTCGTTGGGTCTTTAGGAACAAACTGAATGAAGATGGAATAGTAACAAGAAATAAGGCTAGGCTGGTTGCACAAGGATTTAGACAAATGGAAGGAATAGACTTTGATGAAACTTTTTCACCAGTAGCTAGATTAGAAGCCATACGCATGTTTCTTGCATATGCTGCATATAAAGACTTTAAAGTCTTTCAGATGGATGTCAAGAGTGCTTTTCTTAATGGCATCTCGACAGAGGAAGTGTATGTTGCACAACCTCCTGGCTTCGTTGATCATACAAATCCAGAGTTTGTTTACAAACTGGACAAAGCTCTATATGGGTTGAAACAAGCACCCAGAGCTTGGTATGATACAGTCACAAACTTTCTGCTGGAACATCATTTCACAATAGGCACAGTAGATAAAACTTTGTTTAAATTTGTTAAGGATGACCATGTATTACTTGTTCAAATTTATGTTGATGATAGTAGTTTTGGGTCAACTAACCCCAAACTGTGCAAGAAGTTCTCTAAGTTGATGCAGGATAAATTTGAGATGAGCATGATGGGGGAGCTGACATTCTTCTTAGGCTTACAAGTGCGCCAGTTGGAGAATGGAATATTCATCAACCAGGCGAAATACACTAAAGAACTGCTGAAGAAATTCGGAATGGAAAATAGTTCAGAAGCAGCTACTCCCATGAGTTCCACGATCAAACTCTACAAAGATGAAGCTGGAACTGCCATTGAGGTATCTTTGTATCGTGGTATTATAAGCTCTTTGCTATACTTCACTGCTAGCAGACCAGACATCATGTTTTCTGTCTGTATGTGTGCTAGATTTCAAGCAGAGCCAAAGCAATCGCATTACATTGCTATAAAGCGAATATTGAAATATTTAAAGGGTAATCCTAACGTGGGTCTTTGGTATCCCAAAGACTCCGGCTTTGAATTAATTGGGTATAGTGATGCAGATTACGCAGGTTGCAGGATTGATCGCAAGAGCACAAGTGGTACATGTCAATTTCTAGGGGATCGACTGATCTCTTGGTTTAGTAAGAAGCAGAATTCAATTGCCACATCAACTGCTGAAGCGGAATATCTTGCTGCTGGCAGTTGTTGCGCACAAATCCTCTAGATTCAACATCAATTGAAGGATTATGGCATTGATGCTTCTGAAGCTCCTATTCTCTGTGACAACGCCAGTGCAGTTGCTATCACCCAGAACCCTGTACTGCATTCACAAACCAAGCACATCGATATAAGGCATCATTTCATAAGAGACCACGTGCTAAAGAAGGACGTTCGGCTGGAGTATGTGTCAACTGAGCAGCAAGTAGCTGATATTTTCACAAAGCCTCTGCCGGACGCTAAGTTTTCTTATTTTAGAAATTCTTTAGGTCTTCTTGAATTTCCTTGATCGTTTGTGTACTAACGCATATTGCAGGTTCCTTAGCCGTTGCTTAAATCAGCAGTTGGTCTTTTGTTCAGGGGGAACAATAAAACTATCTGCTAAAACAAGCGACTCTTGCGTTGGGAATGTATTAGTCGTAAGGGGAACCAGGAGCTGATTTAAATAAGCGTGACGTCAGCAGAACATGTTGCTGCTGGACATACTCAGCAGTTGCGTGTATACTGCTGATGCTTATAAGTTACCAGCTCTTGCCACCCTCAACGCAATGTCAAATCAGCAGTAATCTTTTTACATTTACTGTATCAGAAGTTGTGACTTTATACCTTTGGCGCTAAGTTATCTATTTTGGTACTTTATTTGATTAAAATTTTGGAAAATGTTTTACACCGTACGATCAAAACTTTTTGAAAATTTTTCAAATCCTTTTCAAAATTGTACGCGCTAACGGATGGTTGACACGTGTCTTACCATGCAAACAGTCACATCAATATTTTCTCTCTCCAAAAACTCTTTGCATTCTTTACTTTTTTATCGCATGACTGTTCATTCTCTTTTACCTTGCATATTTGCTTTCTCTCGTATTTCTCTTGTGCGCAAACTTTCTCTTGCAAAGATTTTACAGGCGTTATTTTCCTATCATCTACTATTAGCAATGGCCGCCTCTTTCTACAGCAACTCTGTTCATGTCGACTTCGACTCCGTTCTGGAAATGGATGAATCAGGGATGGTATCAATGTTTCAGGCCCTTGTTGCTTCTGGATTACAGGGATTTTTGGGCTGTACTGCAGTGGTTTATGAGGAAGCTCTTGTAGAGTTCTTTGCAAATGGGACGGTGAGAGATGGGTTGGTTGTTAGCTCAGTGGATGGGGTTTTCGTAGAGATTTCTGAGGAGTTGTTTGCTGAGACTTTTGAGCTTCCTGTTTATGGTTTGGGGGATCTTTCTGAGATGCCCAAGGATGTGATTTTTGATGCTAGGAGCATCGTATCTTTGTCTGGTGAGCCAATCAGTTTGTCCGGAAGGAAGAACTAGATGAAGTTTGAATTTCGCCTTCTTTGTGATAACATGGCGAAAGCTATCTCTGTGAAGGCCGGGTCCTTCAATGCCATAACTGTTGAGAAGTTTTCTTTGATCACGGCAGTTGTTTGCAGGATTCGGATGAACTGGGCTAAGTTTTTGTTCAGCATTTTGAAGAAGATGGTGACTCCGGGATCCAAGAAAGCCAAAGGCTTTTCTATTCAAATCAGTCTTTTGCTGGCGAATTTTCCTAATCTGGAGTTGGGTGAGTCTTCAGAGTTCCCAGCCTACAAGATTCTTACTTAAAAGACTGTGCATCGATATGTCTCCATTAATGATCGAGAAAAGGCTTTTCTATTCAAATCAGTCTTTTGCTGGCGAATTTTCCTAATCTGGAGTTGGGTGAGTCTTCAGAGTTCCCAGCCTACAAGATTCTTACTTAAAAGACTGTGCATCGATATGTCTCCATTAATGATCGAGACGGTGCTGAAGAAGTTACTGGGGCAGCAAAGCAAAGGGCTGCCTCAAAGAAAAGATCTGCTGCTGATGTTGGAGCAGCAGTGCCTAAGAAGAAGAGGACTACTAAGAAGAAATCTGTTTCTTCTCTTTCTACCCTGGAGATGGTGGCGGTTGCTCAAGAGGCTATACCTATTCAACAGGTAGCGGAGCCATCAGCTGTTGAGGAGATAAGGTACCCATCTACTGATGATGTGGATTTATTAATTCAGCAGGTGCTTGATGAAACTCGGGCAGTTGACGCACCTGCTGATAAAGATAAACCAGCTGCCACTGAAGAGAAACATTGGTTTGATCTTCCCTATGAAGATCTCATTGAAAAATGGGCGGCTGAACGACCAGTGGTCACTGCTAGTGACACTGATGAAGAAGAAGTGCCCATGGAGGTTGGTACTGCTGGTGAGGATCAGCAGGTACAAGAATTTTTGGCTCAAAACGTAAATGATGATCTGCTTGATGCTGATGAGCAGAAGTCACTGGAAGATATTCTTTTGGAGATTCCAGTTGATGTTCCATTGCCTTCTACTGGCATGGAAATTACAAAGATTGTGATGGGCCAAACGATAAAGATTCCAGGCGTCACTAAGTGGACCTGGTTTCTAAACAGTCTTCCTCGCATTCCTGCCGATGATAAAGGAAAGGAAATTTTGGTGGAGAAAGACCCTGTTAAGTGCAATCCAGCTAAGGAGCATTACTCTTTAATCTGTGCAGATATTGATTTGCTTGTGGCTTTGCGAGAAAAGGTAATTGATGAAGTCGCGCTATTCTTTAATTCTTTCAGTTTAAAGAAACTGTCCACACTAAATATTGACGAGATGTATAAGAAGGAGGAACAAGTTTTGTCCTGGGGTGAAACAGAGTCGCCTCAGGTAGCCATTCAACGGAAATCTTATATTTTGCTTAAGTATAGAAGAGTTTTGTTTTGGAAATTTTTGGAATCGTGGAGGTCCAATTTTGTACCGGGCCAAGGATCTATCGCAGTCGATCGCAAGGTTATAGAGTTGCTATCGGATCGTCATGTTTCTATTTTAGAGGAGTTGACAACGACGGCACGGGCTCATGGTCTTATATGGAAAAAGCCCTGTTCTTCTGCGATGTTTGAGGGGAGTCCACGCGATCGAGGCGCTGTAATTGCCAGAACCAACACAAATACTCGATCGTCTTGCTGGATTAGAACAATGATTTTGGTTGATGGAGTGTGGACGGTGGAACCTTGTGCTGATAAGTGGGTAAAAATTCCCCGGCAGGTTCTTTCTACTGAAGTTCCTCGTCAGAGACAATATGATGACACTCTCCCTACCGTGAGTGTATTTTTTAGGCTGATGAAGAAGAGATGGGCGGATGTTTGTTTGGAGGTAACTGATTTTTGTGCTTATCGAAGATTATTACCAGTTGGCTCCATCAACTTCTGTAGAGAATTAGAGATTGTTGAGACCGATTCTTGTTTTGCTTTTCGCCAGCCGAAAGTGTTCACTCTTCGTCTGTCTCAGTTTTACACAGTTCACATTCAGTACAGTTTGTTTAGCAGTTTATCTACAGCCGATATTTCAGACTTTCTTTCTTCAATTTCTTTGGACAGAACAGCTTTTCGTAGTGTACAGATTGCTCAGTCAGTTATCTGTCTCAGTTTTACACAGTTCACATTCAGTACAGTTTGTTTAGTCAGTTTATCTACAGCCGATATTTCAGACTTTCTTTCTTCAATTTCTTTGGACAGAACAGCTTTTCGTAGTGTACAGATTGCTCAGTCAGTTATTCCCAGTGTATAGTTGTCTCTAGATCAGCGTCCATCTTCTCCAACAACTGCTGACAGTTCTTCTTCGTTGCATTTTGATGTGTCAGATGTCGATGCTACTGCGTCTTCTCTACCTCCTGCTTCTCAAGATCTCTCTGCTGCTCTTGCTGATCTTCAAGCCACTCTTTCGGAGCAGATTTTTTAATATCAAAATGGTCTTTCCTCAAAGCTGCACAAAATAGAACAGAGCGTGTGTGACTCCCTGCGGGATGAAGCAGATATCTTCAGAAATTTATCTCAGGGAGCACGACAGGAAGCCCGCACTCTTGATGATGTCCAAACTTTACGCTTCAATGACTTTCGCAAACATGTCCTACCTCAGAATGCTTCTATCTTTACAGGACTTGCGGATGTGCGAAAATAAGTGCAAGAAGTAAATGCTAAAATGGACATCATGGCCTCTCGCTTAAATGTCATTCAAAAGGATGCTGAGGCCGCCAAGGAAGCCCTTTCCCATCAGCTTTTCGAATTCCAAAGTCAAGCACAAGAAAATCATAGTATTCTTCATGCACAGCTCAGCGAACTGGTTGATTATATTCATCGGGGCGGTGCTGACAAAAAGGGAGAAAGTGGCAGCCGAGGACTTCAACAGCCCTCGAATGTTCAAGTTAGTGCCAGTGTTGAGAGGACTCCTTCATTTGCGCAAAGAGTTGAAATGGCTCAGAGGCACATTGTTCATACAGTGCTGGATGCTGATGCTAACAGAGCTTTACTTGAGAGACAAGAAGCAGCGGCGAGACAGAGAAAGAAGAAGAAGAGAGGCAAGGTTGCTGAAAAGGAGAAGAAGAGATTAGTTTAGCTTTTTCTGCTGATAATCTTTGTACACATCTTTTGTACAATTTTGTTGGTTAATGAAAATTTGCATTCCAACAGATAGTGTGCATTTTATTTTTGCATATCTTTTGTCTCGGCTGCTGAAGTTTTGTCATCACCAAAAAGGGGGAAATTGTTAGGACAATATTTATTAGTTTTGGTGATAACAAAAATAAGACAAGTTGCTATTGGACAATCAGTTGTCGAAGAAGTATTTCCAACAGTGGTAATTCAGCAGTTGGGGTATTTGAGAGAAACCAGCAGATGGTATGCGATCAGCAGATGAACGGTTCGAGAGAATTCAGCAGATAGATTCCTTACGAGCAATCAACAGGCACATACAAGTGTTTAGCGTGTTTTTGGTAAATATTGGTAAACGACAACGTTTAGATAAGTTGGAACGACGTCGTTGGAGTGCACAGTTACATATCAGCAGTTGAACAAAGAAGAGTAATCAACAGATACTTTCTTGAAGAGATCAGCAGTTGTTTAGTCTGTGTAGTTGAAGAATGAGAAACGACAGCGTTTGGATAAGTTGAAGCGACAGCGTATTGATTGGCTTATTCATTTCAGCAGATGGCTTCAATGAACTTCAACCAGCAGGTGCACTACATGTTGTTAACCAGCAGATGCATTTCTATGATAACAAAACGGCGTCACTTGAATAAGTTGGAACGACATCGTTTTATCGCTAAAGGAATCAGTCGATGGAAAAAACATATGTATATCAGCAGATGAATTCCTTCAAGTGTTATTTCAGTCGAAGCTCTTTGACAACGTTAATGGAGTTAGTGCTGGTTACCATAGTTATTTCAGGCGCAAGCTAAAAGTGATTCAAATACGATGGTTCACTCAAATGGAAAAGATTTGTAGGATCGTACAGTTGCCTGGAATTAAGGAGACAAGTTAGGTACTATTTTAGGTAAATAGTACAGTGTACAGAGGCCGTTTCTCCATGCTTGCACAAATATGGAAAGAAGACAAATTGGCTCTGTGAATGAGCAATTTACCTTGTAGTGGAGCAGGAATTACGGTGTACGATTTTGGCAGTAATTCAAACGGGATTCATTTCCTTTGGAAAATTAAATGACCGTTGCAATCGGAGCTTATAAATATCAGCAGCCGTGTTGAAGAAAATACACTTCGCCATCTATCTATTGCTGTCACGCTGCCAAAATCAATCTTGAGCTATACTCTGTTGAAATCTCCAAAAAGCTCAAAGACTCGAAGAACTTAACAGTTGATCTTCATTTGAAATACCTTAGAGTCAATCTTCTGGTTACCTTGCTTTCGTTGTTGAAACCAGAAGATATTTACAGTCTCTAAATACGTGTTTTCATTGTCATATTTGAGTGAGTCTGTAACGAACTGTCTTTGTAAAGAAGTTCGAAAAACTTTCAAGCGTTGTAAAAACCAGCAGCGAAGTCTGCGTGAAGTGTTGTAAAGTGCTAGGAGTTCTCGTAGCTGCGGGTTACGGGATCGGGTGTTTGTAGAAAGGCTACTCTCATCAAAGTCTTCTAGTGCTACCTTCCGAGGAGGAAGAAGGGGAGACGTACGACATTGAAGTCCAAACTTCCAGAAACAAACGCTGACTCAATCTTTTACATACAGCACTTATTTATTGTTGCGCATTATTCACTGTTCACAAACCAATCGGCCTTTTTCCGCACAATATTGTTGGCTGAAAAGTTTGCATAAAACTGAGATCCAAAACATTTTAAAAGAGTTTGAAATAGAAAAATCGAAGGAGTTCATTCAACCCCCCCTTCTGAACTCCTATTTGCTTAGTGATCCTATTTCTGGGACCATCACTCAATTGTGGCATGATTCAGATGTCAACGCTAGTCAACGGTGGTGCGTAGCTAGCGAGCGCTGATATGAGGGTAGCGAGAGACATCTGTTTACGTTAGCGCGCGGATGTGAGAAACTGTCACGTGTTGGTCAACATGTCTGAGTTGACTGCTGTTGTTAGAGTTGTTCAGATGTTGCTAGCGAGAGAGAGACCTGTTCAGATGTTGTTATCGAGAGAGAGATCTGTTCCAGCTGTTGAAGCTATGCTACGTCGTTTTGATTACTTAGCGCGACGTCGTTTGCTGCTGTGCGTTAGAGGAATGTAGCGAAGTCTGATTCGTGACAGCTTAGCCAACTGTGAGTGAGCACTGGATTCAGATGTGAGGATTCCTGGTGTAGTGTAAGGTGGGATCTGAGTTTATAAGAACAGAAGCTGAATTCGAGGATTTAAATACAATTGCTAATTGACACTTAGCGTATTTTCGAACCCGACATTTTCTATCTCCTTCCCCGATACCCTCGAAACCCTTACTGTTCATCGAGAACTATTTCTCCGATTTGCCGTCGATTTCCGCTGTTGTTTGGAGCAATACCGATGGCGCTGAACTCGTATTGCTTAGCTCATTTGATTGTTACCAGTTAGGCGACCTGATTCGACGCGTAGGACGAGCACGAAGGAATCCCTGTGTTCGTGAATTTCTACGACAGTTGACCCGAGAAATTCCTTATTTCATTTGAGTTTCTGGATTTGAGCTCCCAGGCAGTTCCTGCTGTGTTTGCCGAGTCCAGCGAAGGAGCAGATTGGTGAAGGTCGTGTTGCCGTGTCCTAGTGAGATCTGTTGAGGTAGAATCTGAGCGTTGAGGTACGAATTGAGCTTCTGATTATAGCTTTGGCATAAGCGTGTAGTGTTTTGAAGCATGAATGATGCTCTGTGGAATCTGTTGTATGATTATTGTGTTTTACGTGAACAGTTGTGGCTCATACCTGAATTTATATGTTCTTTTTACATGAATTATGAATGTTGAAATCAGATTTGAATTTCATGACATACATGCATACATATTGAGCCTATTGATTGATTGATTGAGAACCCGAGAAAGAGCCACATTGTGATCGACAGACAGATGTGTCGTGCCTGAAAGGTCCAACGCTATCATCGAAGTGGTGACCGATTGATTAGTCGTGTCTGAATACCACCTAGCTGTGATGGGTAATTGAGTGGCCAGCCCTGAAGATCACGGGCCGATGATTTCCACCAGCTGATTGGCTGTGCGTGGTATAAAGGCTCGCCTTTGATTTGTCAGCTGACTCGTTGGCCTAGATTGACCGATTCTTTGACATCCCTCATGCATTCATGTTTTGATATACTGCATGTTTATGGGTTGTTGTTATCTTAGTGCTCTTCGTACTGAGGTTTGACCTCGTATTTCTTTTCCAGCTTTTGTATCTTGGATCTTTGTTGCCCGTTGCAGGAGCTACAGGTAATCTGGCTCGGTAGAGTGGAGCTTCAGCTAGTAGATCCCCGTTTTGTTGAGTCCCAGTGTATTTATATTATGTATTGAAACAGGGGATGCTCTGAGTTTCTATGTATGTTGGGGATCTGTATTGAGATTTATTTGATTACCTGTTTGTGTTTGGATTTTGAGTTAAATCCTATTTGAGTATGCATTATTTTGAATGACTATTTTGAGTTCAGGCCCATGTATTTCGAAAAAAATTTTAAACCCTATTTTATGTTTCCGTGATTATGTGTTTAATTATGTTGTTAATCTTTGTTGATTAGCACGGGGCCTGACATGCCTGAGCTGGACTGATCGAAGATATGTAGCTGGAATAGTAAGGGGACGCTCGAGCTGGTACAGCAGTTTACTTCCCGAATTACAGGGAACAACAAGCTGGTTCACAAGCTTGGAGCAGGAGCAGCACGAAGATCAAGCGCAGAGTATTTAGAAAATCAGAGTTCAAGCGCAGTGGTATGCGATGAAGTGTAGAACGGCTCAAGTGCAGATCAAGTGAAGAGTACAAGGGCAGTGATTGAGTGCGAAGCCGAGTACAAGTGCAGTGATCGAGTGCAGATTAGATCACTGGCACAGTACGAAGAACTCAGCTGAGCAACCAGTTGAAGGACCAGCTGGGAGGTCAGCTGAGACAAGCGAGCTATTCTAATAAGAGGCTTAACAAGCTTAAAGGGACCCTCGAGAATGAGGAAAAATCTGCATGCTTGGGTACTCATGAAGGTAAGCTGGTACGGAAAGATGTGAGCTGGATGGGCACACTGCCACAACTCAGCATTGATCCAGAAGAACTCTGAAGCAGAGCAGCTTAGAGAAAGCTAAAATGAAGAGTCTGCTCAGATATAGGGAGCAGATTGGGCTCCAACTGGTTAAGGACAAATCGTCTGGACAAGATGTTCAAGAGCAGATCAAGGACGAAGGGACTCTATCTAGCAAAGTCATGGACAGTCATAAAATGTGCTAGATAGAGGAACTATAAGCTCTGAAGATGATGAAGATCAGCTCAAGAGCGGTTGCAAATGAGAGGAGAAGAAGAGAGCTTTGAACGGCTCAGTAAAGCAACCAGCTCGAACAAAACCAGCTCAGTGTAGACCAGAACGATGAACAATCTGGCAAGTTGGTTAAGGTCAAACCAGCTCAGATATCATGACGGATGCTATCAAATCTACGAGCAAAGTTATTTGAATACAAGACTATAATACAAATGTTTTCAGTATTCAAATCGACTTGCTTGTACGATCCTCTCAGAACAGTGCTCACGTGATTAAAGTGTAGGGGATCCGGATCCGCCCCCCGGCGAGGCAGCAGAAGAACAAAGAAATACAGCCGGGAGACGATCAATACGAAAAATTCAATAACAATTATCGACATACATAAGGTGTTCAAAACCACTACCTTGCTGGCACTTGTGCCTGGCTCCAACCGTAGTTACAATAACGTCGGCTCTTCTCGGTAGATTGCGGTAGATATCGCCAATCCGGTCCACGACCAGAAACAAGACTCCTTCGTCAGCCTGCACTAGAAGGTCTGACGAGATCATCACGAACGGATTCTCCTCATCGAATTGGCCGGAAACAATTTTCCGGCGAAGACGGGCGGCGGCGGCGGCGCACGGCGGGCGGCGGCGTATGTGGAGAGGAGGGGAGGCGGCTAATTTGTGCTTAGGGTTAGGTTAAGTTGTGTAATGTCATGTATACAATGAAGTTATTAAGTCTAATTAAATAGACTTAATGATGGACTTGGACCGGCCCAACGGGCCCGGGTCCAAATGACGATATCAATCGCTGCGACTTCATCGTAACTCCGATCGCCGATCAGATCGGACCGATCGACTCAGTTTCCAAAACTGAATGTTATGATGTGAAAAACAATTTTTCAGATCATCTAACCCTAAATTGCAGAATGACCGTTTTGCCCCTCAACATCGGCAAATCACGATTTGACCTTTGTTGACTTTTAGGAAGTCGCACTTCCCGAAATCCTCTTCTCGTGCTCAACACATTGAGCTGAGTATCCGTGCGGGAATCTCGAATCCAGTACTTGTGTGACCCTCAATGGTTCAGGGATACAGCTAGCCATGGGCCCACAACCATTGTGGCTCCGGAATCACAATTCCGGACTTGCCCAACGGATCATGGTAAAGCGTCTAGCAACATCGCCCCATGATCCCCTAGGTATCACTGATAGTTGTTTGATGCATCCCGATCAGATCAACGACCATTGGTAAATCGAGAGTCGCTATAGATCCGATAGCTATGCATACATCTTGGAGATTGAATAGTGACATCACGAGTGTAACTAGGTAAACACATTTACCTAAAACACTTCTAGTACTCTGGCCAGAGATTTATACACTATTTTCCCCTCAGATAGCATAGGATATCCACGCATGTCTGCGAGCGGTGAATCCTCGACAACGATGCATCGTGCAGCATTCCTACATCATTCCCAATGAGTAGAATGTCGTCAACATAAAGTCTGAGGAACGTCACAGCGCTTTTAACTACCTTTTTATAGACACTGGCTCCTCGGGATTCTTGATGAAACCAAATTCCTTAATTGTTTCATCGAATCTCAGGTTCCAACTTCTTGATGCTTGTTTGAGACCGTAGATCGGTCTCTGAAGCTTGCATACCTTATGCTCGCTTCCAACAGATGTGAAACCCTCAGGCTGCGTCATATAGATCTCTTCCTTAATGTTTCCATTAAGGAACGCAGTTTTCACATCCATTTGCCATATCTCATAGTCTTACCATGCGGCTATGGCTAACAATATTCTAATTGACTTGAACATTGCAACTGGCGAGAAGGTTTCATCATAGTCAACACCTTGCCTTTGAGTGTAACCTTTCGCGACCAGTCGTGCCTTGTAGGTCATTACCTTACCATCAGGCCCAAGTTTCCTCTTGTATACCCATTTACACCCAATAGGAATGATTCCTTCGGGAGGGTTAACGAGAGTCCAAAATTGGTTAGCATGCATTGAGTCAAACTCAGACTGCATTGTTTCAAGCCATAAATTAGAATCAGAATTGGAAAATTGCCTCCTTGAAAGTTCTTGGATCAGATCCAACAACTTGATCACTTTGATCATCTTCAAGGAGAAAACCATATCTCTCAGGAGCTCTAGGAATCCTCTCGGATCTCCTAGGTGCGACCATTTCTGGTACTGGCTCAGTAGGTGCGGGAGATTCACTTGGTACTTCAGTTGGTTCTCGAATCTCTTCGAGTTCTACTATTTTGCCCTTTCTATGAAGTAGAAATTCCCTTTCCATAAAGGTGGCATTCCTAGAAACAAACACTTGTTTCGCTCGGATAGTAGAAGTTGTATCCAATGGAATTCTTTGGATACCCAATGAAGTAGCATAAGATGGTCTCGTATCCAGCTTATCTCCCACTGTCTGCTTCACGTAAGCAGGACATCCCCAAATCCTCATAAATGAGTACTTGGGTGGTTTGCCCATCCATATCTCATACGGAGTCTTATCCACTTCCTTGGTGTGGACATTGTTCAACAACATTATCGCCGTTTCGAGCGCATAGCCCCAAAACGAGGTCGGAAGCTCAGTGAAGCTCATCATAGATCGAACCATGTCCAACAAGGTCCGATTACGACGCTCTGCTACACCATTGAGCTGTGGTGTGGCAGGAGGGGTCCACTGTGAGAGAATCCCATTCTCCTTCAGATAGTCTTGAAACTCAGTACTTAAGTATTCACCACCTCGATCAGATCGAAGTGCTTTAATACTTTTTCCTAATTGATTTTCTACTTCAGCCTTGAATTTCTTGAACCTTTCAAAGGATTCAGACTTGTACTTCATCAAGTACAAGTACCCATACCTAGAGTAATCATCGATAAAGGTGATGAAGTATGTGTGACCGTATTTAGTACCAATACTAAATGGGCCGCACACATCAGTATGGATCAAATCCAATAGGCCTTGGGCACGTTCACCCTTGCCCTTGAAGGGTTGCTTGGTCATCTTTCCTTTCAGACAGGATTCACAAGTCGGTAGGGAGTTGATGTCTGACAGATCAAACAAGTCACTCCTAACTAACTTGTTCATCCTACTTAGAGAAATGTGACCTAGCCTAGCGTGCCAAAGTTGTGCTGGGTTCAAGTTATTGTGTTTCCGTTTAATCGTTGTTGTGTGTGCTTCGACATCGCGAGTTGGAAAGTCTTTTAATCTTAAGGTGTATAGATCGTTTTTGCGTTCCCCAATTCCAATTAAACATTCATTCTTGTAAATATTGCAAATCTAATTAGCAAACATACAAGAATATCCATCTCTATCAAGCATAGGAATAGAAATAATGTTTTTAATTAATTCAGGAACAAATAAAACGTCTCGTAACAACAACTTAAAATTTGAAGACAGAAATATTTGAACATCTCCTATAGCTATAGCAGCAACCCTTGCTCCATTGCCAAGCCTCAAGTGGGTCTCACCATCTCTAAGACGTCGACTTCTTGTCATCACCTGCAAATCTTTGCAGATATGAGATCCACATCCGGTATCAAGTACCCAAGAAGTTGAATTTAGAGACATATTTATTTCAATATAGAACATACCTTTTGCAGTTCGCAACTGCTCGAGGTTCTCCTTGCAGTTCCTCCTCCAATGCCCAGCCTTGTGGCAGTGGTGGCAAACGTCCTCACTCTTGTTTGGCTTAGAAGTCTTTGCCTTCGGCTTCTTGGCGGACTTTTCCTCTTTCGCAGGAGCAGAACGCTTCTTGCTCTTGCGTCTGGGTCCCTTCTTCGCAGAGGAAGAAGAACCCAGAAGGAGGACGGGTTTGTCCTTCTTTATAGTCCCCTCAAACACTACAAGCATGTTAACCACCTCTTCGAGGGTGGCTTCCAGCTTGTTCATGTTGTAGTTGACCACAAAGGGGTCAAATGCAGCGGATAGTGAGAGGAGAAGTATCGTCTTCTCAAAGCACCGTTGCATTTCATTGTACATCGATGCCATCACATAGCACCGAGCTTTAACCTCGTCGTCACGCCATTGGTTAAGCGTAATCAGCTCTTCAGGGCTGATACCGGCAGGGGTTTCCTCCGGAGGACACTTCTCTATCGTATAGAGAAGCTTCTCCGAAGCCAATACAAGATTGAGGTTCCGGAGCCAGTCTTGGTAGTTCAGACCGGTGAACCTGTTGCTATCCAGTATTGCAGCGAGTGGGTTTTTCATCGAAACCATTTCAAAGCAGTTATACTGAAAAGAAAACAGACATGCATTACTAACTATATATAAAATATACGCTAAGACATAAAACATGGTCATTTAGTTTTATGAATTACCCTCCCACTATTTTAACGATTTCACCACCCTCTAATGAAATCGAGAAAACAGGTTTCTTTAGTGGGTACACGGAGCCCAATCAAGCGATCATGGACCCGAATAATATCAGCCATCCATGACCCCCAAAAGGTAGTTTCCGATTGCAGCCGGTGCAACCTCCATGTATTCACCTCACGTCCAGTAAGGGCCCAATAATATGACGCCGTTTACTATCACGTGTCAAGATTGACCCATCAATGTTGAGTTGTGAAGGACGGTCCCCTTAACGTCCCCAATAATATGAGCCAACGTTAAAGGGAGTTCCAACCGACTCACAACAGTTATCAATGGCGTGGACAGCTTTTCGGCATACATGACCACCTCAATAATATGAGCCGGGCCATGTATACGGGTAGCATCGACGTACACCCATTGTTGATGGAAGTTAGGGTTAATTTAAACAATTTTAAATACCCTTTAGTTTATAGAATAAACATTTATCTTAATATGAGTTTTAAATCAAATTTCAAACGAGGAATTTTATTTTTGAAAAATTTGGTCTCATGCATATTTAAATCTAATTTAAAACATGCAGCATGCGGATTCAACTATATATCAACATATATAAAGTAACATTGAGATGATCGATCGCGAGAGCTATGCGGTCCGTGGTTGCCAGTCACGGACCTGGGTCCAATCCTAGGGGTAATGCAATATGCAATGCAATCCTATTACAAAGCTTTATGGTTTTACAGATCTTCGGTCTTCAATATCTTGATCGTCATTGTCCACCGTCTTCGGATGTCCTCCCACTAAATCTAGTAATTTTACATTTAAATTTACTATGACAAATAAGGGATACATTTATCAAGGGGTGGGAACGGGCCACAAACAGGCCCACTTCAAATGATAATCAAATATATTAAAACCAAAATCATTCAAAACCTATTGCATACACCTAACACAATGGGCACGGCTCTCGATCACCCCAATCATGCAATTAATCTAATTAACATGCATAATTTAAATAATCTAATTATTTATCGTAAAATCATATTCTAATTACGAAATCGTATTTTATAATAAAATCGTATATTGCCGATAATTGTCAATGATGTGGACAGCTTTCCGGCATACATGACCCCCTCAATAATATGAGCCGGGCTATGTATACGGGTAGCATCGACATACACTCATTGTTGATGGAAGGTAGGGTTAATTTAAACAATTTTAAATACCCTTTAGTTTATCGAATAAACATTTAATCTTGATATAAGTTTTAAATCAAATTTAAAACGAGGGATTTTATTTTGAAAAACATTTTTGGTCTCATGCATATTTAAATCTAATTTAAAACATGCAAACATGCGGATTCAATTAAATTTTATATCAAATATATAAAGTAAACATTGGGATGATCGATCGCGAGAGCTATGCGGTCCGTGGTTGCCAGTCACGGACCTGGGTCCAATCCTAGGGGTAATGCAATATGCAATGCAATCCTATTACAATGCTTTCCGGTTTTACAGATCTTCGGTCTTCAATATCTTGATCGTCATCTCCACCATCTTCGGATGTGCTCCCACTAAATCTAGTAATTTACATTTAAATTTCTATGACAGATAAAGGGATACATTTATCAAGGGGTGGGAACGGGCCACAAACAGGCCCACTTTAAATGATAATCAATAATATTTAAAATCGAAATCAAATAAAACCTATTGCATACACCTAACACATTGGGCACGGCTCTCGATCACCCCAATCATGCAATTAATCTAATTAACATGCATAATTAAATAATCTAATTATTTATTGTAAAATCATATTTTAATTACGAAATCGTATTTTATAATAAAATCTTATTTTGCCGAAAAACAAATTTAATCAACAAAATCATATTTTATTACAAAATCACATTTCATAATTAAAATCACATTTTACTAATTTTAATTGTATCAAGTTGGGTTTAAAAACAATTTTAGGCCCAAAAACTTAAAATTTCAAAATCGATCAAAACCGGGCCCGATATCGCATACCGGCCCGAAAACTTCACGGGCTGCCCGGGACAGGCCCGAACCAAACCCTAGGAACAAAATTCAGCCGTCGCATTTTGCCACGAATTCACCGGACGGCGGCCGCCGCCACCACGCAAATTCGCGTGGCGCAAAAAACGCGCGCTGGCCGCACGGCCGATCATCGCGCAACTTTCTTGCGCATGGTCGCTGGAATTTGCGCAGCAGTTGCACAAGAAGCCAGCAGCATCGGTGGGCCAGGAGCGGCGCACATCCATGCGCAGGGCCGCGCGAGAGCCAGCCGCACAGCCGCGACACACGGCCGGCCAGTGCGCAACAGCTTTCGTGTCCAACCTTGGCCAAGTCGCTGCCCAGCGTCGCACTCCTTGCGAGAAGGAGGCGACCACTAGTCGGCCGCCATGCGCATCCATTGCGCATTTCGCGCGCGCGCTTGCGCGCGGGAAGGGGCCGCCGCACATGGCGGCGGCCGGCGGCCGAAGCAACCAAATTTTGTGCGATCTTGATTTCGTTTCTGAAAATTCGAGATGTTAGATACAATTATGGCAATCCGTATTGATCAGATCCGAAAAACCTGGCTCTGATACCACTGTAGGGGATCCGGATCCGCCCCCCGGCGAGGCAGCGGAAGAACAAAGAAATACAGCCGGGAGACGATCAATACGAAAAATTCAATAACAATTATCGACATACATAGGGTGTTCAAAACCACTACCTTACTGGCACTTGTGCCTGGCTCCAACCGGAATTACAAGAACCCGGGCTCTTCTCGGTAGATTGTGGTAGATATCGCCAATCCGGTCCACGACCAGAATCGAGACTCCTTCGTCAGCCTGCACTAGAAGGACTGAC
>KQ988009.1:50198-75162 GCA_001598015.1 Dorcoceras hygrometricum
TACATCTTGGAGATCAATAGTGACATCGCGAGTGTAACTAGGTAACCACATTTACCTAAAACACTTCTAGTACTCTGGCCAGAGGTAAATCACAATGTTCCCTACCAATGAAACATGGTACTTCGCATCGCAGATGCTAGTCTCAAGCTCGGGCGGCCTTATCCTCATTTTGACGGCCCAATCGACTAGGAACATGTTCAGAATACACAACGACTATTAGATGTGTTCCATGATAGTCGTCATACCCACTATCACATCTAACATACGCTTTAGCGCATTCTAGGTCTTTACTCAACGCAATTGTAAATCATTACACACATAATGAAAGTAAAGAACGCCATATAAAAGAATGCGAATATCATATATAAAGACTGTTTCATACAAGAGTCTATAAACCCACACGCCACAAGTTGGCTAGTTGGGCATCTACTCTAACATAAAGTGAGGAAAAGCCTGCAACGCATTTATGGACAAAGGAAGCAAAGTACAACAGTCATAGAAGACCTTTCAAACGACGACAACTTTGTGTCCAGCGGATATAACTCCGCATCAGGCTATATATAGAGCACAACACAAGCAAAAGAAATGATGAGTGTGCTGAGAAAAGTGAAGTCGAAAGGTGTTTTGCAAACCAAAAATGTAAAAAAAGAAAGCACAACCGGGGGAAGACAATGAAAAACCAGCTCGGATAGGAGCACTTCCCAGTGTGTGAGATTTTATCTTTGAGAGACTGAGTATTCACTGTAAATCTCACACACGATTCACTCACATATACTTGAGAGAGCTGACTAGATTAGCTGAGTGAATCAAAAACAAAAAGGACTTCCATTTTAGTCTTTCGACAGAGACGTTAAACATGTCTAGTTGTGTTTCACACTGAGACGTTAAAGAAGTGTGTGTAGCCTTTCTCACTAAGGCGGTAAAGAAGTGAAGTTAGGCATGCGCAGCTTGCGGGCTGGTGTGCTGTGGTGTGGTTAGGAGTTCTTGCGGCTGCTGGTCGTAGGAGTGGGTTGCAGCGAGGGTCATTGTAATATTCTTTTAGTAGAAACCTTCCCATCGAGGAATAAGGGGAGACGTAGGATGTGAGACCTGATTTTGATGTAGGATTAATTGTTTGGATTAACCGAATTTTAAGAAATTCTGGAAGTTTTCGTATTTTTGAGTTGAGATCTGGTTTGTTATGAGAGCTGGTCGGTGGTGAATCCAGTCGCAACGTTTAAGTGGTAGCGCGAGATTGTGATACGCCGTCGTTTTTATGAAATCTGGATGAATTGTGTTTTTGTGAAGTCTGGTAGCGTGTTTGTATCCAGCCGCTGCTTTATTTTGTTTGTTGAGGGCAAAATGATAGCGTTTTGATTAATTGGATACGGCACCATTTGGATTAGTTGCTGCAACGCCGTTTTGGATATTGCGACTGGTACTAGTTGAGAGCAGATGTCAACGATGGTCAACTCTACTGTAGCTTGCGTCTGGTTATTTTGCGCGAGAGCTAGCGTCTGGATGACGTAAATTATGCGATGCCGTTTTATTAAGTTGGAACCCAGCGTTTTGATGCAACGTCTGGTACCAGCTTTTGAATGTTAGACAATCCAGCTTTTGGTTTGTGGAGCATCCAGTCGTTGGATTGTCCAGCTTTTGGGTTTGAGGACCAGTCGCAAGTAGCAAGTGATGTGTCACTCTGCGACGTCGTTTTGTGTTGTTGAGATTTATTAGTTATGTGATTCAGCAGCTGTTGGTTGTTGCAACTGCTGGTTGAGATTTCAGTAGCGCAACTGCTGGTTTTGTCGGTGGTTATGTTTAACCAGATTTCAGCCGTTGCGAGTTATATTTATAGGAAGACTTTTTCTTTGATTTGAGATACCATATCCCATACTTAGCGAAATATTCTCTCGATTGTCGACCTCTGTTCTTCGAACCCTAGTACTGTTCACCATTGATTTTATCCGGTGATTCCCATCGTTTCCGGCCATTGTTTGATGCGTGTGAGGTAGCGTTGGAGTCCTCTCGAGAAGCTCTTCCATTTTATAGTAGTTTTGGAGGTTGTCATTTGCTAGAGCGAAATCGCGAAGTTGCTGTCTTCGGTCGTGTGTTGCTTCGTTGAGGTAGAACTTTGAATTGTTGTTGAGATCTTAGTATTAGCCTTTGTTTAAGCTTCCTGTTAGTGGTATTGTTGGATTTGATTGCTAGTGGAGTGAATGACTACCAGCCGTGAGTTTATATAGTTGGCCGTGACCTTCTGTGTTGAGCCTGAGATCTGTTGTGTGTATTTAGCAAGTTGCAATCCAGATCTCTCGGGCCTGTTTTGTGGTAATTGTTGCACCGAAGTACAAGGTACGGATCTGAGCTTGATGTAGCTGGGAATTGGCGTGAGATTGAATGCTAGATGGCTGTTGTGCATTGCCGTGGATGTTGCTGTGTGCATATGTGATTGCTGTTGATTTTAGCTGCTATGTTTATGCAAGCACGCATTACCCATATTGCTTTCATATTCTGTTGCAGCCATTGCTTCGTATTCTGCTGTATTGCTGTTGTTTCTTACCACGATGCGAGGGCGAGCGGCAATACCGCACTCTCATCTCCCTGTTGGGATCTGTTAGCCGCCATGCGCCGAGTGGTTAACTACCACAGTTCTTGGGCGAGGCAACGGCAGGTTGAGTTGTTTGATGCATCTGGTATTTGGGTGTAGTGTCAAGGCGAGTGGCTCATTACCACACTTTGAACACACCCCGTGGCCACTGATTGTTGCTGATCTTGTGGAGCTATGTTTGAGTTCCTTGGCTCCCTGTTCGGTTGTAGCCTTAAGCTGTTATCCGGTGTCTCATGCATAGCATCTGCATTTTATCTTATGCATTTCTTTTGGCTATTTCAGTTGCTCTCCGTACTGGGGTTTGACCCCATGTCCCTCTGGGGCTTGGTTGTTTTCTCTGTTTGTGTTGTTCAGGGAATCCAGGTTTTACAGCTGGTCGTGATTTTAACCCAGCTGGTGGTGCCCCAGGAAGTGGTTAGAGTATCCCAGTAGCGTATAGCATATTTATATGTATCAGTATAGTTAGCCAGGGGATGCCTGTGATTTGGCGTTGTATTATGTTTTTGGAGTCTGATGCATGTTGTTGTTTCTGTTGTTATGCTATACTGTTGGTTGTTTTTATAATCTGGGATATATTTTGAGTATCGCTTTATTTTAAATTATTATGTTTTAAACTGTCAGGCCAAAAGCGAAAATTTTACCCTCTTTTTGATAGCTTCCGCATGTGTTTGTGTGTTTTTACTCTGATATGAGCACGAGGCCTGACATTTTTGGTATCAGAGCTTAAGCTGGGATAAGCTCAATTTCTTTGATCACACTTGAGTCTAGGCACAGTGTTGTGTGTTGCATGTGCTTGACCTATGTGATTACGTGCTGCATATATTTGTGTTATGTTCTATCTATGCTGTATCTGTTCTGTTTTGCTTGATCCTGTTGAGTGTTTTTGTAGATGCCGCCTAGACGTCGTGGTAGAGGTACGGGACAGTTTGAGGAATCAGCAGGACAGAATGAGGATAGGCGTAGTGCTCGCAGTCGTACTCGTGTTAGCGACGAGGAGGAAGTTGAGGTTGCGGCACCTCCTGTGGAGAGGATGGATGTCGTGATAGCGCGGTTTCAGAGGATGAACCCTCCAGTCTTTAATGGTGACGAGTCCAGTGAGGATGCAGACTTGTGGCTCCAGAATATTATCGGTCTTTTTGAGCGGAGCGCTGGTGGCGAGGCGCTTCGAGTACCTTGTTGGAGACCGGTGTTGGAATCTATTGGAGCAATTTTTGCGAGACCTTCTGGCAGGAGTATGTACCCGAGTCTTATGTGAATGCCCGGGAGCGGGAGTTCGACCATCTGGAGCAGGGCTCCATGACTGTTAGGGAGTATGCTCGGCAGTTCTCTTCTTTGTTGGCGTACGTTCCCCATGTTTCTGGCCGGAGAGGGCCAAGAGGACTAGATTTCTTGAGGGCTTGAATGAAGAGTTGTATCAGATGGTGTTGACCAGTAAGCCCAAGAGTTATGCTGAGGCCGTGGATGCTGCTATAGACATTGAGGAGGGCTTGTGCAGTCGTCGTGCTTGTAGGCAGCAGGCAGTGCCGGGCGGTCGTCCTGCTATTCAGGGAGCGCAGTCTTCTCAGTCCTCCCAGTCAGCCTATCAGCTCCAACAGCAGCAGCAGCAGCCACAGGTGGCACAACAGTCTGGCCGTCAGAGGTTACGTCCATGTGGTCAGCAGTTCAAGAAGAAGTCGGGTTCTGGCTCTTCTGGTTCAGGCAGCTCGAGTAGCAGTGGTTCTGGGGCTAAGTTTTGTGGGTTTCGTGGTGGAAAGCATCCTTCTACGCAGTGTGTTGGTGTGCAGGGCTCCTGCAACCTATGTGGTCAGTACGGGCATTTTGCCAGAGTGTGTCAGCAGCAGCAGCAGCCACAGGTGGCACAACAGTCTGGCCGTCAGAGGTTACGTCCATGTGGTCAGCAGTTCAAGAAGAAGTCGGGTTCTGGCTCTTCTGGTTCAGGCAGCTCGAGTAGCAGTGGTTCTGGGGCTAAGTTTTGTGGGTTTCGTGGTGGAAAGCATCCTTCTACGCAGTGTGTTGGTGTGCAGGGCTCCTGCAACCTATGTGGTCAGTACGGGCATTTTGCCAGAGTGTGTCCGTCAGCTGGATCACAGCAGACCGCGGCCCAGCCTCAGGGTCGTGGAGGTCAGTCTAGGGGTCGTTCCCCTCAGTTTCAGCAGCCCCGATTAGGTGAGACTCAGTTTAGGCCGTTTCAGCAGCCTGGTCCATCGCGGTTCGGACAGTCGTCTCAGCCTTTCTACTCTGGAGACCAGCATGCTCAGGTTAACACCATCACTAGGGAGCAGGCCGAGGAGACGCCGAGTCGGGTGATCGCAGGTACTTGCCTTGTTTTCGATTTTCCTGCGCGTGTGTTGTTTGACACCGGTGCATCGCATTCTTTTGTTTCCCTTTGCGCGATGCTGTTTCTGTTTCTACCCCTGGCGGTGTGAGCTTCTTCTCCCATGAGGTTTTGTTGGATGGCGTGTTGCGTTTTGGTGAGCATGTGTTGGTGGCAAGCTTGATCCGTTTGATGTTGTGGGACTTCGATTGTATAGTTGGGATGGACGTGTTGTCCAAGTATAGGGCCTCCGTTGACTCTTTCCATGAGATTGTGCGCTTTAGGCCTATGTCTGGCGAGAAGTGGGACTTCTACGGCCAGGATTCTCGATCAAAGATCCCGTTGGTCTCATCTATGGAGATGTTCAGCTTGTTGTCCTTAGGAAATGCTGGTTTCCTGATTTACGCTTTGGATGCGTCTTCTTCTTCTCGTGTTCTCCGTTGACTCTTTCCATGAGATTGTGCGCTTTAGGCCTATGTCTGGCGAGAAGTGGGACTTCTACGGCCAGGATTCTCGATCAAAGATCCCGTTGGTCTCATCTATGGAGATGTTCAGCTTGTTGTCCTTAGGAAATGCTGGTTTCCTGATTTACGCTTTGGATGCGTCTTCTTCTTCTCGTGTTCAGCTTAGCGACGTTCCCGTGGTGCGACACTTTCCCGATGTGTTTGAGGAGATCTTTTTTTTCCTCCGAGGCGGGAGATAGACTTCAGCATAGAACTGGTGCCTGGCACAGCTCCAATTTCTCGTGCCCTGTATCGTCTGGCGCATGCGGAGTTGTGAGAGCTCAAGGTGCAGTTATATGATTTGCTGGAGAAAGGTTTTATACGACCTAGTATGTCACCGTGGGGAGCGCCCATTTTGTTTGTGAAGAAGAAGGATGGCTCAATGCGGATGTGCATTGATTTTCGCCAACTGAACAAAGCCACTGTCAAGAAAAAGTACACGTTACCGAGAATCGATGATCTGTTTGATCAGTTGCAAGGTTTTGCGGTAAATTCGAAGATTGATCTGCGATCAGGGTACCATCAGTTGAGAGTGAGAGACCAAGATGTTGCAAAGACTGCGTTTCGTACAAGGTACGGACATTTCGAGTTTATGGTGATGCCGTTTGGTTTGACCAACGCGCCTGCAGTATTTATGGATCTGATGAACCGATTTTTTAGAGAGTTCATAGACCAGTTGTGATTTTTTTCATTGACGACATCTTGGTGTACTCGAACACTCCGAGGGAGCACAAGGAGCCCTTGGAAATTGTCTTGCAGAGGTTGAGAGAACAGCAGTTGTATGCTAAGTTTTCCAAGTGCGAATTCTGGTTGGATCGCGTCTTATTCTTGGGACATGTGATTTCAGTCGAGGGAATTTCGGTGGATCCCAGTAAGGTTGATGCTGTTCTGAACTGGGAGCGTCCCAGGAATGTTTCCGAGATTCACAGTTTCTTGGGTCTGGCTGGCTATTACCGTCGTTTCATCGAAGGATTTTCTAGTATAGCAAAGCCGACGACTCAACTGATGCAGAAGGACAAGAGGTTTGTGTAGGCTGAGCAGTGCGAGAATGCTTTTCAACTGCTCAAGGAAAAGTTGACTACTGCGCCTGTGTTGGATCTGCCGTTCGGTTCAGGTGGTTTCTTTGTTTGTTCTGATGCTTCGCTAAATGGATTGGGCTGTGTTTTGATGCAGAATGGTCGAGTCATTGCGTATGCCTCGCGGCAGTTGAAACCCCACGAGACTCGTTATCCAGTCCATGATTTGGAGCTTGCAGCGGTGGTTTTTTCACTGAAGATCTGGCGTCATTACCTGTATGGCGAGCAGTTTGTGGTGTATTCGGACCACAAGAGTTTGCAGTATCTGTTTTCGCAGCCTGACCTGAACATGAGACAACGTCGTTGGATGGAGCTGCTAAAGGACTTTGATTGTGAGATTAAGTACCAGCCTGGGAAGTCGAACGTAGTGGCCGATGCTTTGAGCAGGAAGGCTAGTGAGATGCTTGCATCGTTGTACATATCTAAGGATCAGGATCATCTTAACACTACGGGTTGGAGATTCTACCCGACTGAGGATTGTGTTGTGGTTTCTTCGTTCCAAGTGGAGCCACATGTTGTTTCTAGTATTCGAGCAGATCAGAGGACTGATCCGTCTATCCACGAGTTAAAGTTGAAGGTCAGTGCTGGCGAACTTGAGGACTATTCTATCTCTTCCAATGGTTGTTTGCGTTTCCGGGGCATGTTGGTTGTGCCCAATTTGGTTGATTTGAAGGAGGAGATCCTTCGGGAAGCGCACTGTAGCAGACATAGTGTTCATCCTGGTGCACGGAAGATGTACCATGCGTTGAAGCCACACTTTTGGTGGGCTGGCCTGAAGAGCGATGTTGCTGGTTTTGTCGCTCGTTGTTTAAACTGTCAGATGGTTAAGGCCGAGAGGATGAGACCCAATGGTCTGTTGCAGAGTTTGGAAGTGCCCCAATGGAATTGGGAGCACATTTGCTATGGATTTCGTGATGCATCTGCCTCGTTCTAGCAGAGGATGCGATGATATTTGGGTGGTTATAGACCGACTGTCGAAGTCTGCACATTTTATTCCCTATGGGATGACCTTCTCGTTGAAGAAAATGGCGAAACTGTACGTGGATTTCGTGGTTAGACTGCACGGTGTTCCTGTTTCGATCGTTTCCGACCGAGATCCGAGGTTTACTTCTAGGTTTTGGAATAGTTTGCAAATAGCTTTGGGTACCAGATTGGCGATGAGCACCGCATATCACCCCCAGACAGATGGCCAATCTGAGAGAACTATCCAGACGATGGCAGGAAGTGCAGATCACGGATGTTGGAAGAAGTGGGGGAGAGCAGCTATCTTCCCCTGACTTTGTCCAGCAAATGAAAGATCATGTTGATCTAATTCGACAGGGGATGAAAGCTGCCCAAGATCGCCAAGCCAGTTATGCGAATAAGAGACATCGACCTCTGGAGTTTCAGGTTGGTGATCATGTTTTTCTCAAAGTTTCTCCGTTTCGCAGTGTTATGCGCTTTGGACACAAGGGAAAGTTAGCCCCTCGTTACGTCGGACCGTATGCGATTGTTGAGAGGATTGGCCCTTTAGCGTATCGGCAGTTGTTACCGCCAGATTTGTCTTCTCTTCATGACGTCTTCCATGTTTCCATGTTGAGGAAGTATAAGCCAGATCCGTCTCATGTGCTTAGGACTGACGAGGTTGAGCTAGATCAGTCGTTGAGCTATCAGGAATACCCCATGCAGATCCTTGGAAGAAAAAAGAAACAGTTGAGGAATAAAACCATTCCGTTGGTGATGGTACAATGGAGAAAACATGGCAGGGAAGAAGCTACTTGGGAGCTAGAAGAAAAGATGCAGCGCGAGTGGCCGCAGCTGTGAGTAGCTGTTGAGCTAAATTTCCAGTAATTTGTAGCTTTTGGTTGTATTTTCTTCCCTAGTTGTTGTTAATTGGTTGCTCAGTTATCTTGAACTCTTGGCCTTGTGTTAGGCGAGTTCCTGTTTTGTATTTTGCCGCTGTGTTGTGTTCCAGAGTTGTTGTTGTGATTTCGGGGACGAAATCCTTTTTAGTGGGGGAGAATTGTGAGACCTGATTTTGATGTAAGATTAATTGTTTGGATTAATTGGATTTTAAGCAATTCTGGAAGTTTTCGTATTTTTGAGTTGAGATCTGGTTTGTTGTGAGAGCTGGTCGGTGGTGAATCCAGTCTCAACGTTTAAGTGGTAGCGCGAGATTGTGATACGCCGTCGTTTTTATGAAATCTGGATGCATTGTGTTTTTGTGAAGTCTGGTAGCATGTTTGTATCCAGCCGCTGCTTTATTTTGTTTGTTGAGGGCAAAACGATATCGTTTTGATAAGTTGGATACGGCACCGTTTGGATTAGTTGCTGCGACGCCGTTTTGGATATTGCGACTTGTACCAGTTGAGAGCAGATGTCAACGATGGTCAACTATACTGTAGCTTGCGTCTGCTTATTTTGCACGAGAGTTAGCATCTGGATGACGTAAGTTATGCGATGTCGTTTTATTAAGTTGGAACGCAGCGTTTTGACGCAACGTCTGGTACCAGCTTTTGAGTGTTAGACAATCCAGCTTTTGGTTTGTGGAGCATCCAGTCGTTGGGTTGTCCAGCTTTTGGGTTTGAGGACCAGTCGCAAGTAGCGAGTGACGTGTCACTTTGCGACGTCGTTTTGTGTTGTTGAGATTTATTAGTTATGGGATTCAGCAGCTGTTGGTTGTTGCAACTGCTGGTTGAGATTTCACTAGCGCAACTGCTGGTTTTGTTGGTGGTAATATTTAACCAGATTTCAGCCGTTGCGAGTTATATTTATAGGAATACTTGGTCTTCGATTTGAGATACCATATCCCATACTTAGCGAAATATTCTCTCGATTGTCGACCTCTGTTCTTCGAACCCTAGTACTGTTCACCGTTGATTTTATCCGGTGATTCCCATCGTTTCCGGCCATTGTTTGATGCGTGTGAGGTAGCATTGGACTCCTCTCGAGAATCTCTTCCATTTTATACTACTTTTGGAGGCTGTCGTTGGCTAGAGCGAAATCACGAAGTTGCTGTCTTTGGCCGTGTGTTGCGTCGTTGAGGTAGAACTTCGAATTGTTGTTGAGATCTTAGTATTAGCCTTTTTTTAAGCTTCCTGTTAGTGGTATTGTTGGATTTGATCGCTGGTGAAGTGAATGACTCCCAGCCGTGAGTTTCTATAGTTGGCCGTGACCTTCTGTGTTGAGCCTGAGATCTGTTGTGTGTATTTAGCAGGTTGCAATCCAGATCTCTCGGGCCTGTTTTGTGGTAATTGTTGCACCGAAGAACAAGGTACGGATCTGAGCTTAATGTAGCTGGGAATTGGCGTGAGATTGAATGCTAGATGGCTGTTGTGCATTGCCGTGGATGTTGCTGTGTGCATATGTGATTGCTATTGATTTTAGCTGCTATGTTTATGCATACACGCATTACCCATATATCATTCATATTCTGTTGCAGCCATTGCTTCGTATTCTGCTGTATTGCTGTTGTTTCTTACCAGGATGCAAGGGCGAGCGGCAATACCGCACTCTCATCTCCCTGCTGGGATCTGTTAGCCGCCATGTGCCGAGTGGTTAACTACCACAGTTCATGGGCGAGGCAACGGCAGGTTGAGTTGTTTGATGCATCTGTATTTGGGTGTAGTGTCAAGGCGAGTGGCTCATTACCACACTTTGAACACACCCCGTGGCCACTGATTGTTGCTGATCTTGTGGAGCTATGTTTGAGTTCCTTGGCTCCCTGTTCGGTTGTAGCTTTCAGCTGTTATCCGGTGTCTCATGCATAGCATCTTCATTTTATCTTATGCATTTCTTTTAGCTATTTCAGTTGCTCTCCGTACTGGGGTTTGACCCCATGTCCCTCTGGGGCTTGGTTGTTTTCTCTGTTTGTGTTGTTTTCAGGGAATCAAGGTTTTACAGCTGGTTGTGGTTTTAACCCAGCTGGTGGTGCCCCAGGAGGTGGTTAGAGTATCCCAGTAGCGTATAGCATATTTATATGTATCAGTACAGTTAGCCAGGGGATGCCCTGTGCTTTGGCGTTGTATTATTTTGTTGGAGTCTGATACATGTTGTTGTTGCTGTTGTTATGCTATACTGTTGGTTGTTTTTATAAATTGGATATATTTTGAGTATCGCTCTATTTTAAATTATTATGTTTTAAACTGTCAAGCCAAAAGCAAAAATTTTACCCGCTTTTTGATAGCTTCAGCATGTGTTTGTGTATTTTTACTCTGATATGAGCACGAGGCCTGACATAGGAGATTCAGCTTCAAACTTCTATAAACATATTTCAGCATATTTTCTTTACTATTTTCCGCACTTACATTCATACGCACATCATGATTTTTTAATACGCTTAAAACTGTTTAAAGATCTTTCGAATATAAGAGTTCAGTTTGAGTTCTTTCCGCATGATTTTATTTCATTAGTCAATCAGTATCTCGGTGCACAAACATTCAAGAACACTGAACTATTGCAGCTCAAGATTTACGAAACCAGATCGTTTGTGCTAAAACAGCTCGTAGAGCAGCTGGTAATCCGGACCAGCTCGCAGAACTGTTGGTCCAACTTCACGACGATCTGGTTTAACAAGTTACGTGCTGGTTTTCCGAACTTCCAAAATTTTTTTAATGCACATAACTTACGGGGTTGGTTTTTCGACTGTGTGAGAGCCTACGTGAGTTGTGGCAGAGCTCACGAACAACCCCCATTTTTCGATCCCAATAATTGGTATCAGAGCGCTTGCGATCTGGTACCCCGTATTTTGGGACCTACATAAAGGTTCGTGCTCTTCCCCCTGTGTCCAAGCTGAATTGTCTTGATTGCCACTTGCTATGTTTGGTTCATAAATCTTCTCATCAATATGTATAGGTTCTCTACCAGCTTGATTGCAATCCGGACCACCTTGCTCAACAGCTTGAATATCAGCATTTGTAATTGGTATATCCAGTGCGTGCTGATCATCCTCTTGACATATATTTTGTATCTCGTCATCTCATGATTCATCAAGATTGGTAGATTCCAGACGAGTACAAAGATCATTTAACTTTGAGGCTGAATTTGATCGAAAGCTGGTTTCATCAAACACCACATGAGCAGATTCTTCAACTGTAATGTCCTATTGTTGAAAACCCGATATGCTCGGCTTACATCTGAATATCCCAGAAATATACATGCATCAGATTTTACATCAAATACTAGTAAATATGTTTTTACATTTATGTGGATGAAGCATCTGCATCAAAACACCCTGAAATACAAGATATCGGGTTTCTTGTCATTCCAGATCTCTCATGGAGTGACTCCATGTCGCTTGTTTATCATTGATCTATTTTGAGTGTAGCAATTTGTATCGACTGCTTCAGCCAAAAAATTTTTTGAAATGCCAGAATCAGCAATCATAGTTGTAGCAGCTTCTTTTAAAGTACGGTTTATACGCTCAGCCAACCCCTTCTGCTGAGGTGTTCTAGCTGAAGATAACTCATGTCTGATTCCAATATCATCCAGATATGAGGAGATTTTAAAATTTAAAAACTTTGTTCCTCTATCACTCCTAATCCGATTGACAGTACAAAATTGCTCATTTTGAAGACGTTTTATGAGCTTGATCAGCTGGTCGGCAATTTGATCTTTTGATTTCAAGAACAACACCAAAGTAAATTTTGAAAAATCATCAACCACAAGAATGATGTACTTCATTCTGTGAGGACTAGAAATCGGTATTTTGGTGATTAGCGTAATGCTCAGATCTGAATAGGATTAACCAATGAGATGTTGGTCATCTCATTTTCATGCTTGAGAGAATTGGTTAATTCGTTGATGAATTTTGTGTTTTCAGATTGGGTTCAGATCAGATTTGAGTTGCGGGAACAAGTATCAAGGATTCTACGTTGACGTGGATGTATTTTGAATGGTGTCTAGTATAATATGTCGTGAGTATGCTAGCATATTGCTGTGAGTTGTTGAGATATCAGGTCTGAAGGTTTTGGTGATTTTCGGATTTTCGGATTTGAGTGAGATCTGGGTGATCAGATCTGGTTCTCGCTGGTTTGAGCGGGTTACCGCGAGCGGGAAGTGAAGCGCTGTCATTTTGGTGCTAGTCAGATCTGGTGTTGAGAGGGGAACAGATTTGGTTAGCGACGAGAAGTCAAGCATTGGTCAACGGTACTATTTTGACAAGTCCGGTTCGTGAGTTCGGAGTAAACCGGTGCGGTTTGAGGATCTCGATCACAGCTGGATGGGCATTAGCGGGTCTTAGTGCATGAGATCTGTTTCAGATCTGGAGATAGCACGACGTTGTTTAGCGTTAGTGACCGAGACTCCTAGGCGACGTCGTTTTGATTAGTAGCGCTTGTGTGGCGTAGCGAAGCCAGATTTGAGTTATCGTTGAGGCCAGATCTGAGGGGCTTTTGCCTTAGCGCTATGATCTGAGTTGTCGATGAGATATGAATTAGTCGGTGTTGACTTTCACTGTAGCTTTGACCTGGGAGATTTTAATATAAGTGTCGATCAACACTTAGTCATTTTCAACCTGACATTTCCTATCTCCTTTTAGAGAAAACCTTCGATAGTACTGTCCATACGAACCCTTCTCCGTTAGATTGCCATCGATTTCTTCCGTTGTTTGGAGCGAGATTGGTGGCGCTGGGTTCGTCTTGCTTAGCTCTTTCAATTGATACCAGTTTGGAGTTGTAGATCGACTTGCGTAAGAGGAGCGAAGTAGTTGCAGGGTTGAGTAGCTCCATGAATTCCAGTCGATGGTTTTCCCCGTTCAGATTCGAGCTTCTGGGTAAGTGATTCTTCCCATTCTAGATTTGTTAGAGCTATAGAGCCTCGTTGAGTAGTCTGGAATCTTGACCGTAGGTACTAAGAATATTTGGCTTAGTGTTGAGTTGAATGGTTAGTTTTTTTGGCAGATTTGGGCTTCCGGCAGCTTCTATTAAGCTTCGCCGTGAGTTAGTGAGGAAGAATATTTGAGCAGGTCGTTGGTGCCGTTCCCTGGTGAGATCTGATTGAGGTTTAAGCTGGTTTGGTATGGATTGAGCCCCTGTAAACAGCTTTGGGCATGGACATGTTTATATTTCTTGTTGTGAACCTGTATGTTGTGAATACGTGCCTTTGTGACCAGATTTGATTGGCTATGCTCTGCTGCATGATCTGTGTCACGTGTTGATTATTATATTCATTGACAGCTGAATATTGAATAGCATTCATGCATACATATTGAGCCTGATATTCGATTGATAACCTGAGTCGAGCTAGCATTTTGATCGGACGGCTGAGTTGTCGCGCCTGAAGGGTCAAATGCTATCATCGAGGTGGTGGCCGGCTGACTTGTCGCGCCTGAAGACCACTGAGCTGTGATGGCTGACAGGCCTGAAGATCATGGACCGATGATTTCCATGATTGGTTGTGCGTGGTGTCGAGGCTCACTTGAGATTGGCCTTGATGACCGATTCCTTTGATAGTCATCACGCATTTCATAACTTGAAGTATAGCATGTTGCATGATTTTTTGTTTTTAGATGGCTCTTTGTACTGAGGTTTGACCTATTTTCTTTTCCCTTTTTTTGGGTTGCCTTGGTCTGTATTCCCTTTGGCAAGTTCTTCAGGTAACCAGGCTGGACAGAGTGGAGCTTCAGCTGGTCGATCCCCTTTCTGATTTGAGTCCCAGTGTTATATATTTATATTATGAGCCAGGGGATGTCCTGTGCCATTATTTTTACTTGGGGATCAGCTGTTGATTTTATTGTCTGTTGATGTATTATGTGTTGTTTGGATTTTGAGTAAATCTTTATTTTGACTATGTTGTATTTTGAAATGATATTTTGGATCAGGCCCAAAATTCGAAATTTTTAAGCCCTGTATTTATGCTTCCGTATTATTTCGATTAATTGAATAATTAATCTGTGATCAGCGCACCGGGCCCGACACATTCCCCCTAAGCTGGTTACGAGTATTAGACCAATATGTGCAAAAAATCCAGCTTACGTGAGGTTTTATCACTGCCACTTGTTTTAAAAGTAGATTTTAAATGTTTACCCAACTTACAAGAAGAGCACATCTTATCTTTTCAAAATTTTATCTTGGTCAAGACATCAACCAACTCACGCTTACAGAAATTGGCAATAGTTTTAAAGTTGAGATGGTTCATCCGCTGATGCCACAACCAACGTTTTGAAGAGTCAGCTACTAGGCACTTTTGTTATGTATACGGTTGGTCTGACCAGTTGACTTTGTAGGTTGTTAGGATAAATTTCAAAAGTTTTGGTGATAAAAAATAGACGAGAAATGAACTTCATAAAAGAGATTAATAGAACCAAAGAAACAAAATCTGGACAGAGCTTCCCACGTTGGACGTAGAAACCAGATCGGAGCAGTGTCAAGCTGGTCAAGGAAAAACAAGTTCGGAGCATTCAGGTGCGTTGGTTGAGGACAAACCAACAAAGGTATGTTGATCGAGCTGGTTAAAGTAAGAACCAGCTCAAGATATTAAGGTGTGCTGGTTTAGGACAAACCAGTTGGATACTAAAGTGTGCAAATACCAGTTCAGAGATACTTAACCAGATAATGGAAGTTCACTTAAGAAAATACGAAGAGCAGGAAAACAGTGATCTACAGTTGTGAGAACAGATCGTAGAAAACAGACCAGCTGGAGTATTGAGTGACTAGCTAGAAGACCAGTTAAGAAAACCAGCTCGGAGCAGATTAACTTTACAAGTGATATGAAGCTGAGGATTTGAGCACACAGGGATTAATAGTCGAATTAGAAAAAACAAAGACAAAAGAGCAGTATGGTTTCAATTAAGATAAGAATCCAAGAAAAAAGAGCAGTTCAACATTCGGGAACCAGATCGGGGAACCAGCTGAGTAAATGACAAACAAGCTGAGTAAATGACAACATAGCAAATTGGATTTTGGAATGTTTAATGCTACGAATAGTCTGAAACAAGATATTTGAATTCTCTGTAGTGATGTGTAGTCGTTGGAACTACTTTAAGATAAACCAGATATGCAGAGATATGGTACAAACTGAAGACGGCGCAGAATTGCTAAAAAGGGCAATGCATTTAATGGAGCTGCACCTTCATCGTACAAGCATTTAAGGCGTCGTAGAAAATTCAATTTGGATACATTCAATGTGTCTACTGGCTACATTTATTATCGTCATCGTACAAGCATTTAAGGCGTCGTAGAAAATTCAATTTGGATACATTCAATGTGTCTACTGGCTACATTTATTATCGTTGTATCCAAAGGGTATATATATAGAAGAGAAGAGCAGCTGTGATGGGGTTACGATTCAGAACATACAACGAGTTTGTTGAATACACGAGCTAACCAACCTTCACAAACAAAAACAAAGTTCTTCTTGAACCAGCTCGCTACGAGTGACACAAGCACAGAACACTCTATTCAACTTTATGTCACATACTCTTCTATCTACACACTCTGTAGTGTTCGTAAATAAAACACAGAGAGTGTAAAAGTGCTAGAATAGCACAACCAGCTTAAAGCTGAGATTGTTGTATTGCGAACCAGATCACGGGTCTGTGTTTCGTTTGTTGTTTTCTAAGAGTTCTTGTGGCTGCTGGTTGCGGGAGTGGGTTTGTACAAACGGTTGTATAATCAAATATTTTAGAGTAAACGTTCCCATTGAGGAAGAAGGGGATACGTAGGAGAACTTGCTCCGAACTTCCAGAAACAAACTTCTCGCCTATAAATTTTACACTTACGCATTTGATTAAATTGTTCACTATTTGAATCGTGTTAATTCAACCTAAAAATCGTTTTATTACACGAGAAAACAGTAGTCACTGAGAACCTTCCTATCTGGTAACTCGGGTGGAAGTTTGCTTCAAGCTGTAACACTTTTCGAACAATTTTCAAATAAAAAATAGCAAAATAAGTTAATTCACGCCCCATCTGAACTCCCGAGCTTGTTTTTCGATCCTACCAAGTGGTATCAGATCTGGTTACTCAGTGCCTGAACAATTTATTCATTCTTACTGATTAAATATGTTGATTTCTCGCAATAAAAGTCCTATGTTTTCTAAGGAGGAATACGATTTCTGGAATATCCGGATGCAGGCGCACCTAGCAGCACAAGATGACGACATGTGGTTCGTGATCACCAATGGACCAATGCAAATACTGAAAATGAACACTGCTGTGGCGATAACTACTGGTGCACCCCAATGGATTGAGAAACCCATACATGAGTGGACCTCTGAAGATAAGAAGAAAGAAAATCTGGATAATGTTGCTAAGGACGTACTCTATAAGACGCTAGACAACAACATGTTTACCAAAATCCAGACTTGCACAACTGCTAATGAGATCTGGGCAACGTTGACCCATATATGCGAAGGGAATGAGGAGACAAAGGAAACAAGTTACCCATGGACTTACAAAGGTTTGAACTAATCAAGATGAAACCCGAAGAGACCATGAACAAATTTGATGAAAGGTTCAGTTCCTTGGTGATAGAGCTGTCCAGACTGAACAAGACATACATCAACAGGGAGCTAGCCCTGAAAGTGATGCAAGCACTTCCCAAGGAATGAGATGTGAAGGCAATGGCTATGCGGGAGTCAAAATATTTAAACAAAATAGAGCTGCATGACTTGTTTTCCAACCTAAAGGCTTATGAGTTTGAACTAGAAACAAGAGTTGAGTCTGAGCCATCCACTTCGCAACCAACCAGAGCTCTTGCTGCTAAAATTCCAGAACAAAGCCCGTATTCTACAAGCAGCAGAGGAGATGAGCAAGGATGTGATGGCCTTTTTCATAAGAAAATTCGGAAAATTCATGCGGAAACAAAATACCAAACCCTTTTCTTTTGATTCTACTAAAAGAAATTTTATGACTCCATCTGACGATAAGTGTTATAATTGTGGCATACCTGGTCACTTCATGGCTGATTACAGGAAGCCATGAAGAGATGAAAAGAAGGGATCAGAAAGCAACAATAACAAGGAAAAGAAGGAGAAAAAGGCTTATCGAAAAGGAAGAACAGAAAAATCCATGGTGGCTGAAGAAAACAAGAGTGCATGGGCTGACTCGGATTCTGAACAATCAAGCTCAGGAACCTCCTCATCAAGCGAAAGTGAGGATGAAGTACAGTGTCTCATGGATGGTGACACTGAGGAGGTATTTGATTTTTCTAGTCCTGAATTTACACGTGGGACCTCGTTACTGCACTAAATGAAATGGTCCTCGAATATTAAAATCTTTCTCAATCATTCGAGGAAGTTAAAGCGGAAAGAGAGAGCTTTGTACCGAACGCTGAGCTGGTTGTCTCAAGCAATATCCAAGCTGCTCTAAGTAAGCTTGTAACTGAGAATGAAGAACTAAGAAGCAAGTCCGAGGAGATACTCAGTGAAAACCAGCGGTTGGTTGGTATAATAAGCTCGTAGACTAAGTCTTCTGTCTCACTACAAAAACTGCATATAGCTACAAAGCCATCCAGTGATAAAACCGGATTAGGCTACAATAGCGATCAAGGCAGTACAAGAGACCAGTACCACTCCAATGCTGGAAAGGACAAAGTTTAAAACAATGAACTTTGTAAAATCTAGCACAAGACAACCCAAAGAAGCACAATCTGGTGACGATATGATAATAGCCAAGCCTTCGATCTGGCAGGATAGACTTTACGGGTTGGGGTACTCTGCTCCTGAGAAGTCTCGAGAGAGCTGGCTAAACAAAAGAAATATGCAGATGCGGGGTAAGCCCAAATCAGGTGGTATAAATCAAGGACAGTTCTCTCAAACTACAAGGAAGTACAGATAGTACAGGCCTCAATATCGTAGGTTCAGATCAAATGGCCCATGTGCTACTCCTCAAGCCTCATCAAGATAAATGAGCACACACAGACTACACAAGTACTTTGATGCACACACTGGTAAATGAGTCAAGATTATCCAAGTGTGGGTTCCGAAAGGTCTTATCAAACTTGGACCCAAATAGACCAAAGGGTACCAAATTTTACATTGTATGTTATTGCAGGAACAACAGGGATCTAGACTGGAGCACTCAACATGGTATCTGGACAGTGGATGTGCAAGGCACATGACTGGAGACTCTAAGTTTCTCACAGATATCAAATCCTGCAATGGACCTAAGATCACCTTCGTTGACAACTCAAACGGTAACACCGTAGGTAATGGTAAGCTTACCCATGGTAATTTCGCTGTCAACAATGTTCTCGTTGTTGAGAACTTGTACTACAATTTGATAAGTACAAGTAAATTGTGCGACAGTAATTATTCTGTAAAATTTCAGAAGCACACTTGCACTGTTCTTAATTCTAAGGGTCTGACTGTGCTAGTTGGTTATTGATCTGGTAACACATACAAATTTGATTGGTCAGATCAACCGCATACAGAACAAACTTGCCTAGTAGCTGACTCTTAAAAGAGTTGGTTGTGACATCAGTGGATGAATCATTTGAATTTCAAAACCATTGCAATTTGAGTAAACATGAGCTAGTTGATGGATTGACCAAATTTAAAATTGGACAAGATCTGCTCTGCCTGTCAGCTGGGTAAACATATCAAATCCACTTTGAAAACTAAAGGCAGTAACAAAACCTCTCGTAAGATGGATCTTATACATATGGATCTTTTTGGTCCAATACCCGTAACCATCTTAGGGGGAATGAAATACAACACCCTTGTTGTGGTAGATGTTTTTTCAAAATTTAATTGGGTATTATATTTGAAATCAAAGATCAAACTGCGACCAGCTGATCAAGCTCTTAAAGCGTCTTCAAAATGAGTAATATTGTAATATCAATCGGATTAGGAGTGATAGAGGTAACCATCTTAGGGGGAATGAAATACAACACCCTTGTTGTGGTAGATGTTTTTTCAAAATTTAATTGGGTATTATATTTGAAATCAAAAGATCAAACTGCCGACCAGCTGATCAAGCTCTTAAAGCGTCTTCAAAATGAGTAATATTGTAATATCAATCGGATTAGGAGTGATAGAGAAACAGAGTTTTTAAATTTTAAAATATCCTCCTATCTGAATGATATTGAAATCAAACATGTGTTGTCTGCAGCAAGAACACCTCGGCAAAACGGGTTGGCTGAGCGTCGAAATCGGACTTTAAAAGAAGCTGCCACAACTATGGTTGCTGAATCCGGTATTTCAAATAAATTTTTGGTTGAAGTGGTCAATACAGCTTGATATAATCAAAACAGATCGATGATAAACAAGCGACATGGAGTCACTCCATATGAGATCTGAAACGGCAAGAAATCTGATAATTCATATTTCAGGCTGTTTGGATGCAAATGTTTCATCCATATCAATGGTAAAATGTATTTAAGAGCCTTTGATGTAAGATATGATGCAGGTATCTTTCTGGGATACTCAGCCGTTAGCAGAGCCTATTGAGTGTTTAACAACAGAACGCTAACGGTTGAAGAATCGGCTCATGTGGTGTTCGATGAAACCAGTTTCCGATCAACATCAGCCTCGAACTTGAATGATCTATGTACTCATCTGGAGTCTACCAATCTGGATGAATCAAGCGATGACGAGGTGTAACACAGAGGGAAATCTGATAACCAGCACGATCTGGATATACCGATTACCAACGCTGATATTCAAGCCGCAGAGCAAGCTGGTCCATATCTTCACCTGGTGAAGAACAAGCCCGGGCTGATGAACATATTATTACAAGTGTTATGTCAACAAATGGTATCTAAGAAGATCCAGCAAGGACGCAGGGGGAACAGCACGAACCGTCCACCTCATACGGACCAGGTCCTCGGTGGAATAAAAATCATCCAGCCGAGTCGGTCATAGGTAATCCTACTGCACCTGTTAGGACACGAGACCAGATGGTAAAAAAATATCTTAATTCTGCTTTCATATCACACATCGAGCCAAAGAAAGTAGAAGAAGCCTTAGCTGACCCAAACTGGATAGACGATATGCAAGAGGAGCTCAATCAATTTGAACGTAGTAAAGTATGGAATCTAGTTCCTAGACCGAGTGATCAAAACGTTATAGGTACTAAGTGGGTCTTTAGGAATAAACTAGATGAGCAAGGAAATGTTTTTCGAAACAAAGCTAGGCTGTTAGCGCAAGGATATAGGCAAGATAAAGGCATAGATTTTGAAGAATCCTTCGCACCAGTAGCAAGATTAGAAGCCATTAGAATCTTCCTTTCATATGCATCATTTAATAATTTTAAATTTTATCAGATGGATGTCAAAAGTTGTCAGGCCACGTGACTCAAGATTAACGCACAAACAAGAACATAATCACGGAAGCCTAAAATCAGGCTTAAAAATTTTGGAAATAATTTGGGCCTGAAATCAAATCGTCATTCAAAATGTCAATAATCAAAATACGAGTTAAATCAAACTCATACAAAAACAGGTAACGTCAAATATAAAATCAGATACAAATCCCCAAATACATAGCAACACAGGGCATCCTCTGGTTCAATACATAATAAATAAACTGGGACTCAAGGAAACGGGGATCGACAAGCTGGCACTCCACTCTGTCCAGCTTGGTTACATGAAGATCCTACAAATGGGTAACATAGACCCAAAAGACACAAAAGCAGAAAAAGAAATACGAGGTCAAGCTTCAGTACGAAGAGCCATCAAAACAGCAAATCATGCAACATGCTATAAATGAATGCTATGAAATGCATGAGGCTATCAAAGAATCAGTAATCAGACCAGTGTATCAACTGGAAAATCAACTCAAGTCGAGCCTCTATACCCACACAGTGTATCAATCAGGGAAATCATCGGTCCGTGATCTGGTTATCATCAGTTGCGGATCAGAGACGCAGATGTGGAGAAGACGGCATTCGGGACTAGATATGGGAATTATGAGTTTTTGGTGATGCCTTTTGGATTGATGAATGCTACTGCTGTCTTCATGGATTTTATGAATCGCGTCTTCAGTGAGTGATGGATCTGTTTTGACAGATCCTGATTAAGTTTTGAATTACACAAAACCTGTTATTATGTTTCTATCAATTCCACTTAAGTGTGCAGATTTTAGGAACGAAGAAGAAGATGAACAGTAGCAGAAGTTTGTCCAGCCGATGGTTCGCAATATAAGTTCAGCAGCTGGTTTGGTTATTCATTGTAGTCGGCAGTTGGATTAGCAATGGAGACGTCCAAAGTTAAGTCAGGTGTTCGAAATCAGGCAGAGGCCAAGTTGAACCAGCTGGAGCAAAGTGAATCAGCTGGAACGATATGAACCAGCTGCAAGCGCTAGAAGAAGAAGATGGATCAGCTGGTACATCAAAAGAGAACCAGCTGGAACATCTAAGTGGACCATCGATGATGATGTCATTGGTGACGACATCATGTTCAGCAGATAAAGAAAGATCAGCTGGTGCGAAAGGACCAGCTGGAACAGAAGCTGAGAAGAGTCGCAAGTTGGAGCTGGAACGAGAAGTTCAGCTGGAGCGCTAAGCATAGATGACAGTCAGTAGTGACGTCAGTCAATCAGCAGCAGGCTACAGTTAAGCGCAAGAGAGAAGCGACGTCGTACTGGAAGATCTATCAGCAGAGAGTCGCAGTACAACCAGCAGTTGGTGTTTGGAGTTGGCGATTGCAAAACGGTGTCGCTTGAATAAGTTGATACGACAATGTTTTGCATTCGCGATAAGATTCAGCAGATGGTTCTTGCAACGATGGATTCAGCAGAAGTGCAAAGACAAAAGAATTCAGCAGAAGCGCTAAGATGAAGAAAAGATCAGCTGGAATGATGAGGACCAACTGGTACATAAAGATGGTTCAGCCGATGCGTAAAGACAACCAGCTGGTGCAAATCAAATGATGACCAGTTGGAGTGCAAATCAAATGCTAACCAGCAGTTGGTAGCGACAGTACATCAAGACGAAAGCAACAGCTCATCCAGTCGAGAGCTCCAATGAACCAGCTGTTGCTATGCATTCAGTCGCAAGATGTTGTACCCGTCGCAAGCATTTCATGACCAACGACTGGACAACCAGCTTCAAGCGCTCGATCCTACAATTGGTATCAGAGCAGGTTGTTCTTGAACGAGCACTAATTTTAAAACACATGTGCTATGTTTTTAATGTTTTGACTATTTTGAGAAGCTTGTTTATGAAGGCCAGTTAATCTATTTTTATATAGAACCGGTTTTCTATTGATGAACTGTCACGGGATGCGCGAGTCCCGTGCGGATGCCAAGCTTCTATTTTCGTTGTGCTGTAAGATCACTTGGAGCGAGGCTCGGTGACAAGCACATGGGACGAAATAGAAGTATGAAAATCTGAGCTGTTCTCTGTTTACTGGTTCTGCATACATAAGTAACTCAGTAGCACATTGTTATTTGAAATAATATTTCGATGCTCTGATTTGTTCTAAAATGTTCTGTTTTGCGGATTTCAGCTGGTGCCAAAATTTTGTTTTTAAAATGTTTTGAGCTCATGTTATAAAAGACAAGGAGAGTGCGTCACTGTCTTTGATAAATTTGAGTTATGTATCAGCTCCAGTTTTCAAAATCATATAGCTTTTGCATTCGGTTCTTCCCAAAAGCTGGTTTTGTTTTTCAAATTTAAAACTCCTGCTGTTACGTTGTTTCAGTGTAGGGAGAGTTTTATTTTTTTTTAATAGAGGGAAGACCAGCAGTTCACTCTCTTTTTGATTCCCACAAAAAGGGAGAGAATTGTTAGAACATGCATTCGCTTATTTAAGGTTTTGTGTAAATCAAAAAGGGAGAGATTGATGGATCTGTTTTGACAGATCCTGATTAAGTTTTGAATTATACAAAACCTGTTATTGTGTTTCTAACAATTCTACTTAAGTGTACAGATTCCAGGATCGAAGAAGAAGATCAGCAGTAGCAGTAATCTGTCCAGCCGATGGTTTAAAAGATTAAGTTCAGCAGCTGGTTTGGTTATTCATTGTAATCGGCAGCTGGATTAGCAATGGAGACGTCCAAAGTTAAGTCAGATGTTCGAAATCAGGCAGAGGCCAAGTTGAACCAGCTGGAGCATAGTGAATCAGCTGGAACGATATGAACCAGCTGCAAGCGCTAGAAGAAGAAGATGGATCAGCTGGTACATCAAAAGGGAACCAGCTGGAAAATCTAAGTGGACCATCGATGATGATGTCATTGGTGACGACATCATGTTCAGCAGATAAAGAAAGATCAGCTGGTGCGAAAGGACCAGCTGGAACAGAAGCTGAGAAGAGTCGCAAGTTGGAGCTGGAACGAGAAAGTTCAGCTGGAGCGCTAAGCATAGATGACATCAGTAGTGACGTCATCAATCAGCAGCAGGCTACAGTTCATTCAGCAGGAAGCTATCAGCAGTTGTAAAGAGAAGCGCAAGAGAGAAGCGACGTCGTACTGGAAGATCTATCAGCAGAGAGTCGCAGTACAACCAGCAGTTGGTGTTTGGAGTTGGCGATTGCAAAACGGTGTCGCTTGAATAAGTTGATACGACAACGTTTTGCATTCGCGATAAGATTCAGCAGATGGTTCTTGCAACGATGGATTCAGCAGAAGTGCAAAGACAAAAGAATTCAGCAGAAACGCTAAGATGAAGAAAATATCAGCTGGAATGATGAGGACCAGCTGGTACATAAAGATGGTTCAGCCGATGCGTAAAGACAACCAGCTGGTGCAAATCAAATGATGACCAGTTGGAGTGCAAATCAAATGCTAACCAGCAGTTGGTAGCGACTGTACATCAAGACGAAAGCAACAGCTCATCCAGTCGAGAGGTCCAATGAACCAGCTGCTGCTATGCATTCAGTCGCAAGATGTTGTACCAGTCGCAAGCTTTTAACGACCAAGGACTGGACAACCAGCTGCAAGCACATCCAGACGCAATCTTCGCTCAAGATGGAAGAATCAATGGCTGAGATTAAGTCGTGCAAATTGCCTCAATTCAAGGGAACAAGATTTGTACTATTCTGGGAAATAGTACAATTTACAGAGGAGCGTTTCACGGAAATGGAAAGAAGACGACGAATTAGCCTTGACAAGCGCAGAAGAGATTTGGAATTTATCTAACGGCTATATTCGAACAGAGGCTATTTAAGGGAGAAGATTTGAAGGAAGAAGTTTGACGTTGGTGAGACTGTTGGTCGCTGTGAGGCTGTCGAAGAAAATACATTGATTGCACAGTGCACCAGCAGAGGAAAAATGAACAGAAAGACAAAGCAATCGACCGCCATTAGACAGGAGCCTTCACGAGAGTCGATTGCTGAGTTTTAAATAGCTTGTTAGAGCATTTCCCTAGTGTGTGAGAAACAGAGAGTTGAGAGCTTCATTGTATCAAATCTCACACACAGAGATTCATTCACATTGTATTAGTGAATGAATCTCAAAACGTTTCAAACAGTCCCGTCCAAGCACGATGACGTAAAACTCATGTGTATGTAGTTAGTCACACAGTTGCGGCTGGTATGCATTTGTGGAGTCTAGGAGTCCATACAAGTGCTGCTTGTGTGGGTGGGTGTTTGCAGATGACCTGTAACCATCAAAGTCTTCTAGTAG
>KQ988009.1:99834-115691 GCA_001598015.1 Dorcoceras hygrometricum
GGAGGAACAGCAGGTGGAACTTGAATCAGCAGATGGGTGGCGTTGTGTTTATCCAAGGCCTACGTTTTCCGTGTCATAGTTATATTGTTTTGATTAGGTTGTGCTGTATTAAATCAGTAGCAATGGTTGTATATTTATATCGAATAGCAGCTATTGTAATCGCAATTGCAAAGTTATATGAAATACCCTGTTTCCGCAAAAGTTTTTAGCAGTAGCGCGCGTAATTGAGTACCTGCTGAATTTTGAATTGGTCTTGAGTTTCGTTTCCTTTGAGTTATAAGAGATGCAGCTTATAACAAATTATATTTTAGCCCTTCTTTTATTCGAAAAATTTTTGGTTACCCCAATTCTCGTGGCCCCGTTGGGTTTGGGTGTCACACACCCAATCTACCTACATCGATACCATACTTAAGAGGTTCTCTATGGAAGAGTCCAAGAGAGGACATCTACCTATGTGCCACGGGGTCACTCTGTCTAAGTATATGTGTCCAAAGACTGATGAGGAGATATAGAGTATGACACGTGTGCCATATGCCTCGGAAATAGGTAGTATTATGTATGGCATGATCTCGACTAGACCGGATGTCGCATATGCTCTGAGTGTCACGAGCCGCTACCAGGCCAACCCCGGCCAATTGCATTGGAAGGCTGTGAAGGATATTCTTAAGTACTTGCGAAGGACTAAGAATATGTTCATGGTCTATGGGGGTGGGTGTGAACTGAAACTAGAAGGCTATACTGATTCTAGCTTCCAGTGTGACGTGGATGATTCGAAATCAACCTCTGGATTTGTATTCATGCTCAATGGTGGTGCTGTCTCTTGGAAGAGTTCCAAGCAAGACACCATCACGGATTCAACCACTGAGGCTGAGTACATCGCAGCATCAGCTGCTGCTAAGGAGGCCGTTTGGATAAGGAATTTCGTCCAAGAGTTGGGCGTCATTCCTAATGGAGTTGGTCCAGTCCCGGTGTATTGCGACAACACGGGTGCCGTTGCGCAAGCAAAGGAGCCTAGGTCTCACCAAAGATCCAAACACATACTGAGGAAATACCACATAATCCGGGATATTGTGGCTAGAGGTGACATAGCAGTTGAGAGAGTCGCCTCTGCAGACAATGTTGCTGATCCACTTACGAATCCCTTGCCTGGACCGTTGTTTGAAAAACATCGCGAAACAATGGGACTGCGTCTGATGAGTAGTTGGCTTTAGGGCAAGTGGGAGATTGTTATAGTAGATGCCCAACTAGCCAACTTGTGGCGTGAGGGTTTATAGACTCTTGTGTATGACAATCTTTATATATGATATTCGCATTTATTTATATGGCGTTCATTACTTTCATTGTGTTGTATGATGATTAACAATTGTGTTGAGTAAAGACCTAGAATACACTAAAGTGTATGTTAGATGTGATAGTGGGTATGACGGCTATCATGACACACATCTAATAGTCACTGATATTCTGAACATGTTCCTAGTCGATTGGGCCGTCAAAATGAGGATAATGCCGCCCGAGCTAGAGACTAGTATCTGCGATGCGAAGTACCATGTTTCATTGGTAGGGAACATTGTGATGTTCTGAGCATGCAGATAGATAGTGACCTGGTGATCTATCGAACAACCCTCGTTCGGACTTTCCAAGTGGTTACCATTTGTCGAGTGGATAAGTCCGAGGTCTTGGTTGTACTGATTAGTCCTCACGACTCAAAACGTCATTGAGACTCTACATGATAGGCGTCTCACTTTGACTCGTTTGCCGACTCACTTGGGGTCATCAGGCGGCGGGATTGAGTGAGACCCCGATGCATGTAAGAGTCGATGCATCATTGTCGAGGATTCACCGCTCGCAGACATGCATGGATATCCTATGCTATCTGAGGGGATAATAGTGTATAAATCTCTGGCCAGAGTACTAGAAGTGTTTTAGGTAAATGTGTTTACCTAGTTACACTCGCGATGTCACTATTCGATCTCCAAGATGTATGCATAGCTATCGGATCTATAGCGACTCTCGATTTACCAATGGTCGTTGATCTGATCGGGATATATGGATTGGAAGGACCGTACTGTACGCTAACCACGACCAACTGGTTCTTGAAGGTACTATCAGTGATACCTAGGGGATCATAGGGCGATGTTGCTAGACGCTCTTACCATGATCCGATGGGCAAGTCCGGAATTGTGATTCCGGAGCCGCAATGGTTGTGGGCCCATGTCTAGCTGTATCCCTGAACCATTGAGGGTCACACAAGTACTGAATTCGAGATTCCCGCACGGATACTAAGCTCAATGTGTTGAGCATGAGAAGAGGATTTTGGGGAGTGCGACTTCCTAAAAGTCAACAGGGGTCAAATCGGGATTTCCCGCTGTTGAGGGGCAAAACGGTCATTTTGCACTGGGATTCTGAAAAATGGTTTTCAGATCATAGTACTCAGTTTTGGAAACTGAGTCGATCGGTCCGATCTGATCGGCGATCGGAGTTACGATGAAGTCTTGGTGATGGGGATGAACCGAATGTTCATCCGTTGGACCCGGGCTCGTTGGGCCGGATCCAAATCCATCACTAAGTCTACTTAAGGTAGACCTAGACCTAATTAACTCACATCATTAGACACAAACCCTAACCCTAAGCATCAAGGCCGCCGCCCCTTCCTCTCTAAACGCCGCCGCCGCCGCCGCCGCCGTTCGCCGGAAATTGTTGCGGCCAATCTTGAAGAGGAGAATCCGTCCGCACCGATCTCGTCAGGCCTTCTAGTGCAGGCTGACGAGGGAATCCCGTCTCCGGTCGTGGACCTGATTGACGTAGTCTACCGCAATCTACCGTGAAGTGCCGGTTTCCTCGAGAAACTGGTCGGAGCCAGGCACGAGTTGCCAGCAAGGTAGTGATCTAAACGCCCTATGAATGTCATAGATTTGTGTTTGTTTTCATTTTATTGATCGTCTCCCGGCCATTGTTTTGTTCTTCCGCTGCCTCGCCGGGAGTCGTGATCCGGATCCGCCGCGGCTATGCAACAAGCAGTTGTTGTTGGATTGTTGGTTTTCAGTTTTGAGGAGAAAGCTGATCAAGGGCATTCAGATGTCTCCTAGCGTGTTTTCAGTAGCGGGTGTTAGTATGTCATCGTTTGGATTAATTGGAACGACAGCATTTGGATTAGCGAAGAAGACTCAGCTGTGAGTTGTGTTAGCTTCAATTGTGTGAGAGATCTGATGTTGCGATGCTATTAGATGTTGGTTAGTTGTTCAGCAGTGAGTAGCGGGTGATGTGTCCAGTTGCGACAGTAACTCTCTGCGACGTTGTTTGGTTTAAGTGATCGCTGTTTTGGCGTAGAGTGAGATCTGTTGTGAGATCTGGTTGCGATCGGGAATATCAACTGTGATAGCTTAAGTTGTCAATGGATCTATTCTGAGTTTCTGTCAGCATTGAGATTTAAATAGGGAGCTTGGCCTTGTTCTTTATTATTGTTCCCGACACTTAGGATATTTCCCGATAGCAAACTCTATCGTGATACCGAAGCTATTCACCGAACCTTATCTCCTTCGATTGACGATGGTAGACAGCTCCGAATTGGAGTAAGAGTGGTAGTGTTGGACTCCTCTTACTAGGACGCTTCGTTTGACGTTGCTCTTGAACGTTTGCTTGAAGCTGGTGAGGTTTGCGAATACATCTCTCTTCTGTAGTCTGTTAGCATAAGCGTCGGATTTCGTTCCTAGCTTGTTGGGGTAAGTTTTCAGCTTCTACCTTGTGTTGTTTAGAGTTCTTGATTTGAGTTGGAGGGGTAGAATAGCGCTGGTCGAGTTCGTAGCTCCCAGTTGTTGCTTTTCTGTGTTATGGTTCTTGAGCAGTTGCTTGTGTTTGGCTTAGCAGGTGACAGATCTGTGTTGCTCGGACCCAGCTTGTAGTAATTGTTGCACAGAGACTTGTGGTACGGATGTGAGCTTGTTATATCGTTGAGATTTGGCATGGATATGTGCTTGTGCTTGCTGTATTGTGAGGTTGTGTATATTGTCTTGTTATCTGTTGCATTGTGTTGCACAGCATACACGCATCTGTTCCATGTTATTTCAGATCTCTTGTAGCCGTTCCTTATGCTTGTTGAATTGAGCGTGCCAGGGTGCTTATAGAGGCACGCGGTTAACTCCCGTCCCTCATCTCCATGCTGGGACTGTTAGCCACTGTGAGCGGAGTGGGTAGCTCTCACATCTCATGTGTTGGGCAACAGCGGGTTGAGCATAGTTTATGAACCTGGTACCGTGTGCTGAGACGAGTGGGTAGCTCCCATATACTCACACACATTGTGGCCAATGTCTTCTGTTCAGATTCCAGTTGTTGAGCTGTCTTTGGAATCCTTTGGCTCCCTGTGTACGGTTGTAGCCTTGATCTCATTCATAGCATTAGCATTTTATCTGTTGCTATCTAACTGTTGTTTTCAGTTGCTCTCCGTACTGGCCGTACTGGGGTTTGACCCTATGTCCCTCTGGGGCTTGGTATTGTTTTCCTGTATGTGTTTTCAAGTTACCATGGTTTCTCTGCTGGTCGTGGTGTAGACCCAGCTGGAGGTGCCCCAGGAGGTGGTTAGAGTGTCCCAGTTAACGTATAGCATATTATGTATCAATACTGATAGCCGGGGGTTGTCCTATGCTTTGTAGTAGATGTTGTTTTGGTACTTGATACGTGTTTTAATGCTGTACTTTTGTACTGAATTGTGTGGTTAAATTGGGATATTTTAAGTATTGTTGTATTTTAACTTATATGTTTTAATTTTCAGGCCAAAGCGAAAATTTGAAGCCACTTTTGTATGCTTCCGCTACTGTTTTTCGTGGTTTGACTCTTAGTAGAGCACGAGGCCTGAAATTTTTGGTATAAGAGCTTAAGCTGGGATATGCTCGATTTCTTTTATCAAACTTTAGTCTAGACACAGTGTTGCGTGTTGCATGTGCATGATTATGTGATTCACTTGTTCTGTGCTTTATTTTCTTGCTGGGTGATCTTACCCTCTTAGTATCTTCGTAGATGCCGCCTAGAAGTAGGGGTACAGGTAGAGGTCAGTTTCAGCAGGAATCTGAGGGTCAGAACGAAGAGGAAGTGCAGCGTAGTATTGCTCGTCGTGGACGCGATAGACAGGTTTACTTGGAGGTAGATGAGCTTGCAGCCCGTGTAGACTATATGGAACTGATGATGGCGAGGTTTCAGCGGATGAATCCTCAGACGTTCAATGGCTATGAACCTATTTCTGATGCTGAGTCTTGGTTGCAGCATATTACCGGGTTGTTCGATCGTGTCAGGAATGATGATGAGCGTAGACTGAGTTTGTCTACGTTTCAGTTGAGAAGAAGTGCCGAGCGTTGGTGGAGAGGTGCTTCTAGGACTCTCGAGGAGACAGGCGTGGGGATTTCGTGTAGTAGTTTTTGTACTGCCTTCCGTCAGGAGTACGTTCCGGAATCTTTTGTGAACGCCAGGGAGCGTGAGTTCGATAATTTGGTTCAGGGTTCTATGTTCGTGGGCGAGTATGCCCAGAGATTCTCTTCTCTTCTTGCCTATGTTCCGCATGTTGCTGGCCGAGAGAAGGCAAAGAGGAACAAGTTCATGGAGGGGCTCAATGAAGAGCTGTATTCTTTTGGGTTTGCGGGTTCACCGGCGAGCTATGAAGAAGCGGTGGACAGGGCTATAGAAATTGACGAAGGACTGCAGAATCGTCGGTCGCGAGTTAGGCCACAGAGAGTGCAAGATAGTCGTCCCGTGGTTCCGGGAGTGCAACCTTCCCAGTCAGTGCAGTCGTCTCAGTCACCCCAACAAAAGCAACAAGTAGCCCAGCAACCCGGACATCAAAGGTTTAGGCCTCGTGTTCGTCAGTTTAAGAAGAAGTTTGGTTATAGTTCTTCCGGCACGGGGAGTTAGAGCAGTGGTAGTAGCTCCCGCGTTGAGTATTGTGGCCAGTATGGTGGAAATCACCCGACGGCGCAGTGTCTTGGTGTGCAGGGTTCGTGTAATGTTTGTGGCAGTACGGACATTTTGCTAGAGTGTGTCCTTTGTCTGGATCGCAGCATACCGCAGCTCCACCGCAGGGTCGAGGTGGATCTTCTAGAGGTCGTTCTGCTTTTCCTGTTCAGCAGCAGAGGTTAGGGGATCCTCAGTTTAGGCCGTTTCAGCAGTCTGGTCCTTTGCGGTTTGGACAGTATTCCCATCCTCAGTTTTCTGGACCTCAGTTTGCCCAAGTGAATGCAATGACTAGGGAGCAGGCGGAGGGCACGCCAGGCGGATGGATTATCGCAGGTACTTGCTTTGTTTTCGATTTTCCTGTGCGTGTGTTATTTGATACAGGAGCATCACATTCTTTCATTTCTTAGGCATTTGTGGTTGAGCATGGTTTGCGTACCACATCTTTGTGTGATGTTGTATCTGTTGCGACTCCTGCCGGCGCGAGCTTGTTTTCCCAAGAGATTTTGTTAAATGGTGTTCTTAGGTTTGGCGAGAGTGTGCTGTTAGCCAACCTGATCAGGCTAGTGATGTGGTATTTTGATTGTATAGTGGGAATGGACGTGTTTGTTAGGACCGAAGGATCAGATCTTACCAATGCAATAAGATAAAGAACGCAAGGGGAAGGGACCGACAGAGATCTGATCCTATTTAAAATTTTTGCGCTACTAAAAGAGGTGCAATACCTCGGGTTCTTTAACATTAATCGAGCATCGGAGACAGATCTGGAATGTAATAAAAACATGCAGAAAACACCAGAACTGAATCCTAATTTTAAAACTCACTGCAAATACAAATTCGTGCGTGTGTGTGCCAACTGATAATTTAAAAGAGCTAAATTTAAAAGAGTATGCGGCTGAATCAGATTTCACACAATCAAATATTAAAGCAACTCCACATATGAAATCTGATTGCTAATGCGTGCTTAGATAAATGAATATGCGGAAAACATAAAGAAATTTACGCTGCTGTTTGTTTATAGAAGTTCGGATATAAATATCCTATGTCTCCTCTTCTTCCGCCTCGGAAGGTTCCACTTTAAAAATTTGATCCGCAGACCCAATCGAATTTGGGACTTACCCACTGCCCAAATTCGAACTCCTAGAACTTTACATCAGCCCTCGGCTGTTCACTCAATCACTTGTTTTACGCATATGTGAGAAAGGCTACAGACACAGAGTTTAACGTCTTCGTGCTTGGACGGGATCTGATTTTGCATTGTTGATTTGATTTACTCACTATTATATTACTCATATCTCAATATGTGTGAGTGAATCTCTGTGTGTGAGATTTTACAGTGAAAGAAACTCTCGAAATAAGAAATCTCACACACTGTGAAAATGCTTCTACAAAAGCTGATGAAGACTCAGCAGATGGCCAACTGCTTCGTCTTCTCAATTTTATTCCCTTTTTGCACTGTTCTTTGTGTGATATTATCTTGTTGTCTCTCAATGTCCTCAATCTCTCTATCTTTTATCATCAATGGCGTTTTTCGTATTTAAAGCCTCTGTACAAATTTCTTCCCGTTGGACACAAGTTTTCTTCCGTTGAAATGTGTTTGGTAAACTACCGACAGTGAATTTTCCTTGTGTCCTTTAATTTGCAGGCTTTTTGTTGTCTTGTAATTTGGCTTTTTGTTCCAACAGCTAAGTTTCAACTACTGAACATTCCATCAGCTGATACATCTTTATTTTCATGCAATCATCTGATGCAACTTTATGTTAGTGCTACGGCTGATGCGTCTTTATTAACGTGCAACAGCTGATACCTCTTCATTGAACTAGCCGATACATCTTCATCGCAACTGGTGAGTGTTTCGTCTTTGCCTAACAGCTGAGTGTTTGTAACAATTGAAAGCTTTCAACAGCTGAGCTACACCAACAGCTGATATATCTTTCCTTAGCGCAACAACTGCTTCAAACTCTTCTTTTCTATACAGCTGATTTATACATCTTTGTCTTCGAGCAACAGCTGTTTTATCTTCGTGCAACATATGATTCCAACAGCTGTTCAACATCTGAAATTATTTGTTCGCTCACGTCTTCTGTTTCAGCTGTCAACTGTTCGTTGTTTCAGCTATTCAACTACTGAAAACATCTTCTCTTCATCTTCTGAATATTTGCCACATCTTCTTGCAAATATTGCTTCTGCTCTTGCTTCTGGTCGCATCTTATTCAACTGCTGAATTCATCTTTTCTATCTTCTGTTCAGGATGCTCCTTCACAACTGAAATGATCTTCTCTTATTCAATGTTTCAGACTTCTTCTAACTTTACGTTCTTAAATAGATTTCTCCTGTAGTCCAGATTTTTACTGTACATCTTCCCTTCTTCTCTTCATCATCTCTGCCAGATTTCTCCTCTTTCAATCTTCCAGATTTCTCCTATCTATATATTCAGACTTCTCCAGTCTTCAACATCTAGCGTTCCAGACTTCACCTCTGAATCATTCTTCTTCTTCGATGTCTGAATCAGATCTCTTCTAATTCTTCTTTTCAGTTTCTCTTTTCTTTCGACTGATCAGCTTTAATTACATCTTATCTACTGCTGATGGGACTTTGTCTTCGTGCAACATCTGTTCATCTACGTTTATTCATCTTCTGCTTACAACTGATTCGTCTTCTTAAACAGCTGATTTAACTCCTGAGTTATTCGCACCTTCAAATTTACAGCTGATATAATCTTCTTTTTCTGCTGCCTCAACAACTGTTTGAATATTTGGAACATATGCTTGTATCTACAATGAAATATTCCAACTACTTCGCTTCTTATTTACTGCTGAAATCAACTTCACTTCGCCTCTGTTCTTCATCTCTTCTTTCAGATTTCTCTTTTGTCTTTATTGATCAAGCTTTTCTTCTTTAGCATTCGGACTTTTCCTCTCTTCTATCTGCCAGACTATTTTTTCTTCTCTATTCCAATCATACTTTACCTGTTCATCATGTTCAAACTTCTCCTTTGATTCTTACATCAGATTTCTCCAACAGATTTTCTCTTCTTTAGTGTTTCAGCGGCTTATCTTCACAGTCTTCGTTCACGCAGACTTTGATCAGACTTTATTCAGATTTCTACTGTTGACATCCGAATACACCTTATTTAGCGTATCAGACTTTTCTTATTTCACGTTCAGACTTCCAGATTTCTACTTTCTCTTTTACCTCTCTTTCAGATTTCTACTGTGATTTTATACTGTCTTCTGTTCTTCACGTTTGTTCCAATAATCTGAATAATGTCTTAATCAACGTCTTATTCTGCTGATTTTTCTTCTGTTGATTCATCTTTGCTAACGTCTGATTCTTCACAACGTCTGAATATTGTTCCCATCATCAGACTTCTTCTACTTTTCTCCTGTTATCAACATACTCTTCATTTCACTTCACGTCGCCTTCTTTTCTCATCAGAACTATACACATAAGCATATCTGACCACGTAAGCAATTCTGATGATCCTCCAACTTTAATAAACTCCTTTTCAGATTTCTTAAACAGACTTCTACAACAGACATCTTCAATAGATATGCTGACGTCAACGTTGCTGATTTAGCTTGTTGTCTAGTGCTGAACAAACTTCTTCTTATCAGACATTTCTTATAAAACCTGCTATCATCTGCGCACTACGTAGAATTGTTAGAAACAAAATAATAAGTTTTGTGTAATTCAAAACTCAATCTGGATCTGTTTATACAGATCCATCAATCTCTCCCTTTTTGATTTACACAAAACTTTAAATAACAAATGCATGATCTAACAAATTCTCTGCCTTTTTGTGGGAATCAAAAAGGGTCGAGCTCCAGGTCTTCCCAATATATTTTAAAACAAAGCTCTCCCTACACTGCCACAACAAGGAATGCGATAGAAGGAATTTTCAGATTTTGGAAAACAAAAGAATTTTGGGAAGAACCAAATGCAACAGTATGCAATGATTTTGAAAAGGCTGATCGTATGATACTGTTTAGCTTACAATACACAGATGGAAGTTAAGAATAAACGAATAACAGATTTTCTTCCATTTCATTCCAGACATGGACCATAACCTCATCTGAAAATCTAGGCATACACACAGATTTGTGAGATCTGTGTAAGCTCGTCAGAAGAAATATTGCCGCATTTTATTTCGGAAAATACTCTGTACTTCGATGATCATTACTCTCCCTATCTTTATACATTCAGCTTCGAAAACATTTTAAAACCTTAAAATCATTTATATCATAGATACGAATTTCGCATAACAGAAAGAAAACACATCAGATCACTTGAATAAAATTGTTTCAAATAACAACATGTGCTACTGAATTGCTTAAAATATTCAGATTTGGCAAAAGAAATGACAACTAAACTACTGATTTTTCTTTCATTTCTCCTATTTTGTCACATGTGCTGCAAACAGCCCAACCAAAATAGGATCTTGGCATCCACACGGAACTCGCGCATTCCGTGTCAGCTCGACAAAAGATCAACCGAAGTTCAAAAATCATTCCTCTCCCTATCTTCATAAAATAAGATCTTCAAAATCAGTTAAAGCATTAAAAAAAACTAGCATATGCGTTTTAAAAATAGATGCTCGTTCAAGAACAACCGGCTTTGATACCACTTGTTAGGACCGAAGGATCAGATCTTACCAATGCAATAAGATAAAGAACGCAAGGGGAAGGGACCGACAGAGATCTGATCCTATTTAAAATTTTTGCGCTACTAAAAGTGGTGCAATACCTCGGGTTCTTGAACATTAATCGAGCACCGGAGACAGATCTGGAATGTAATAAAAATATGCGGAAAACACCAGAACTGAATCCTAATTTTAAAACACACTGCCTCAACGCAATTGTTAATCATCATACAACACAATGAAAGTAAAGAATGCCATAAATAAAATGCGAATATCATATATAAAGATCGTTTCATACAAGAGTCTATGAACCCACACGCCACAAGTTGGCTAGTTGGGCATCTACTCTAACACCTTCTTCCGCTCCGAGAAGGATCCACTAGAAAAATTTGATCCGCAGACCCAATAGAATTTGGGACTTACCCACTGCCCAAATTCAAACTCCTAGAACTTTACATCAGCCCTCGGATGTTCACTCAATCACTGTTTTACGCCTATGTGAGAAAGGCTACAGACACAGAGTTTAAGGTCTTCATGCTTGGACGGGATCTGATTTTGCATTGTTGATTTGATTTACTCACTATTCTATTTCACATCTCTCAATATGTGTGAGTTAATATCTGTGTGTGAGATTTTACAGTGAAAGCAACTCTCGAAATAAGAAATCTCACACATTGGGAAAATGCTTCTACAAAAGCTGATGAAGACTTAGCAGATGGCCAACTGCTTCGTCTTCTCAATTTTATTCCCTTTTTGCACTGTTCTTTGTGTGATGTTATCTTGTTGTCTCTCAGTGTCCTCAATCTCTCTATCTTTTATTATCAATGGAGTTTTTTGTATTTAAAGCCTCTGTACAAATTTCTTCTCGTTGGACACAAGTTTTCTTCCGTTGAAATGTTTTTGGTAAAGTACCGACGGTGAGTTGTCCTTGTGTCCTTTAATTTGCAGGCTTTTTGTTGTCTTGTAATTTGGATTTTTGTTTCAACAGCTGAGTTTCAACTACCGAACATTCCATCAGCTGATACATCTTTATTTTCACGCAATCATCTAATGCAACTTTATGTTAGTGCTACGGATGATGCGTCTTTATTAACGTGCAACAGCTGATACCTCTTCATTGCACTAGCTGATACATCTTCATCGCAACTGCTGAGTGTTTCGTCTTTGCGTAACAGCTGAGTGTTTGTAAGAAAGCTTTCAACAGTTGAGCTACACCAACAACTGATATATCTTTTCCTTAGCGCAATAGCTGCTTCAAACTCTTCTTTTCGCTACAGCTGATTTATACATCTTTGTCTTCGAGCAACAGCTGTTTTATCTTCGTGCAACATATGATTCCAACAGCTGTTCAACATCTGAAATTATTAGTTTGCTCACGTCTTCTGTTTTAGCTGTCAACTGTTCGTTGTTTCAGCTATTCAACTACTGAAAACATCTTCTGAATATTTGCAACATCTTCTTGCAAATATTGCTTCTGCTCTTGCTTCTGGTCTCATCTTATTCAACTGCTGAATTCATCTTTTCTATATTCTATTCAGATGATGCTCCTTCACAACTGAAAACTGATCTTCTCTTATTCAATGTTTCAGACTTTTTCATATTGCTTCTGCTCTTGCTTCTGGTCTCATCTTATTCAACTGCTGAATTCATCTTTTCTATATTCTATTCAGATGATGCTCCTTCACAACTGAAATGATCTTCTCTTATTCAATGTTTCAGACTTTTTCTAACTTTAAGTTCTTAAACATATTTCTCCTGTAGTCCAGATTTCTACTGTACAGCTTCCCTTCTTCTCTTCATCATCTCTCCCAGATTTCTCCTCTTTCAATCTTCCAGATTTCTCCTATCTATATATTCAGACTTCTCCAGTCTTCAACATCTAGCGTTCCAGACTTCACCTCTGAATCATTCTTCTTCTTCTTCGAGGTCTGAACCAGATCTCTTCTAATTCTTCTTTTCAGTTTCTCTTTTCTTTCGACTGATCAGCTTTTATTACATCTTATCTACTGCTGATTGGACTTTGTTTTGTGCAAGATCTGTTCATCTACGTTTTCTTCATCTTCTGCTTACAACTGATTCGTCTTCTTCAAAAGCTGATTCAACTCCTGAGTTATTTGCATATTCTCATTTACAGCTGATACAATCTTCTGTTTCTGCTGCCTCAACAACTGTTTGAATATTTGGAACATCTGCTTGCATCTAATATTCCAACTACTTCGCTTCTTATTTACTGCTGAAATCAACTTCACTTCGCCTCTGTTCTTCATTTCTTCTTTCAGATTTCTCTTCTGTCATTACTGATCAAGCTTTTCTTCTTTAGCATTCGAACTTTTCCTCTCTTCTGTCTGCCAGACTATTTGTTCTTCTCTATTCCAATAAGACTTTACCTGTTCATCACGTTCAAACTTCTCCTTTGATTCTTACATCAGATTTCTCCAACAGATTTTCTCTTCTTTAGTGTTTCAGCGGCTTCTCTTCACAGTATTCGATCACGCAGACTTTGATCAGACTTTATTCAGATTTCTACTGTTGACATCCGAATACACCTTATTTAGCGTATCAGACCTTTCTTATTTCACGTTCAGACTTCCAGATTTCTACTGTGTCTTTTACTTCTCTTTCAGATTTCTACTATGATTTTCTACTGTCTTCTGTTCTTCACGTTTGTTCCAATAATCTGAATAACGTCTTCTTCTGCTGATTTTTTTTCTGTTGATTCATCTTTGCTAACATATGATTCTTCACAACGTCTGAATATTGTTCCCATCATCAGACTTCTTCTAATTTTCTCCTGTTATCAACATACTCTTCATTTCACTTCACGTCGCCTTCTTTTCTCATCAGAACTCTACACATAAGCATATCTGACCACGTAAGCAATTCTGATGATCCTCCAACTTTAATAAACTCCTTTTCAGATTTCTTCAACAGACTTCTACAACAGACATCTTCAACAGATATGCCGACGTCAACGTTGCTGATTTAGCTTGTTGTCTAATGCTGAACAAACTTCTTCTTATCAGACATTTCTTATAAAAATTGCTATCATCTGCGCACTACGTAGAATTTTTAGAAACACAATAATAAGTTTTGTGTAATTAAAAACTCAATCTGGATCTGTTTACACAGATCCATCAGTGTTGTCTAGGTATAGGGTGTGAGGAATCAGATTTCTAATTAGTGATTAATAGGATTTTGGGATTTGATTAGTCACGAAAATTAAGAATTTTGGATTCAGGAATTTCGAAATTTTTGAGATGAAATATGATTTTGTGTGAAATCTGGTTTTTGGTGAAATCGGTTCGACTGTTTGAGAAATCTGGTCGTGACATGTTGGTGAGATCTGCTACTTTTTGTGTGAGATTTGTTTGGCTTCCTGTGAAATCTGTTTGAGTTTCGAATGAGATCTGTTTTTCCTTAGCGTTGCGTGTTTTGTCACGAGAAGAAGATAAAACGCTGCGTTTTGGTGAGATCTGGTTTGTCGAGAATGGCGTGGAAATTTATATGCTATTCTTTCGAAATTCAGATGTCAACGAGAGTCAACGCAATTGGAATTGGTGAGAGATCTGGTGACGTAAGCAGATCTCATATTAGTAGCGTGATCGCGTTCATAGGAGAGATTTGGTTCCGCGTGAGAGATCTGTATTTTTAGTGCGTTGAATGAGATGGCGACACGTGTTGTTCAACGAATTAGAGTTGACGTCTGTTTTGAGCGTTAGTGTTATTCGTTGAGGAGAGATCTGTTTTAGCCAGCGACGTCGTTTTATGTCATGCACATGTTTTAAGCGCTGATATTTGTTTCTTTAGAACGCCGTCATTTCGCTCCTTAGCGTGTTTTGTATTGCGTAGAGATCTATTTTAGTGATTCGCGCTGAGATCTGTTGTGTGAGCGCTAAGATCTGTTTTGCTGTACGTCGTCGTTTTGGGTTTCCAGCGTTTAGCGTGTTTTGCTTTGAGCGAGCGATGAGATCTGTTTTTACCTAAACACTATCGTTTGGATGTTTGCGCGAGAATTTGTATAGCGTGAGATCTGATGGGACTTAGCGCCAAATTGAGAGATCTGTTTTTCAATTTCGAGCGATGCAGGGATCTGTTTTGTCGGTGGATATTTTAGCTGGTTTCTCTCGTGTATAAATTGGAAGTGTGGCCTTCAATTATTGAAGCATAATTCATACTTAGCAATTATTTTCCTCCCAACTTTCCTTCCTTTTCAAACCCTCGGGTTACTGTTCACCGATAACTTTCCCGGTGATTTCCCGTTGATTCCGGCCACTGTTTTTCGTGTTTGAGGTAGCGTTGGTGTAACGCCTAGATATTTTAGAGGCCACAAACTAGAAAGATATGAGATTGAGGGATTACAATGCTATTATATTCAACTCTTGATCAATCGAGTTTCAGATTTTATCTATGTATTGTTTAGCTTTTACCATTTAAGAGCTAAATTCCAGATATCAGAAATGCAATTACAGTAGATGTCTAAACAATTCCTACAAGCCGATTGAATCCTTTTGTTTTAACTAAAACTGTTCGGTTTTCATATGCATTATTTGTTTAAAAACAGAGCACGCTTCTTTCAGAATTTGGCATATTGAATTGAATGCGTTTCTTCCTTAGGCATTTACAAATCATATAATAAGGATCTTAAGCTGCTTCATGCATCATTACTTTCAAAATCAAATCATATAAAGCGGTGCTCTCTCTCAAGAAGCCGAACAAAATACTTTCAAAGTGTTTTAAAGGAAACAGGAGGTGCGTTAGGAGTTGCTGGATTTTTACCGTGATTTGTGTTCAAGAATTCAGTCAAGTAAACTCTGTTTCTTGCTCACTCAGTGAAAGCATATATTCAATTCTGTGTGCATGATTATATGAGATTTTAAAGAAAGGAAAATGGCTTCGGCTGTTCTTCAAAACCAGAAAAGTTTATGATCTGTTTTATGAAGGTTGCGTTTTACTGTGATTTTAATCCAGAAAGTTTACAGAAAATGGTTTGATGATGTTCTTGTTAGAGTAGATGCCCAACTAGCCAACTTGTGGCGTGTGGGTTTATAGACTCTTGTATATGACAATCTTTATATATGATATTCGCATTTATTTATATGGAGTTCTTTACTTTCATTGTGTGTATAATGATTAACAATTGCGTTGCGTAAAGACCTAGAATACACTAAAGTGTATGTTAGATGTGATAGTGGGTATGACGGCTATCATGAAACACATCTAATAGTCACTGTGTATTCTGAACATGTTCCTAGTCGATTGGGCCGTCAAAATGAGGATAAGG
>KQ988009.1:129567-141155 GCA_001598015.1 Dorcoceras hygrometricum
CTTAGGCATTTACAAATCATATAAATAGGATCTTAAGCTGCTTCATGCATCATTACTTTCAAAATCAAATCATATTAAGCGGTGCTCGCTCTCAAGAAGCCGAACAAAATACTTTCAAAGTGTTTTAAAGGAAACAGGCGGTGCGTTAGGAGTTGCTGGATTTCTACCGTGATTTGTGTTCAAGAATTCAGGCAAGTAAACTCTGTTTCTTGCTCACTCAGTGAAAGCATATATTCAATTCTGTGTGCATGATTATATGAGATTTTAAAGAAAGGAAGATGGCTTCGGCTGTTCTTCAAAACCAGAAAAGTTTATGCTCTGTTTTATGAAAGTTGCATTTTACTGTGATTTTAATCCAGAAAGTTTACAGAAAATGGTTTGATGATGTTCTTTTAGTTAGTTCTTAAGTTTTCTTCAGAAATTCCATCGAAGTAGCTTACAAGTAGCTTATTCGATCATTTCCAGAAATTTCTTCAGATATTTTGAATTCTTCAGACAAAAGTAACCTTCGTAGTTCATGGTTATCTACATGTTAAGTATGAGAGCTGGTTCTTATACCACTGCTGATATTGCTTTGTCAAAAATATTCTAAGTATAGATTTCAGCTATTGTATTGTTTGAGTTCAGTAGTTGCGATCAGCAGTCGCACTATTTCATGTTCAGCTGTTGCATATTTTATTGTTCATCAGCTGACAGTTTATTCATCAGTTGATAGTTGTTTATCAGTTGATAATTTGTTCATCAGCTGGTAATTTGTTCATCAGCTATTGATATTCAGCAGATGCTTTGCTTTCGCATATTCAGCAGATGCTTTGTTTTTATAAAATCAGCAACTGCATGGTTATCATAAAACCAGCAGGTGCATCTCTTTTGCAAAAACCAGCAGGTGTATTTCTTTGTTAACACCAGCAGGTGCATTCATTTATTAGAATTCAGCAGCTGCATTCCTTTGTTAGAATTCAGCAGTTGCGTTGTCTTCGTGACATTCAGCAGATGCACTGTTCACCAGCAGATGCATTCCATTTTGATATTTCAGCAGTTGCCTTATTGTTTTAAGTATAGTTCATAGCGACTTGTTGTAGCGACTGGTTTAAGTGATAACGACATCGTTTCACTTTACATTTATTTAAAATACCTTGCGACTGGATTCTTGTCTTGCGACTAGTTTCCTATCCGTTGCGACTGGTACTGTTCATTCAGCTGGTATTAGTCTTGCGACTGGTACTGTTCATTCTTCGTTTTCTTCAGCAGATAACGGAATTTTAGAATTTGATTCCTTACTCATTTACACTTCAATTCAGATGAATCTTTCGACTTATCTGACAGATTCAACTAGCTAATTTATTCAGTTTTCATCTTCGCAAGCTTTACAGAGAAATCCTTTACAGTTCCAGAACATCATTAGGCAAAAGAAAAACCAGTAATTCGTGCAATAGAGAAAGAAAACAGATTTTTTGAAAGAAAAGAAATAGCAGAACGATGTTTTAGAAAATATTTTAAGTTATGACAACTAAGATGGTCCCAGAAGAAGGGTGAGTGTGCGGCTGACGAACCGTGTGCCCTTTCAACAGAGGAAGGATCAGGTATATAGGTCGACAGATCTGTATATCCCTTCACCATGAGCCATAGAACTAGAAACTGATATCAGGAGTTTGATCAAGCGAATTGGACCAAAATGTTTAAAGTCCAGTTTCAGTTTCAGTATCAGTTCTATTGTATGATTTTGCTATTCCAGATTTACCTGCTGAGCCTTCGGCTCACTAGTTTTCATTGAGTGCAGGTGATCAGCAGTAAGAGCTGGAGGGAGATGATCAGAAAGGGAGGATGTGTTTATCGTGGACATCTTCCGTTGTTTCTTTTCAGATTTTGATGTACAGAACTTTTAGTTATGGTTTTGTATGTTAGCAGGTTTCTAGTTCCTCATTTTGTAGAAATCTGTATGAACATTTGGTGTAAAGATATATGCAAGTTCACTTGTATTTTATCAGCTGGTATGTTAGTTCTTCACTCGTATTTTTTCAGCTGGTATTTCAGTTCCGTGTGTGTTATTTGTTCAGCAGAGGAGTTAGTTCAGCGTTTGGTTTACCCTTCCAGCTGATTTTCTTAATTGTTTCAATTGTTCCGCATTCTGCATTAATGAATTGTGTTTATTCACAATTTAGTCCAGAATTTAGTAACGACTTTTATGTTTATTAAGATTGAAATTTTTGGGTCTTTCAATTCGAACCCCAAATTTCTAAATTTCTTTAGAGAAAAGTCCGGTCGTTACAGTTGGAAACCTCTTGAAGAGATCTTTCTTTTCATACCACTTTTGGAGGTTGTAGGGAGCTGGAACGAGAACGAGAAGCTGCTGATTTTGGGCAGTAGGTTGCACGTACAGGTAGCTTTCATTTTTGGATGATGAGATCTTGTTCCAAGCTCTGTTTTAAGCTTTCTGTTAGGTTAGTTGGGTAGGATTGAGTGCTGGGTTGAGTTGATGTAATTCCAGCCGTGAGTTGTTGGTGCTTTCCCTAAATTTGTGCATCGTGTGTTTGTGTTTAGGTGCAGGTTCAGATTTCAGGGGCTTTGATTTAAGGTAGTTTGAAGCAGTTGAGGTCGATTGAGCAGCCCTTAGCATCTTTGAGCATGAACATGACCATATTTCAGTGTTGTGAAATCTGTGGAATTGTTGTTATGTGTTTACGTGAATCAGTTGTTGAATTGCTTGAGTTATGCCTACTTTTTTCACGTATTATGCCTTGTATGCATTATGCATTGATATTGATTGGCATACATGCATACATATTGAGCCTTTACAGATGAACTGATGACCTGATTGGGTGCCACGTTGTGACTGGCCGACTGTTGAGTCGTGCCCGAAAAGTCTAACGCTATCATCGGAGTGGTGACTACCGGATTCGAGTGTCTACCACCGAGCTGTGATGGGCTGACGGGCCCCGATGATCACGGACCGACGATTTCCACCGGCTGATTGACTGTGCGTGGTATGGAGGCTTGATTTGATTTTCCAATTGATGGACTGGTCTAGCTATCCGATTCCTTGATAGCCCTCATGCATTCATAGCATTGTTTTATGGCATGTTGCATGTTAGCTGTTTTGATAGCTCTTCGTACTGAGGCTTGACCTCGTATTCTGTTTTCCTACTTTTGTGTCTTGGGTCTGTGTCACCCATTTGCAGGATCTTCAGGTAGCCAGGCTGGACAGAGCAGTGGTACATCTGGTACCCCCGTTCCCATGAGTCCCAGTTATATTTATGATATGTACTGAACCGGGGGATGCCTCGTGTTGCTATTATTGGGGAGTATGTATTCGATTTGTAATTGTAGGTTGATGGACTGGTCTAGCTATCCGATTCCTTGATAGCCCTCATGCATTCATAGCATTGTTTTATGGCATGTTGCATGTTAGCTGTTTTGATAGCTCTTCGTACTGAGGCTTGACCTCGTATTCTGTTTTCCTACTTTTGTGTCTTGGGTCTGTGTCACCCATTTGCAGGATCTTCAGGTAGCCAGGCTGGACAGAGCAGTGGTACATCTGGTACCCCCGTTCCCATGAGTCCCAGTTATATTTATGATATGTACTGAACCGGGGGATGCCTCGTGTTGCTATTTATTGGGGATATGTATTCGATTTGAATTGTAGTTGCTACCTGTTTGTATGAGTTTGATTTAACTTCTATTTTGACTATCGATATTTTGAATGAATGTTTTTGTGTTCAGGCCCAAATGTTTCGAAAAATTTTTAAGCCCTGATTTTAACTTCCGTGTTTATGTGTTTATTAAGTGTTATTTGTGTGTATTTAGCACGGGGCCTGACATTTTTGGTATCAGAGCTTAAACTGCGATAAGCTCGATTTCTTTTGATCACACTCGAGTCTAGGCACAGAGTTTTGATTTGATTGTCGATTGACTCTGTGGCTTATGTGATTATTATCTGCCATGATGTTTATCTGTTGTTAGCCTTACCTCTAGACTTGTGTAGATGCCGCCGAGAAGAGGTAGATCTTGGCGTTCCGAGGGGTCTAGGGCTCCAGACAGTGACGAGGATGTTCATCAGGTAGATGATGTGACCCGACGGTTGGGCGGTATGGAATTAGTTTTAGCTCGATTTCAGCGTATGAACCCTCCGACGTTTGCTGCTACTGAGGGAGGTGCGAGAGCTGAGGCTTGGCTTGTACAGATGGAGGAGCTATTTGATACCTTGGAGTACGCTCCGGAAAAGAGACTGAAGTTAGCAGTGCTGCAGCTGCGGGATGATGCGCAGCGCTGGTGGAGGGGAACTTCTAGGATGCTTCGTGATAGTGGAGCAGTGATCACCTGGGAGAGTTTCTGCGAGGAGTTCCGTCAGAAATATACCCCGGAGTCTTACTTCGCCAGTCGAGAGCGAGAGTTCGACAACCTCAAGCAGGGTAATATGCGAGTGGCCGAGTATGCGAGGCAGTTTTCTGCGCTTTTGGTGTACATGCCACTTGTAGCGAACCAAGAGCGAACGAAGAGGAACAATTCTTGAAGGGCTTGAGACCTTACCTTTACCGGATGGTGTTGTCTGGGTCCCCGGCGACTTTCATGGAAGCTGTGAACAATGCGGTTGATATTGAGGAGAGTTTGATGGATCCCGAAGCTCCGGTGCATCAGACGACTGGACGTGCTCCTCAGCCAGCCGCGGCGGTGTCGCAGTCGTATCAGTCTCCTCAGGGGTCATAGCAGTCTAGTCGCCAGCAGTTTCGACCTAGAGGGAAGCAATTAAAGAAGAAGGGCCATTCGAGTTCCTCTGGTTCCGTGAGTTCGAGTTCTGGCAGTGATTCAGGCAGTGGTTCTGGCGGCGGATTTTGTGGGCAGTGCGGAGGGAGACATGAGACTTCGCAGTGTCGTGGAGTACGAGGATTTTGCCATCTTTGTGATCAGCCGGGACATTTTTCTAGGGCGTGTCCTTCGATAGGAGGGCGGTCTTCTGGACAGTCGTAGCAGGGTTCCGCTGGTGGTTCTTCGCAGCGACAGCAGTCTTTCTCTCAGTCACAGCGATTAGGATTTCAGCCTCGTGAGCCATCTAGGTTTGGAGGACCTTCCCGACCTCAGTTTCAGATTCCCCAGCAGGCTTAGGCGAATGCTTTGAACAGAGATCAGGCTGAAGAGACGTCGGGCATGGTGATTGGAGGTACATGCTTTATTTTTGATTATCCTGCGAAATTTCTTTTTGACACTGGTGCATCGCATTCTTTCATATCTGAGTTGTTTGTGTTTGAGCATGGGTTGAGTTCATCCCATTGTGTAATGTTGTGTCTGTATCTACTCCTGCTGGTGTGATTTTATGGTCCAGAGAAGTAGTGATTGATTGTCTGATTAGATTTGATGAGCATGTTGTGGTTTACAATCTGATTGTTTTGGGGATTAGAGATTTTGATTGTATCTTGGGGATGGATGTGCTATCTAGCTATAAGGCTACAGTTGATTGCTTCCATGGTGTTGTGAGATTCTGCCCTGATTCGGGTGAAAAGTAGGATTTCTACGGTGCTGATTCGTATCCGAAGATTCCGCTGATTTCGGCCATGGAGATGTTTAGCCTGGTATCACTAGGAAATGCTGGATTCATGATCTACGCGCTTGATAGTTCTCGAGAGCAGCGATTGGAGTTGAGTGATATCCCGATCGTCCGAGAGTTTCCCGACGTGTTTCCAGACGAGATACCTGGATTTCCCCCTAGGCGTGAGATCGACTTTAGTATCGAGTTGGTACCAGGTACCGCCCCGATTTCTAGAGCTCCGTATCGGTTGGCGCCAGCAGAGTTGAGAGAGCTGAAGGATCAGTTGAGAGATCTCTTGGAGAAAGGCTTCATCAGGCCGAGCATGTCACCTTGGGGAGCTCCGATTCTTTTCGTGAAAAAGAAGGATGGACACATGAGGATGTGTGTGGATTTCAGACAGTTGAATAAAGCAACAGTGAAGAACAAGTATCCGTTGCCGAGGATTGATGACTTGTTCGACCAGTTGCAGGGATCGTTCGTGTACTCAAACATTGATTTACGCTCTGGTTATCACCAGCTGAGGATTAGAGACGCTGACATGGCGAAGACATCTTTCCGGACTACATATGGGCATTACGAGTTTCTTGTCATGCCGTTTGGATTGAAAAATTCCCCAGCTGTGTTCATGGATTTGATGAATCGTCTTCAGCGAGTATATTGACCGGTTCGTGATCGTCTTCATTGATGACATCCTGATTTACTCGAGGAGCATGAGAGAACATAAGGAGCATTTGAGACTGGTGTTGCAGCGACTGAGAGACTCGCAACTCTATGCTAAGTTCAGCAAGTGCGAATTTTGGCTAGACAGAATTATCTTTTTGGGTCATGTGATTTCAGCACAAGGAATTTCGGTAGATCCGAGCAAGGTCGAAGCGGTTCTTAACTGGGAGAGACATAGGAATGTTTCTGAGATCCATAGTTTCTTGGGTTTGGCTGGCTATTACAGGCGTTTTATCGAGAAGTTTTCTTCGATAGCTAAGCCTCTGACGCAGTTGACTCAGAAGGATAAGAGATTTGAGTGGACTGATGAGTGCGAGAACAGTTTTCAGATGTTGAAGGAGAAGTTGACTACTGCTCTTGTGTTGGCTCTACCGTCTTGAGCCGGAGGATTCGTGGTGTGCTCCGATGCTTCTCTCAATGGTTTAGGATGTGTTCTGATGCAGAACGGGTACGTGATTGCCTATGAGTCTCGACAGTTGAAGCCTCACGAGACGAGGTACCCTGTTCACGATTTGGAGTTGGCTGCGATAGTGTTTGCCTTGAAGATTTGGCGGCATTATCTTTATGGCGAAGAATTCGTGGTGTACACCGACCACAAAAGCTTGAAATATATCTTCACGCAGTCTGATTTGAACATGAGGCAGCGGCGATGGATGGAATTGCTCAAGGAATTTAACTGTGAGATTCAGTATCAGCCTGGGCGGATGAACTCAGTTGCCGACGCACTGAGTAGGAAGACCCAGCCTACGATGCTTTCGTTTTTGAGTGCTTCGAGAGTCTATGAGAAGTTGAGTACTTCTGGTTGGAGATTTCAGCCGAGCGATCAGTACTTCATGGTTTCTACGATGAAGGTTGAGCCACAGCTTTTGCATTACATCAGGGAGGCGCAGAGGACTGATCCCTATATTCATGAGTTGAGGATTAAGGCCCAGAATGGTCAGTCTAATGACTTCTCTACTTCTTCGGATGGTTGTCAGAGATTTTGAGGGAGATTAGTGGTTCCAAACCTGATTGATTTGAAGGAGGCCATCATGAATGAAGCGCATTGTAGTCGGTACAGTGTGCATCCAGGTGAAAGGAAGATGTATCATGCCTTGAAGTCTCACTACTGGTGGGCAGGTATGAAGAGCGACATCTCTGGTTTTGTTGCTCGATGTCTGAATTGCCAATAGTCAAGAGAATGAGACCTGGTGGTTTGCTACAGAGTTTGGAGGTGCCCCAATGGAATTGGGAGCACATCTCCATGGATTTCATGACTCATATACCTCGATCGAGTAGGGGATGTGATGCGATTTGGGTTGTGATTGATAGACTTTCGAAGTCTGCCCATTTTATTCCGTATGATGTGAAGTGCTCTATGAAGAAAATGGCCAAGCTGTACATTGACCATGTGGTTAGATTGCATGGAGTTCCTATTTCGATAGTGTCCGACAGAGATCCGAGGTTCACTTCTCTATTTTGGAAGAGTTTGCAAGCAGCTATGGGTTCGAGATTGGCTATGAGTACGGCCTATCACCCACAGACATACGGACAGTCTGAGCGGACTATCCAGACTTTAGAGGATATGCTGCGTGCAATTGTGATGGATTTTAGTGGTGGCTGGCAGGATTCTTTATCCTTGGTTGAGTTTTCGTATAATAACAGCTACCAGGTGACTATCGGAATGGCTCCGTTTGAGGCGTTGTATGGTCGAAAGTGCAGATCCCCGATTTGTTGGGAAGAAGTTGGTGAGAGATAGATTTCTACACCGGAGTTTGTTCAGCACATGAAGGATCAAATTGACTTGATTCGGAGTAGAATGAAAGTTGCTCAAGACCGTTTTTCTAGCTATGCTAATAGAAGACATCGACCGTTAGATTTTGAGGTAGGCGATCGTGTGTTTCTCAAGATTTCTCCTTTCAAGAGTGTGATGCAATTCAGATTTAAAGGCAAGTTGGCTCTCAGATTCGTTGGTATTTTTGAGATCGTTGAGCGGATTGGACAGTTGGCTTATAGATTGAGGCTGCCCGAGGAGTTAGCAGCGATGCATGATGTCTTTCATGTGTCTATGTTGAGAAAATATGAGCCAGATCCTTCCCATGTTTTGAGAATCGACGAAGTTGAGCTGGATTCTGCCTTGAGGTATGTTGAATATCCAGTGCAGATTCTGTATAGGAAGGAGAAGCAGCTTAGAAACAAGATAATTCCGTTGGTGATGGTCCAATGGAGCAAGCATGGCCGAGAAGAAGCTACCTGGGAAGTTGAGGAGAAGATGAGACAAGACTGGCCTCATCTGTTTGAGCACTGATTGTGCGAATCTTTCCAGGTAAATTTCTGGTTTTAGTTTCGAATTTGAGTAGATTTTGTACTGGTTTGAATGATTTATTGTTTCTGCCTTGGTTTGTCTTTGATTTCGAGGAAGAAATCACTTAAGGTGGGGAGAATGTGAGGAATCATATTTCTAATTAGTGATTAATAGGATTTTGGGATTTGATTAGTCACGGAAATTAAGAATTTTGGATTCAGTAATTTCAAAATTTTGGAGTTGAAATATGATTTTGTGTGAAATCTGGTTTTTGGTGAAATCTGTTCGAACTGTTGGAGAAATCTGGTCGTGACATGTTGGTGAGATCTGCTAGTTTTTGTGTGAGATCTGTTTGGCTTTCCGTGAATCTATTTGAGTTTCGAATGAGATCTGTTTTTCCTTAGCGTTGCGTGTTTTGTCGCGAGAAGAAGATAAAACGCTGCGTTTTGGTGACATCTGGTTTGTCGAGAATGGCGTGGAAATGTATATGCTATTCTTTCGAAGTTCAGATGTCAACGAGAGTCAACGCAATTGGAATTGGTGAGAGATCTGGTGACGTAAACAGATCTCATATTAGTAGCGTGATCGCGTTCATAGGAGAGATCTGGTTTCGCGTGAGAGATCTGTATTTTTAGCGCGTTGAATGAGATGGCGACACGTGTTGTTCAACGAATTAGAGTTGACGTCTGTTTTTAGCGTTAGCGTTATTCGTTGAGGAGAGATCTGTTTTAGCCAGCGACGTCGTTTTATGTCATGCGCATGTTTTAAGCGCTGAGATCTGTTTCTTTAGAACGCCGTCGTTTCGCTCCTTAGCGTGTTTTGTATTGCGTAGAGATCTGTTTTAGTGATTAGCGCTGAGATCTGTTGTGTGAACGCTAAGATCTGTTTTGCTGTACGTCGTCGTTTTGGATTTCCGGCGTTTAGCGTGTTTTGCTTTGAGCGAGTGATGAGATCTGTTTTTACCTAAACGCTGTCGTTTTGATGTTTGCGCGTGAATTTGTATAGCGTGAGATCTGATGGGACTTAGCGCCAAATTGAGAGATCTGTTTTGCAATTTCGAGCGATGCAGGGATCTGTTTTGTCGGTGGATATTTTTGCTGGTTTCTCTCGTGTATAAATTGGAAGCGTGGCCTTCAATTATTGAAGCAGACTCCATACTTAGCAATTATTTTCCTCCCAACTTTCGTTCCTTTTCAAACCCTCGGGTTACTGTTCACCGATAACTTCCCCGGCGATTTCCCGTTGATTTCGGCCACCGTTGTTCGTGTTTGAGGTAGCGTTGGAAACCTTTTGAAGAGATCTTTCTTTTCATACCACTTTTGGAGGTTGTAGGGAGCTGGAACGAGAACGAGAAGCTGCTGATTTTGGCAGTAGGTTGCGCGTACAGGTAGCTTTCGTTTTTCTTCAATTATTGAAGCAGACTCCATACTTAGCAATTATTTTCCTCCCAACTTTCGTTCCTTTTCAAACCCTCGGGTTACTGTTCACCGATAACTTCCCCGGCGATTTCCCGTTGATTTCGGCCACCGTTGTTCGTGTTTGAGGTAGCGTTGGAAACCTTTTGAAGAGATCTTTCTTTTCATACCACTTTTGGAGGTTGTAGGGAGCTGGAACGAGAACGAGAAGCTGCTGATTTTGGCAGTAGGTTGCGCGTACAGGTAGCTTTCGTTTTTGGATGATGAGATCTTGTTCCAAGCTCTGTTTTAAGCTTTATGTTTGGTTAGTTGGGTAGGATTGAGTGCTGGGTTGAGTTGATGTAATTCCAGCCGTGAGTTGTTGGTGCTTTCCCTGAATTTGTGCATCGTGTGTTTGTGTTCAGGTGCAGGTTCATATTTCAGGGGCTTTGATTTAAGGTAGTTTGAAGCAGTTGAGGTACGATTGAGCAGCCCTTAGCAGCTTTGAGCATGAACATGACCATATTTCAGTGTTGTGACATCTGTGGAATTGCTGTTATGTGTTTACGTGAATCAGTTGTTGAATTGCTTGAGTTATGCCTACTGTTTTCACGTATTATGCCTTGTATGCATTATGCATTGATATTGATTGGCATACATGCATACATATTGAGCCTTGACAGATGAACTGATGACCTGATTGGGTGCCACGTTGTGACTGGCTGACTGTTGAGTCGTGCTCGAAAATTCCAACTCTATCATCGGAGTGGTGACTACCGGATTCAAGTGTCTACCACCGAGCTGTGATGGGCTGACGGGCCCCGATGATCACAGACCGATGATTTCCACCGGCTGATTGGCTGTGCGTGGTATGGAGGATTTATTTGATTTTCCAGTTGATGGACTGGTCTAGCTATCCCATTCCTTGATAGCCCTCATGCATTCATAGCATTGATTTATGGCATGTTGCATGTTAGTTGTTTTGATAGCTCTTCGTACTGAGGCTTGACCTCGTATTCTCTTTTCCTGCTTTTGTTTCTTGGGTCTGTGTCACCCATTTGCAGGATCTTCAGGTAGCCAGGCTGGACAGAGCAGTGGTACAGCTGGTCGACCCCCGTTCCCATGAGTCCCAGTTATATTTATGATATGTACTGAACCGGGGGATGCCTCGTGTTGCTATGTATTGGGGATATGTATTCGATTTGAATTGTAGTTGCTACCTGTTTGTATGAGTTTGATTTAACTTCTATTTTGACTATCGATATTTTGAATGAATGTTTTTACGTTCAGGCCCAAATGATTCGAAAAATTTTTAAGGCCCTGATTTTAGCTTCCATGCTATGTATATATGTATTCGATTTGAATTGTAGTTGCTACCTGTTTGTATGAGTTTGATTTAACTTCTATTTTGACTATACTATCTATTGTTTCCATTGTGAGATTTAGGCCCCAGTCTGGCGATAAATGGAATTTCTATGGCCAAGATTCCCAGTTGAAGATTCTTTTAGTCTCTTCTCTGGAGATGTTTAGCCTGTTGTCGCTAGAGAATGCTGGTTTTATGATCTATGCCTTAGATGCGTCTTCTTCTTCGAGCGTAGAGCTTAGTAGGGTTCCCGTGGTTCGACATTTCCCGGATGTGTTTCCTGAGGAGATTCCTGGTTTTCCTCCG
>KQ988009.1:148087-163440 GCA_001598015.1 Dorcoceras hygrometricum
TGCCGCTTTACCAAGAGCTATAGCTGGTGGTAACGGTGCAACTCCAATCTTTTAAACCGTATAGCAACACAAGGTCATGGGTTCGATTCCCATTGATTGCAAGGAGTGCAATTATTGGGAGGGGGATTGTTGGAGTGCAATAATTGCCCCTGCTAGGTAGAGCGATCGAACCGTGGCGCTTGTGTTGCTATACGGTTTAAAAGATTGGAGTTGCACCGTTACCACCAGCTATAGCTTTTGGTAAAGCGGCAAGCGCTCGATCCTACACTTGCGTTTGACTGGCTATTATCGACGCTTTATAGAGGATTCTCTAGTATAGCTAAGCCAATGACGCAGTTGACTCAGAAAGACAAGAGGTTTGTGTGGACTGAGCAATGTGAGAATAGTTTTCTGTTGCTCAAGGAGAAGCTAACTACTGCGCCTGTGTTAGCTGTGCCATGTGGTTCAGGAGGTTTGATTGTTTGTGCAGATGCTTCCTTGAGTGGATTGGGTTGTGTGTTGATGCAGAATGGTCGAGTCATTGCGTATGCCTCTCGGAAGTTGAAACCGCATGAGACTCGTTACCCAGTTCATGATTTGGAGTTAGCAACAATGGTTTTTTCTTTGAAGATTTGGCGTCACTACCTGTATGGTGAGTAGTTTGTTGTGTACTCCGACCACAAGAGTCTTCAGTATTTGTTTTCTCAGTCAGATTTGAACATGAGACAGCGTACATGGATGGAGCTGCTGAAGGATTTTGATTGTGAGATCAAGTATCAGCCTCGGAAAGTGAATGTAGTTGTTGATGCGTTGAGCAGGAAGGCTAAAGTGACGATGCAGGCTTCGATGCAGATTTCGAAGATCAATGAGCATCTAAGCACTACTGGTTGTCGTTATTACCCAGCTGAGGATTATGTTGTGGTGTCTTCTTTTCAAGTTGAGCCACAGATTGTTGCTAGCACTCAAAGGACTGATCCATCCATCCATGAGTTAAAGCTGAAGGTGAGAGGAGGACAGTTGGAGGACTATTCTGTCTCTTCCGATGGTTGTTTGAGGTTTCGTGGCAGGCTGGTTGTGCCAAATCTGGTTGATCTTAAGGAAGAGATCTTGCGAGAAACGCATAGCAGTAGATACAGTGTCCATCCCGGTTCAAGGAAGATGTACCATGCCTTGAAGCAGCATTACTGGTGGGCAGGTTTGAAGAGTGATGTTGCTGATTTTGTAGCCCGTCGTCTGAATTGTCAGCAAGTCAAGGCAGAGAGGATGAGATCTGGTGGTTTGTTGCAAAGCTTAGAGGTGCCCCAATTGTCAGGCCTCGTGCACGACACAGAGTCAAAACACGCAAAACATAGCGGAAGCACTTAAAAAGTGGCTAAAAATTTTTCTCTTTTGGCCTGACGAAGAAAACATAATTTAGAATACCGTCATACTCAAAATAATTCCAGTTAACACAAAATCAAAATAACATAGTATCATTATAACGAATACAAAACTGCCCAACGACCAAATACAACAGCTGAAAACCACAAATAACAGACAGACTAATAACTATATATGCCTAAGCACCACCCAGGACATCCCACCCGCGGTGATACCGACGCAATAGATACTATACATAACTGGGACACTCTAAACACCTCCTGGGGCATTTCCAGCTGGATCATCTCCACGACCAGCTAAACAACCTGGAAAACCTGAACAACAAATAGACAAACAAAACAAACCAGCCCCAGAGGGACATCAGGGTCAAACCCCAGTACGTAGAGCAGTATAAAACAACAATCTAAATACAGCATGCAATGTGTGCAAATGCATGAGCAGTACAAAGAACTTCGGTAACAACCGGAGGGCCAAACGGAATAGAAATCAACAACTGTGACACATCACCGAGTCTCAGAAGCTACCAGATCGCACCCAGTGGAAAATAGAGTGGCTCATCTTTGCAACTACGCGGAAGCCACCCGCCTGGTCGCACGGAATTTCAAGTGGACACAACCACCCACCAACCTCTATCCAGGTCACTGCAACTGAGGACTGGGAACAACTCAACCAACATCCTCCAGCTGCACCCAATCATGATTATGCAACACCGCACCGCACCACGAAGTAAGAGCTCCAACAGAGCAACATATCATGGCTAACAAAGGAACCATTGGCTCAATATGCTATGCAGATGCAGTAACATGCTTAACATGATGCATGTACGAGTAAAGCCAGAAAACACAACAAAGCATTCAAATAATCTTATGCATAGCAACTCAACAGATCACCAAACAGCAGGTAATACACCAGATAGTTCAGCCAATAGACATGCATAATATACACAGCTTGCCTCTACACAAACACACGGCACAGCTATACAACACATAATACATCCCCATGCTCATCTCAAAGCTGTAATACAAGCTCGATTCGTACCTTACACAGCAGAATATCTCAAACAGAATCTACCAAGGTGCGGTATCAACAATATACAACCATGCTTCCTCACGGCTCATGGCAAAACTTCCACAAAGCTGCCCAGAAGCTGGAATCTGTTAAGAAACCTTGCAAATCAATTTAAATCCAGCCTTCTACAATTTACTGCCTACCTTAAGGAACTAAAATCTGGTTCTAAGCTCGCCAACACACGGTCACTAGAAATCTGGACGAAACCTGCTACACAACACGCACAAACAGATCTCAGGAACAACTCAACAGGTCATGGCAAATCACAGTAACTTAGAGCTGGGAGTAAACGCTCAAACCAACGATTACTATAACAATTCAACTCAACAAGAAGCTTAATTTCAAAGCTATGAGTAAGATCTCAAGCTAAACCGAAATGATATCTGCACACAGCAACGCACTAACAAGGGGAGCTACTGCTACTGCTTCGCGATCTCACTCCAAGGCTAATTCAAACCTTCTAGCTGGTATTAATCGAAAGAGGAACTCCCAAGGAGTGCAGCGCCACCGACCTTGCGCAAAACGGAGACGGGAAACGGCGGCAATCGGCGAATTAAAATCACGGTGAACAGTACTCTAGGGTTCGCGACAAAGAAAGAAAGTCGGGAGGATATTTTGCTAAGTATGGAGTCTCAACTAATGAAACAAATACCAAGTCCTGCTTCTTATATAAACACGAGAAATCTGCTAAAAATAAATCACCGACATAAACAGATCTCTCAAGCAACCAACGCATGCACTAGACAATGCTCAGCAACGAAACGACGTCGCGCAACCATGGAAGAAGTCTGAACACTAAAGAAAAATGCTGGAGAAATCTGAATTATTAAACCATCGCAATACTCGAATTCCACCAACAGAAACAGATCTTACACATGCGCTACACATATATCGAACAAACCAGAATCCAACGCATGCACTAGACAATGCTCAGCAACGAAACGACGTCGCGCAACCATGGAAGAAGTCTGAACACTAAAGAAAAATGCTGGAGAAATCTGAATTATTAAACCATCGCAATACTCGAATTCCACCAACAGAAACAGATCTTACACATGCGCTACACATATATCGAACAAACCAGATTCCACAACCACGCGCGCTAACCACATTCAAAACCCCAAAACGACGTCACTTCAATACCACGGAGAATTCTGGAGAATAAAAGCGCTAAAGTTGGAACACGCTACACAAACTACAACGATCACTACAGGAAAGTTGACCAGCGTTGACGTCTGGATGCTAACTCCCGCGAACCAGATCTCTCCAACAAGCGCTAAACCAGCGATCAACTCCAAAACGACGTCGCACAACACCATGGTGAAGTCTGGACGCTAATAACAAACACTGGAGAGATCTGAAACACTAAGCGCTAAACGCTGCGTTGCAAAACAGATCTCACAAACACGCCCAGCCTAAACGACAGCGTATTCACTTAGATAAACGATGTCATATCCTCCCCAATACAAAAACACATGGAGACCAGATATCTACACACTAACGCAACAGATCTCTCCTACTCACAGGACAACCGGATCTCACAAAACGACGGCGTATCCACATCGCGCTACAGGAAATTTGACTAGCGTTGACATCTGGTGAACAAACCAACCAGATTTCACCTACGTCACCTACTCCTGCGAAACGGCGTCGTAACAACTAATTCAAACGGTGCCGTATCCAACTCGATACAAACACGCTAAGGCAAAGTCTGAACAATTAAAATGCGCTAGCAGATCTCTCGCACAACGCTAAGCCTTAACAACGTCGTACAAACTCCTACGCTACAAAATGCGCTGCAAACAGTAATACATATACAAGAGCAGATGTCTCGATACAAAACAGATCTCGTCTTCAAAACAAAATTTCACACAAAACAGATTTCTAACTCAAAAATACCAAAATTCCCAGAATTGCTCCCAATATGAAATCTGACCCAAAAACACATTCGAAGCCTTCCTATTAAAAGCTAAACCACCAGATTTTTCCACGCACAAATCTAAGTTCTTAAAATCCGATTAATTCCACAAATTAATCATATATAAATTTCAAGATTTCACACCAATGGAATTGGGAGCACATAGCTATGGATTTTGTCACGCATTTGCCTTGTTCCAGCTGAGGTTGTGATGCAGTTTGGGTTGTTGCAGATAAATTTTTGAAGTCTGCGCACTTCATTCCTTACAACATGACTTATTCTTTGAAGAAGATGGCGAAGCTGTACATATATTTCGTGGTGCGTTTCCATGGTGTGCCAGTTTCGATTGATTCAGATCATGATCCAAGGTTTACTTCCAGGTTTTGGAAGAGTTTGCAAACATCTTTGGGTACTAGGTTGGATATGAGTACATCGTATCACCCCCAGACAGATGGCCAATCATAGAGAACTATCCAGATTTTAGAGGATATGTTAAGAGCTGTTGTGATGGACTTTAGTGGTAGCTGGCAAGACTCGTTGTCTTTGGTGGAGTTTTCCTACAATAACAGCTATCAGGTCACGATTGGAATGGCACCATTTGAGGCTTTGTATGTTAGGAAGTGCAGATCGCCTATATGTTGGGAAGAAGTGGGGGAGAAGCAACTGTCTTCTCCAAAGTTTGTGCAGCAGATGAGAGATCAGGTGGATTTGATTCGCCAGCGAATGAAAGCTGCACAAGATCTCCAAGCAAGTTATGCGAATAAGAGGCGTAGGCCTTTAGAATTTGAGGTTGGTGATCTAGTTTTCCTTAAGGTTTCTCCTTTCCGCATTGTTATGATATTTGGTCTCAAGGGAAAGTTAGCTCCTCGTTATGTTGGTCCTTATGAGATAGCTGAGAGGATTGGTCCATTGGAATATCGTTTGCTGTTTCCACCAGATTTGTCTTCCTTACATGATGTGTTTCATGTTTCTATGTTGAGGAAGTTGAGTCAGATCCCTCGCATGTGTTGAGAACTGACGAGGTGGAGTTAGATAGGACTTGGAGCTATTTGGAATATCCCTTGCAGATCTTGGATAGAAAAGAGAAACAGCTGAGGAACAAAACCATTCCCTTGGTGATGGTTCAGTGGAGCAAACATGGTAGAAAGGAAGCTACTTGGGAACAGGAAGAGAAGATGCAGCATGAGTGTCCGCATCTATTTCAGTGAGCTCAGTATCAGATTTCAGTAGCTAGTTTGTTCCTTGTTTTTCCAGTGGTTGTTTCCCAAGTCATCTTGAACTCTTGATCTTGAGATATTTGATTTCGAGGATGAAATCCTGTTTTAGTTGGGGAGATGTGAGACCCAGAAGCTGATGAGATTAATTGAGTTAATTAATCTGGTTTTATTGAGATCAGATTTTAGTCGATATGCTTGGAGAAACTCTCGGGCTTTGTTTAGTCCTTAGAACAATTATGGAGAGTTGAGGAATTGAATTCAGCGATCAGAAGTTAGCGCGGGTCATCGCTGGGTGCTAGTGTTCAGCAGTGGTGACGTGAGCAGTTGTCATTGGATTGTTGGTTTTCAGTTTTTAGGAGAAATCTGATATCGAGGGCATTCAGATGTCTCCTAGCGTGTCTTCAATAGCGGGTGTTAGTACGTCGTCGTTTGGATTAGTTGGAACTACAACGTTTGGATTAGTGAAGAAGACTCAGCTGTGAGTTGCATTAGCTTCAGCTGTGTGAGAGATCTGATGTTGCGATGCTATCAGATGTTGGTTAGTTGTTCAGTAGTGAGTAGCGGGTGACGTGTCCAGTTGCGATAGTAACTCTCTGCGACATCATTTGGGATTAAGTGATCGGTGTTTTGGCGTAGAGTGAGATCTGTTGTGAGATTTGGTTGCGAGCGGGAATATCAGCTGTGATAGCTTAAGTTGTCGGTGGATCTTTTCCAAGTTTCTGTCAGCAGTGAGATTTAAATAGGGAGCTTGGCCTTGTTCTCTATTATTGTTCCCGACACTTAGGATATTTTTTGATAGCAAACTCTGTCGCGATACCCTAGTTACTATTCACCGAACGTTATCTCCTTCGATTGCCGACGGTAGATAGCTCCGAATTGGAGTAAGAGTGGTAGCGTTGGACTCCTCTTACTAGGACGCTTCGTTTGACGTTGCTCTTGAATGTTTGCTTGAAGCTAGTGAGGTGTGCGAAGACATCTCCCTTCTCTAGTCTGTTAGCATAAGCGTCGGATTTCGCTCCTAGCTTGTTGGGGTAAGTGTTCAGCTTCTACCTTGTGTTGTTTAGAGTTCTCGATTGAGTTAGAGGGGTAGAATAGCGCTGGTTGAGTTCGTAGCTCCCAGTTGTTGCTTTTCTGTGTTACGGTTCTTGAGCAGTTTCTTGTGTTTGGCTTAGCAGGTGACAGATCTGTGTTGCTCAGACCTAGTTTGTAGTAATTTTTCACAGAGACTTGAGGTACGGATGTGAGCTTGTTACAGCGTTGATATTTGGCATGGATATGTGCTTGTGCTTGCTTTTTTGTGATGCTGTGTATATTGTCTTGTTATCTGTTGCATTGTGTTGCACTGCGTACACGCATCTATTCCATGTTGTTTCAGATCACTTGTAGCCGTGCCTTATGATTGTTGAATTGAGCGTGCAAGGTTGCTTGTAGATGCACGCGGGTAACTCCCATCCCTCATCTCCCTGCTGGGACTGTTAGCCACCGTGAGCGGAGTGGGTAGCTCCCACATCTCATGTGTTGGGCAACAGCAGGTTGAGCATAGTTTATGCACCTGGTACCGTGTGCTGAGAAGAGTGGGTAGCTCCCATATACTCACTCACATTGTGGCCACTGTCTTCTGTTCAGATTCCAGTTGTTGAGATGCTTTGGAATCCTTTGGCTCCCTGTGTTCAGTTGTAGCCTTGATCTCATGCATGGCATTAGCATTTTATCTGTTGCTATCTAACTGCTGTTTTCAGTTGCTCTCCGTACTGGGGTTTGACTCCATGTCCTTCTGGGGCTTGGTATTGTTTTCCTATATGTGTTTTCAAGTTACCATGGTTTCTCTGTTGGACGTGGTGTAGACCCAACTGAAGGTGCCCCAGGAGGTGGTTAGAGTGTCCCAGTTAGCGTATAGCATATTATGTATCAGTACTGATAGCCGGGGGTTGTCCTGTGCTTTGTAGTAGATGTTGTTTTGGTACTTGATACGTATTTTAATGTTGTACTGTTGTACTGAATTGTGTGGTTAAATTTGGGATATTTTACGTATTGTTGTATTTTAAATTATATGTTTTAATCGTCAGGCCAAAGCGAAAATTTTAAGCCACTTTTGTATGCTTCCGCTATTGTTTTGCGTGTTTTAACTCTGAGTAGAGCACGAGGCCTGACATTTCAAGCTATGTTCAAAATCTGATTCTTTTCTCAGAACTGTTTTACGTTGAGATCTGATTTCGTGTTCCAAGTCTGAGTTGACCTCGTTTGACCATCGAAATATGAACTATTCATTTAAGCCATGTTGAATTTTCCAAGTCTGAGTTGACCAAACAGTCCAGGTCTTATTTTCTACTAAAAGCTGGTACGCTTGCGTATTGTTCATTCTCAGAGCTGATTTCAGTTTCTTCTACGATTTAAATCCCATGTATTCCCTATAGTTTGTGAACATCAAAAGGGTTTTAAAACAGCATACCATACTCGACAGTGATCTGTTTCAGATCAAGAGAGGTATGAAAAGTAAGTTACAGAAAATAATGAAAAGAAGTAAAGAAAGAGAAGAATGTATTACAGAATGTTAAGAGATTATGGCATAGATAACAGATGGTCTATACAGGAAGGGTGAGGACGCTGGCTGACGAACCAGTGTGCCCCTTTCAAATCGGAAGGGATCATGTTGTGGTTGACGAACTACATACCCTTCAATTGTTGTGTTTCCGTTGAGCAGGTGGTGGATCTGCGTCATTGTGGCAATCTGCTTGTATTAATTGTTGCCCAGAGATTTGAGGTACGGATGTGAGCTTGTTTACAGCTTAGGATTGAGCATGGATTATATGCTTGGCTGTGTGTGTGCTCTGTGTTGTTATTACTTGTGCCTGTGTTATAATATCAGATGTTGCATTGCATACACGCATATTGCTGTCGAGCCCTGTTTTGCTATCTATGCCTGTTCTGTTGAATTGTGAGTACCAGGATGCTATGTTCAAGGACGAGCGGGTAGTTCCCATATACATTGGAGGCTGAGCGGGTAACTCCCGTACCTCATTATCCCTGCTGGGTTTGTTAGCTACTATGAGCGGAGTGGTAGCTCCCACATCTCATGAGTGAACAACAGCAGGTGGAGCTGGTTGTTAGCATCTGTTATGGCGTACTGGAGATGAGTGGGTAGCTCCCATGTGCTCAGTATACCCGTGGCCACGAACTGATTGTCTTTCCTTTGCTCAGATCTTGCTGTTGAGCTGTTGTTGAGATCCTTTGGCTCCCTGCTTTCGGTTGTAGCCTTGATCCCTTGCATAGCATGTGCATATTTATCTGTTGCTTTCCTTATGCTGTTTATTGCTGCTCTCCGTACTGGGGTTTGACCCCGATGTCCCTCTGGGGCTTGTGTATTATTTCCTGTGTGTGTTTTCAGGTTTCCCAGGTTTCTCTGCTGGTCGTGGCTTTGACCCAGCTGGAGGTGCCCCAGGAGGTGGATAGAGTGTCCCGGTTAGCGTATAGCATATATATACTAGTACTGTTAGCCGGGGATTGCACTGTGCTTGTTGGATTATGTTATCAATTGTAGTGGTATTTGTGTTTGTATGAATGATGTACTGTTGTATCGAGTGTTTATAAAATATTGGGATTACTTTGAGTATTGTGTATTTTAAATTATATGTTTTAAACCGTCAGGCAAAAAGCGAAAAATTTAAGTCACTTTTTGTATGTTTCCGCTATGTTTCCCGTGGTTTAACTCTAAGCAGAGCACGAGGCCTGACATTTTTGGTATCAGAGCTTAAGCTGGGATAAGCTCAATTCTGTTGATCGCACTTGAGTCTAGGCACAGTGTTGTGTGTTGCATGCGCTTGATTATGTGATCTCTTTGCCGCTATTGATTGTGCTGTATTTGTTCTGTTGTGCTCTTACACTCTTATTGTTTCTTAGATGCCGCCGAGACGTAGGGGTAGAGGTAGAGGGCAGATTCCGGAAGAGTCGGAAGGTCAGACAGAAGGTGATCAGCATAGTTTTCCCCGTCGTGGTCGCGGTAGGCAGGCCGAGGACGAGGTTGATGAGTTGGCTGCCCGAGTGAACGATATGGAACTCGTTATGGCGAGGTTTCAACGTATGAATCCTCAAGTTTTCAATGGGGGTGAGTCTATTGCTGATGCAGATTCGTGGTTACAGCATGTCACGGGTTTGTTTAACCGTGTGCAGTATGATGATGAACTCAAGTTAAGTCTGGCTACTTTCCAATTGAGGAAAGGTGTGGAGCGTTGGTGGAGAGGCGCTTTGAGGACTTTGGAAGAGACTGGAGTAAGGATTTCGTGGGACAGTTTTTGTGTTTCTTTTCGTCAGGAGTATGTCCCGGAGTCCTACGTGAACGCCCGTGAGCATGAGTTCGATAATTTGGAGCAGGGAAGTATGTCTGCTAGAGAGTATGCCCGTAGGTTTTCTTCCCTTCTTGCGTACGTGCCGCATGTTTCTGGCCGGGAGAGAGCGAAGAGAACTAGATTTCTTGAGGGGTTGAATGAGGAGTTATATTCCTTGGTTTTGGCTAGCTCGCCGAAGAGCGATGCAGAGGCGGTTGACAGTGCGATTGACATCGAGGAAGGTTAGAGGAACCATCGGTCTCGTGGTAGGCAGTAGGTGGCGCAGAGTAGTCGACCAGTGGTTCAGGAAGCGCAACCTTCCCAGTCTGTGCAGTCGTCTCAGCCACCCCAACAGCAGCAATAGGTAGCCCAAAAGTTTGGTCATCAGAGCTTTAGGCCTCGTGGTAAGCAGTTCAAGAAGAAGTCTGGTTCTAGTTCTTCTGGTTCTGACAGCTCCAGCAGTGGTTGTTAGAGTAGATGCCCAACTAGCCAACTTGTGGCGTGTGGGTTTATAGACTCTTGTATATGACAGTCTTTATATATGATATTCGCATTTGTTTATGGAATTCTTTATCTTCATTATGTTTATATATTGTTAATAATTGTGTTGGATAAAGACCTAGAATGCACCATAGTGTATGTTAGATGTGATAGTGGGTATGACGGCTATCATGAAACACATCTAATAGTCACTGTGTATTCTGAATTAGTTCCTAGTCGATTGGGCCGTCAGAATGAGGATAAGGCCGCCCGAGCTTGAGACTAGTATTTGCGATGCGAGGTAACATGTTTCATTGGTAGGGAACATTGTGATGTTCTGATCATGCAGATATATAGTGACCTGGTGATCTATCGAACTACCCTCGTTCGGACTTTTAGTGTATGTTAGATGTGATAGTGGGTATGACGGCTATCATGAAACACATCTAATAGTCACTGTGTATTCTGAATTAGTTCCTAGTCGATTGGGCCGTCAGAATGAGGATAAGGCCGCCCGAGCTTGAGACTAGTATTTGCGATGCGAGGTAACATGTTTCATTGGTAGGGAACATTGTGATGTTCTGATCATGCAGATATATAGTGACCTAGTGATCTATCGAACTACCCTCGTTCGGACTTTCCAAGTGGTTACCATTTGTTGAGTGGATAAGTCCGAGGTCTTGATTGTACTGATTAGTCCTCACGACTCGAAACGTCATTGAGACTCTACGTGATAGGCATCTCACTTTGACTCGTTTGCCGACTCACTAGGGGTCATTAGGCGGCGGGATTGGGTGAGATCCCGATTCATGTAGGAGGCGATGCTTCGTTGTCGAGGATTCACCGCTCGCTTATATGCGTGGATATCCTATGTTATCTGAGGGGATAATAGTGTATATATCTCTGACCAGAGTACTAGAAGTGTTTTAGGTAAATGATTTTACCTAGTTACACTCGCGATGTCACTATTCGATCTCCAAGATGTATGCATAGCTATCGGATCTTTAACGACTCTCGATTTACCAATGGTCGTTGATCTGATCGGGATATATGGATTGAAAGGACCGTACTGTACCCTAACCACGACCGATTGGTTCTTGCAGACACTATCAGTGATACCTAGGGGATCATGGGGCGATGTTGCTAGACGCTTTACCATGATCCGTTGGGCAAGTCCGAAATTGTGATTTCGGAGCCACAATGGTTGTGGGCCCACGGCTAGCTGTATCCCTGAACCATTGAGGGTCACACAAGTACTGGATTCAAGATTTCCGCACGGAAACTGAGCTCAATGTGTTGAGCATAGGAGGAGGATTTTTGGAAGTACGACTTCCTAAAAGTCAACAGGGGTCAAATCGTGATTTCCGCTGTTGAGGGGCAAAACGGTCATTTTGCACTGTGGTTCTGAAAAACGGTTTTTCAGATCATAATATTCAGTTTTGGAAACTGAGTCGATCGGTACGATCTGATCGGCGATCGGAGTTGTAATGAAGTCGCAGTGATGGATATCGTCATTTGGACCCGGGCCCGTTGGGCCGGTCCAAGTCCATTACTAGTATTATTAAAAGAGACTTAGGGCTTTATTAATCATAACTAACATATCACAACCCTAGTCTACCTAGACCTACACGGCCACCCCCCCTTCCTCTCCTCCAAAGCCTCACGCCGCCGGCCGCCGCCCAAGCGCAGCCGCCCGCCGCCCGCCGCCGCCGCACGTTGATCGGACTTGTTCCGATCACCATTTCGAAGAGTTTCCGTTCGTGCTGATCTCGTCAGGCCTTCTAGTGCAGGCTGACGAAGGAACCTTGCTTCCGGACGTGGACTTGATTAGACGTAATCTACCGCCGCCTACCGTGAAGAGCCAGTCTCCCTCTGATTCTGGTTGGAGCCAGGCGCCTGTCGCCAGCGAGGTAACACCCCGAGAAACGCCCTATGAATGGTTTATAGTGTTGTTTGTATTGTATTGAACGTTTCCCGGCGCTTATTTTAAACTTCCGCTGTGCCGCCGGGAGACGGGATCCGGATCCGCCACCGCTTTCCCAACAGTGGTATCAGAGCCAAGGCTCGGATCCTTCAATTCAATTGTTGCCATAATTGTATCTAATCTAGATTTTCAGATTGAAACAAAAAAATAAATTTACGACCGGCCGGCCGCCACCGCGAGCAAAGGCTCATCGCGCGCGCAATAGCGCGCACGACACCATGCGCGCTGGCCGCGCAAGTCGGCCGGCCGTGGCCAGCAGCCGCACGCACTTCGTTGCGCGCTGGCCGCAAGATGGCCGCTGCTGTGCGCAAACTGTTGCGCCAAAGATGGCCGGCGGCTGATGCCTCTTCATGCATGGTTGCATGCTGGATGGGCGACGGGTTGCGCACTGGTTGCGCAACGTCAAGGCGGTGGCTGGGCGCTACGTGCGCCGCGCTTGGCGCGGCGGCGCGCGGCCTTCTGCCGCGCGCTATGCTGCGGCGGCCGCCGTCCGGCATGTCTCCCGGTAGCGTGCGACTGCTGATTTTTCTTCTAGGTATGTTCGGGCCTGTCCCGGGCAGCCCATGAAGTTTTCGGGCCGATATTCGATATCGAGCCGATTTTGGTCAATTTTGAAATTTTGAGATTTTGGGGCCAAAATTGTTTTTGGCCCAAAATGATGCAATTAAAAATTGCAAAATACGATTTTGATTGTAAAATATGATTTTATAATTAAATACGATTTTGTTGATTAAAATTTGATTTTATCGACAAAATGCAATTATATTATAAAATGCGATTTTATGATTAAAATATGATTTTGCGATAAATAATTTGATTATTTAATTTATGCATATTAATTAGATTGATTGCATGATTGGGATGATCGAGATCCATGCCCAATGTGTTAGGTGTATGCTTTAGGTTTTATGATTTCGGTTGTAATATTGTTGATTATCATTTTATAAAAGTGGGTCTGTTTGTGGCCCGTTCCCACCCCTTAAAATGTATCCCTTATGTGTCATGGAAATTTATTGTAAATTACTAGACTTAGTGGGAGGACTTTTGAAGATGGTGGGCCCGATGAAGATCAAAGATATTGAAGACCGAAGATCTGTAAAACCGGAAGCAAATGTAATAGGATTGCATTGCATATTGCATATCACCTAGGATTGGACCCAGGTCCATGATTGGCAACCACGGACCGCATAGCTCTCGCGATCGATCATCCCAATGTATATATATGTGATATATAGTTAGTTGAATCAAAATGTTTTAAATATGATTTAAAATATATTACATGAGACCAAATTTTCAAAAATAAAATCCCTCGTTTTAAATACGATTTAAAACTAATATCAAGATAAAAGTTTATTCGATAAACTAAAGGGAATTTAAATTTGTTTAAATTTTCCCTACCTTCCATCAACAATGGGTGTACGCCGATGCTATCCGTATACATGGCCCGACTCATATTATTGAGGGGGCTATGTGTAACGACCCTCATTTTCTTTACGGAATAATTATAAGTATTGGGGTTCAATTGAACGAAATCACATGTTATAATCGTTGGAGGATGGGTCGCTACTAACTATCTGAGTTGAAACGAGTATATTGGACTGTTTCACATTTAGGGGTAAGGAATCTAAAACAATATATGTAATGGCGCGGAATGAAGAGAACAACTATATCAATTTGCCAATAATGCATCTCGTAGTGTGATAACGTTTGGTTAAAAACGAAACAAGCTCTGAAATTTTGTTTTTGATACAACTACCTCAGAATATTTAGTACAATACAAGGCGTTCTCAAAAAGAAACTATGAACTTTAAACCAGAAGGAAATAAAGAACTCTGTTGTCCACGATAAACACATTCCTTCCATCCTGTTCATTTCCCTCCATCTTCCTACTGAGAATTACCTGCACTCAATAAAAACTAGTGAGCCAAAGGTCCAGCAGGAAAATAAATCTGGGATAGTCCACGATAAACACATTCCTTCCATCCTGTTCATTTCTCTCCATCTTCCTGCTGAGAATTACCTGCACTCGATAAAAACTAGTGAGCCAAAGGCCCAGCAGGTAAATAAATCTGGGATAACAAAAGTAAGAATACAATTGCTCAAGAATTGGTATGCACTGGAGTCTGAATGTTACGCTTAAGAATGAACAAGCGCATCATAACGTACGAAGTCTAGCAGTAATCGAAAACATAAGCATGAATCAATTCTAAAAACATTTTCTTTAAACATCTCTTAAGAACTGTGATCGTAATCACTCTTGTGCTCTTCTTTTCATTTTCTGGGAAAATTATGACAATACTTTAAACATTTGGTCCATTGCGTTTGATCAAACTCCTGATATCAGTCTTAGCACTATGGCTCATGGTTGAAGGGGTATACAGATCCGTCGACCTGTAATCCTAGTCCTTCCTGGTTAAAAGGGCACACGGTTCGTCAGCCGCGCACTCACCTTTTCATTTGGGACCCTTTTTATTGTCATAACTCAAAACATTTCGTAAAACATCGTTCTGCTCTGTTTTCTTTATTTTTATTTGAGCTACTGGTTTTCTGGTGTCTAGTGATGTTCTGGAAATAAAAAGGATTTCCTTGTAATGCTTGCGAAGATGAAAACTGAATAATTTAGCTAGTTGAATCTGTCAGATAAGTCGGAAGACTCATTAGACTTATCTAGAATTGAAGGAAGATCAAATTCAGAGATTTTCGTTATCTAATGAAGAAGATGAAGAATGAACAGTGACCAGCTGGGTAAACAGTACCAGTCCGTTTTCTTGTGTCTAGTGATGTTCTGGAAATAAAAAGGATTTCGTTGTAATGCTTGCGAAGATGAAAACTGAATAATTTAGCTAGTTGAATCTGTCAGATAAGTCGGAAGACTCATTAGACTTATCTAGAATTGAAGGAAGATCAAATTCAGAGATTTTCATTTTCTAATGAAGAAGACGAAGAATGAACAGTGACCAGCTGGGGTGAACAGTACCAGTCGCAAGACTAATACCAGCTGAATG
>KQ988009.1:184419-204065 GCA_001598015.1 Dorcoceras hygrometricum
GCCCGTCCTCCTCATGGGCTCTTCTTCCTCTACGAAGAAGGGGTCCAAACGCAAGGGCAAGAAGCGTTTTGCCCCTACGAAGGGGAAAAGCCCACCAAGAAGCCCAAGGCAAAGGCTTCCAAGCCAAACAAGACTGAGGATGTTTGCCACCACTGCCACAAGCCTGGGCATTGGAGGAGGAACTGCAAGGAGTACCTCGAGCAGTTGCGAACTGCAAAAGGTATGTTCTGTATCGAAATAAATATGTCTCTTAATTCGACTTCTTGGGTACTTGATACCGGATGTGGATCTCATATCTGCAATTTGCAGGTGATGACAAGAAGCCGACGTCTTAGAGAGGGTGAGACCCACTTGAGGCTTGGAAATGGAGCAAGAGTTGGTGCAGTAGCTATAGGAGATGTTTATTTATTTCTGTCTTCTGATTTTAAGTTGTTATTGAGAAACGTTTTGTTTGTTCTCGAATTAATAAAGAACATTATTTCTATTTCTATGCTTGATAGTGATGGATATTCTTGTATGTTTGCTAATTCGATTTGCAATATTTACAAGAATGAATGTTTGATTTGTATTGGGGAACGCGAAAATGATTTATACATCTTGAAATTAAAAGACGTTCCAACTCGCGATGTCAAAACACATACAACAACGATTAAAAAGAAACACGATAGCTTAAACCCAGCACAACTTTGGCACGCTAGGCTAGGTCATGTTTCTCTAAGTAGGATGAACAAGTTAGTTAGGAGTGACATGTTTGATCTGTCAGACATTAACTCCCTACCGACTTGTGAGTCTTGTCTCAAGGGAAAGATGACTAAGCAACCCTTCAAGGGCAAGGGTGAGCGTGCTCAAGGCCTATTGGATTTGATCCATACTGATGTGTGCGGCCCTTTTAGTATTGGTACTAAGTACGGTCACACATACTTCATCACCTTTACCGACGATTACTCTAGTTATGGGTACTTGTACTTAATGAAGCACAAGTCTGAATCCTTTGAAAGGTTCAGAGAATTCAAGGCTGAAGTAGAAAATCAATTAGGCAAAAGTATTAAAGCACTTCGATCCGATCGAGGTGGTGAATACTTGAGTGCTGAATTTCAAGACTATCTGAAAGAGAATGGGATTCTCGCACAGTGGACCCCTCCGACCACACCACAGCTCAATGGTGTAGCGGAGCGTCGTAATCGAACCCTGTTATACATGGTTCGATTTATGATGAGCTTCACTGAACTTCCTACCTCGTTTTGGGGTTGTGCGCTCGAAACGGTGGTAATGTTGTTGAACAATGTCCACACCAAGGCAGTGGATAAGACTCCATATGAGATATGGATGGGCAAACCACCCAAGTACTCATACATGAGAATTTGGGGATGTCCTGCTTACGTGAAGCAGACAGTGGAAGATAAGCTGGATACGAGATCCATCTTATGCTACTTTGCTGGGTATCCAAAGAATTCCATTGGATACTACTTCTACTATCCAAGTGAAACAAAAGTGTTTGTTTCTAGGAATGCCACCTTTATGGAAAGGGAATTTCTACTTGATAGAAAGGGCAAAATAGTAGAGCTCGAAGAGGTTCGAGATCCAATCGAAGTACCAGGTGAGTCTCCCGCACCTCTAGAGCCGGTACCAGAAATGGTCGCACCTAGGAGATCCGAAAGGGTTCCTAGGGCTCCTGAGAGATATGTTTCTCTCCTTGAAGATGATCAAGGTGATCAAGTTATTGGATCTGATCCAAGAACTTTCAAGGAGGCGATTTCCGATGCTGATTCAAATTTGTGGCTTGAAGCAATGCAGTCTGAGTTTGACTCAATGCATGCTAACCAAGTTTGGACTCTTGTTAATCCTCCCGAAGGAATTGTTCCTATTGGGTGTAAATGGGTATACAAGAGGAAACTTGGGCCTCATGGTAAGGTAATGACCTACAAAGCACGACAGGTCGCAAAAGGTTACACTCAAAGGCAAGGTGTTGACTATGATGAAACCTTCTCGCCAGTCGCAATGTTCAAGTCAATTAGAATCTTATTAGCCATAGCCGCGTGGTACGACTATGAGATATGGCAAATGGATGTGAAAACTGCGTTCCTTAATGGAAACATTAAGGAAGAGATCTATATGACGCAGCCTGAGGGTTTCACATCTGTTGGAAGCGAGCATAAGGTATGCAAGCTTCAGAGATCGATCTACGGTCTCAAACAAGCATCGCGAAGTTGGAACCTGAGATTCGATGAAACAATTAAGGAATTTGGTTTCATTAAGAATCCCGAGGAGCCATGTGTTTATAAGAAGGTAGTTAAAAGCGATGTGACATTCCTCGTACTTTATGTTGATGACATTATACTCATTGGGAATGATGTAGGAATGCTGCAATCAACTAAAGTCTGGTTGTCTAGTAGATTTTAGATGAAGGACATGGGTGAAGCATCCTATATTCTTGGAATACAGATCTATGGGGATAGATCTAAACGGATGCTTGGACTCACCCAAGCTACCTACATCGATACCATATTTAAGCGGTTCTCTATGGAAGAGTCCAAGAGAGGAAACCTACCTATGTGCCACGGGGTCACTCTATCTAAGTCTATGTGTCCGAAGACTGATGAGGAGATATAGAATATGACACGTGTGCCGTATGCCTCGGCAATAGGTAGTATTATGTATGGCATGATCTCAACTAGACCGGATGTCGCATATGCTCTGAGTGTCACGAGCCGCTACCAGGCCAACCCCGGCCAATTACATTGGAAGGCTGTGAAGGATATTCTTAAGTACTTACGAAAGACTAAGAATATGTTCATGGTCTATGGGGGTGGTGAACTGAAACTGGAAGGCTACACTGATTCTAGCTTCCAGTGTGACGTGGATGATTCCAAGTCAACCTCTGGATTTGTATTCATGCTCAATGGTGGTGCTGTCTCTTGGAAGAGTTCCAAACAAGACACCATCGCGGATTCAAACACTGAGGCTGAGTACATCGCAGCATCAGCTGCTGCTAAGGAGGCGGTTTGGATAAGGAATTTCGTCCAAGAGTTGGGCGTCATTCCTAATGGAGTTGGTCCAGTCCCGATGTACTGCGACAACACGTGTGCCGTTGCGCAAGCAAAGGAGCCTAGGTCTCACCAAAGATCCAAACATATACTGAGGAAATACCACATAATCCGGGATATTGTGGCTAGAGGTGACATAGCAGTTGAGAGAGTCGCCTCTACGGACAACATTGCTGATCCACTTACGAAGCCCTTTCCAGGACCGTTGTTTGAAAAACATCGCGAAACAATGGGACTGCGTCTGATGAGTAGTTGGCTTTAGGGCAAGTGGGATATTGTTAGAGTAGATGCCCAACTAGCCAACTTGTGGCGTGTGGGTTTATAGACTCTTGTATATGACAGTATTTATATATAATATTCACATTTGTTTGGCATTCTTTATCTTCATTATGTTTATATAATGTTAACAATTGTGTTGGATAAAGACCTAGAATGCACCATAGTGTATGTTAGATGTGATAGTGGGTATGACGGCTATCATGAAACACATCTAATAGTCACTGTGTATTCTGAATTAGTTCCTGGTCGATTGGGCCATCAGAATGAGGATAAGGACGCCCGAGCTTGAGACTAGTATCTGCGATGTGAGGTACCATGTTTCATAGGTAGGGAACATTGTGATGTTCTGAGCATGCAGATAGATAGTGACCTGGTGATCTATCGAACTACCCTCGTTCGGACTTTCCAAGTGGTTACCATTTGTCGAGTGGATAAGTCCGAGGTCTTGGTTGTACTGATTAGTCCTCATGACTCGAAACGTCATTGAGACGCTACGTGATAGGCGTCTCACTTTGACTCGTTTGCCGACTCACTTGGGGTCATTAGGCGGCGGGATTGGGTGAGATCCCGATGCATGTAGGAGTCGATGCTTCGTTGCCGAGGATTCACCGCTCGCTTACATGCGTGGATATCCTATGCTATCTGAGGGGATAATAGTGTATAAATCTCTGGCCAGAGTACTAGAAGTGTTTTAGGTAAATGGGTTTACCTAGTTACACTCGCGATGTCACTATTCGATCTCCAAGATGTATGCATAGCTATCGGATCTTTAACGACTCTCGATTTACCAATGGTCTTTGATTTTATCGGGATATATGGATTGAAAGGACCGTACTGTACGCTAACCACGACCGACTGGTTCTTGCAGGCACTATCAGTGATACCTAGGGGATCATGGGGCGATGTTGCTAGACGCTTTAATATGATCCGTTGGGCAAGTCCGAAGTTGTGATTTTGGAGCCACAATGGTTGTGGGCACACGGCTACCTGTATCCCTGAACCATTGAGGGTCACACAAGTACTGGATTCAAGATTCCCGCACGGAAACTGAGCTCAATGTGTTGAGCATAAGAGGAGGATTTTTGGAAGTACGACTTCCTAAAAGTCAACATGGGTCAAATCGTGATTTCCGCTGTTGAGGGGCAAAACGGTCATTTTGCACTGGGTTCTGAAAAATGGTTTTTCAGATCATAATATTCAGTTTTGGAAACTGAGTCGATCGGTCCGATCTGATCGGCGATCGAAGTTGTAATGAAGTCACAGTGATGGATATCGTCATTTGGACCCAGGCCCGTTGGGCCAGTCCAAGTCCATTACTAGTCTTATTAAAAGAGACTTAGGGCTTCATTAATCATAACTAACATATCACAACCCTAGTCTACCTAGACCTACACGGCCGCCCCCCCTTCCTCTCCTCCAAAGCCTCACGCCGCCGGCCGCCGCCTGCCGCCGCCGCACGTTGATCGTACTTGTTGCGATCACCATTTCAAGTTTCCGTCTACGCTGATCTCGTCAGGCCTTCTAGTGTAGGCTTACAAAGGAACCTTGCTTCCGGTCGTGGACTTGATTAGACGTAATCTACCGCCGCCTACCGTGAAGAGCCAGTCTCCCTGTGATTCTGGTTAGAGCGAGGCGCCTGTCGCCAGTGAGGTAACACCCCAAGAAACGCCCTATGAATGGTTTATAGTGCCGTTTGTATTGTATTGAACGTTTCCCGGCGCTTATTTTAAACTTCCGCTGTGCCGCCGGGAGACGGGATCCGGATCCGCCACCACTTTCCCAACAGTGGTGGTACCAAGGTTGAGTATTGTGGCCAGTGTGGTGGAAAGCACCCTACAGCGCAGTGTTTAGGTGTGCAGGGTTCTTGTAATGTCTGTGGTCAGTACGGACACTTTGCTAGAGTGTGTCCTTTGTCTGGATCGCAGCATACCACTGCTCCACCGTAGGGTCAAGGTGGATCATCAAGAGGTCGTTCAGCTTTTCGTATTCAACAACATAGGTTGGGGGAGCCTCAGTTTAGGCCGTTTCAGCAGTCTGGTCCTTCGCAGTTTGGACAGTCTCAGTTTTCTGGACCTCAGTTTTCCCAAGTGAACGCCATGACCAGGGAGCAAGCGGAAGGCACATCGGGCGGCGGGATTATCCAAGGTACTTGCTTTGTTTTTTATTTTCCTGCGCGTGTGTTGTTTGATACAGGAGCGTCTCATTCTTTTATTTCTGATGCATTTGTCTTTGTGTGATATTGTATCTGTTGCGACTCCTGTCGGTGCGAACCTGTTCTCCCAGGAGATTTTGTTGAATGGTGTTCTTAGGTTTGGAGAGAGTGTGTTGTTAGCCAACCTGATCAGGCTAGTGATGTGGGATTTTTACTGTATAGTGGGAATGGACGTGTTATCTAGCTATAGGGCCACTATGGATTGTTTCCATGGCGTTGTGCGATTTAGGCCCCAGTCTGGCGAGAAATGGAATTTCCACGGCCAAGATTCCCAGTTGAAGATCCCTTTAGTCTCTACGATGGAGATGTTTAGCCTGTTGGCGCTTGAGAATGCCGGTTTTATGATCTATGCCTTAGATGCGTCTTCTTCTTCGAGCATAGAGCTTAGTAGAGTCCCTGTGGTTCGACATTTCCCGGATGTGTTTCTTTAGGAGATTCCTGATTTTCCTCCGAGGCGGGAGATAGACTTCAGCATTGATTTGGTTCCTGGTACAGCTCCGATTTTGCGTGATTTGTATCGTTTATCGCCTGCTGAGTTGAGGGAGCTTAAGGAGCAACTTAGTGATTTTCTGGAGAAAGAATTCATTATGCCTAGTATGTCCCCGTGGGGAGCGTCTATCTTGTTTGTTAAGAAGAAGGACGGGTCGATGAGAATGTGTATCGACTTTAGGCAATTGAACAAAGCGACAGTGAAGAATTTGTACCCTTTGCCTAGGATCGATGATCTTTTTGAACAGTTGCAAGGTTCTGCCGTGTTTTCTAAGATCGATCTGCATTCTGGGTATCATCAGTTGCGCATTCGTGAGCAGGATGTTGAGAAGACTGTGTTTCGTACTAGGTATGGGCATTACGAGTTTCTAGTTATGCCTTTTGGTTTGACGAATGTTCCCACGGTTTTCATGGACCTGATGAATAGGTCTTTAGAGAGTTCATCGATCAGTTTGTGATTGTGTTTATCGATGACATTTTGGTGTACTCTAAGACTCCGTTGCAGCATAAAGAGCATTTGATTCTAGTTCTTCAGAAGCTTCGAGACTCGCAGCTGTATGCTAAGTTTTCCAAGTGCGAGTTTTGGTTGGACCGAGTTGTGTTTCTGGGTCATGTGATTTTTATTGATGGTATTTTTGTGGATCCCAGTAAGGTTGAGGCTGTTCTTAACTGGGAGCGTCCCAAGAGTGTTGCTGAGATTCGTAGTTTCTTGGGTTTGGCTGGTTATTACCGTCGTTTTGAGGGATTCTCCAGTATAGCAAAGCCAATGACGCAGTTGACTCAGAAGGACAAGCGTTTTGTTTGGACTGAGCAATGTGAGAATAGTTTTCTATTGCTCAAAGATAAGCTAACTTCTGCACCGGTGTTAGCCTTGCCGTGTGGATCAGGAGGTTTTTTTGTTTGTGCAGATGCTTCTTTGAATGGATTGGGTTGTGTGTTGATGCAGAATGGTCGAGTCATTGCTTATGCCTCTCGGCAGTTGAAGCCGCATGAGACTCATTACCCAGTTCATGATTTGGAGTTAGCAGCAGTGGTTTTTGCCTTGAAGATATGGCGCCACTACCTGTATGGTGAGCAATTTATGGTGTACTCCGACCACAAGAGTCTTCAGTATCTGTTTTCTCAGTCAGATTTGAACATGAGACAACGTATATGGATGGAGCTGCTTAAGGATTTTGATTGTGAGATCAAATACCAGCCTGGGAAGATGAATGTAGTTGCTGATGCCTTCAGCAGGAAGGCTCAAGTGGCGATGCTTGCATCTGTGCAGATTCGATGGTGCATGAGCATCTTAGCACTAATGGATGGAGGTTTTACCCAGCTGAGGGTTATGTGGTGGTGTCTTCTTTTCAAGTTGAGCCACAGCTTGTTTCTAGCATTAAAGCAGCTCAGAGAACTGATCCATCCATCCATGAGTTGTAGCTGAAGGTGAGAGATGGACAGTTGGAAGACTATACTGTCTCTTCTTATGGTTGTTTGAGGTTTCGTGGCAGGCTCGTTGTGCCAAATCCGGTTGATCTTAGAGAAGAGATCTTGTGTGAAGCGCATTGCAGTAGGTACAGTGTCCATCCTGGTGCAAGAAAGATGTATTCTGCCTTGAAGAAGCATTACTGGTGGGCAGGTTTGAAGGGTGATGTTGCAGATTTTGTTGCCTGATGTCTGAATTTTCAGCAAGTCAAGGCAGAGAGGATGAGACCTGGTGGTTTGTTGCATAGCTTAGAGGTGCCCCAATGGAATTGGGAGCACATAGCTATGGATTTTGTCACGCATTTGCCCCGTTCCAGCAGAGGTTGTGATGTTGTGTGGGTTGTGATAGACAGATTGTCGAAGCCTGTGCACTTCATTCCCTACAAGATGAGCTATTCTTTGAAGAAGATGGCGAAGCTGTACATAGATTTTTTGGTGCGTTTGCATGGTGTGCCAGTTTCGATTATTTCAGATCGTGATCCAAGGTTTACTTTCAGGTTTTGGAAGAGTTTGCAAACAGCTTTGGGAACTAGATTGGCTATGAGTATAGCGTATCACCCCCAAACAGATGGCCAATCGGATATAACTATCCAGATTTTAGAGGATATGTTGAGAGCTGTTGTGATGGAATTTAGTGGTAGCTGGCAAGACTCGTTGTCTTTGGTTAAGTTTTCCTACAATAATAGCTATCAGGTCACGATTGGCATGGCACCGTTTGAAGCTTTGTATGGCAGGAAGTGTAGATCGCCAGTGTGTTGGGAAGAAGTGGGGGAGAAGCAGCTGTCTTCCCCAGAGTTTGTGCAGCAGATGAGAGATCAGGTGGACTTGATTCGCCAGAGAATGAAAGCTGCTCAAGATCGCCAAGCTAGTTATCCGAATAAGATGCGTAGGCCTTTAGAATTTGAGGTTGGTGATCTAGTTTTCCTTATGGTTTCTCCTTTCCGCAGTGTTATGTCAAGGGTAAGTTAGCTCCTTGTTATGTTGGTCCTTATGAGATCTTAGAGTGGATTGGTCCTTTGGCTTATCCGCTGTTGTTGAAACAAGATTTGTCTACCTTACATGATGTGTTTCATGTTTCGATGCTAAGGAAGTATGAGCCAGATCCCTCGCATGTGTTGAGAAATGACGAGGTTGAGTTAGATCGCGCTTTGAGCTATGTTGAGTATCCTTTGCAGATCTTGGAAAGAAAAGAGAAACAGCTGAGGAATAAAACCATTCCTTTAGTGATGGTTCAGTGGAGCAAGCACGGTAGAGAAGAAGCTACTTGGGAACGGGAAGAAAAGATGCAGCGTGATTGGCCGCATCTGTTTGAGTAGATGTTTTAGTTCCATTAGTTGGTTGTGTTACTTCCCCAGTTATCTTGAACTCTTGTTTCGGAGTTGATCGATTTCGAGGACGAAATCCTGTTTTAGTGGGGGAGAGATGTGAGACCTGAAAGCTGATAAGATTAATTGAGTTAATTAATCGGGTTTTGTTGAGATTAGCTTTGTGTTGTTGAGCTTGGAGAAGCTATCGGGTTCTGTTTGTTCTTAGAACAGCTTTGGTTAGTTGAATTCTTTCGCGGAAGCTTTTCAGTAGTTAGCGCAGGTCATCGCTGAATGTTGGCATTCAGCAGTGGTGACTTCAGCAGCTATCGCTGAATGCTTGTTTCAGCAGTAGTAGCGAGATCAGCAGTCGCTGAGCAGTAGCGAGTGCGCTAGCGTGTTTCAGTAGAGGGTGCTAGTACGTCATCGTTTGGATTAGCAGCTTTGGTTAGTTGAATTCTTTCGCGGAAGCTTTTCAGTAGTTAGCGCAGGTCATCGCTGAATGTTGGCATTCAGCAGTGGTGACTTCAGCAGCTATCGCTGAATGCTTGTTTCAGCAGTAGTAGCGAGATCAGCAGTCGCTGAGCAGTAGCGAGTGCGCTAGCGTGTTTCAGTAGAGGGTGCTAGTACGTCATCGTTTGGATTAGTTGGAACGACAGTGTTTTGGATTAGCGAAGAAAATCAGCTGTGAGTTGTGTTAGCGTCAGCAGTGTGAGAGATCTGTTGTGGCATTGCTAACAGATGTTGGTTAGTGTTCAGCAGTGAGTAGCGGGTGAAGTGTGCAGTTGCGACAGTAGTTGTCAGGCCTCGTGCTCATATTAGAGATAAAACATACAAACACAAGCGGGTAAAATTTTCCTTTTGGCCTGACGGTTTAAAAAGATATAATTAAAAATAGTACGATACTCAAAGTAATCCCACTTTAACAACAAACCAACAAAACAAAGGCTACAATCCCACAACAATCAATACAGCATAACATGTATCAGACACCTGGTAACAACCACAACCGAATGTCACAAGCTACAACACAAGCACAGGGCATCCCCTGGCTAACAATACTGATACAAATAAATATGCTATATGCTACTGGGATACTCTAACCACCTACTGGGGCACCTCTAGCTGGGTCAGCTCCACGACCAGCTGGATAACCTGAACAACAAAACAGGCAAGGAAAACAACCAAGCCCCAGAGGGACATGGGGTAAAACCCCAGTACGGAAAGCAACTATAAAACAGCAGTAAATAGCAAGAATAAAATGCAGATGCTATGCATGAGACCAGGAACAACAACCGGAGGCTACAACCAAGCAAGGGAGCCAAAGAACTCAATGCACAGCTCAACGGAATCTGCAGCAACAGTGGACACGGGGTGTGTTTAAAGTGTGGTAATGAGCCACTCGCATTGACACCACACCCGAATACCAGATGCATCAAACAACTACCTGCCGTTGCCTCGCCCATGAACTGTGGTAGTTAACCACTCGGCACATGGTGGCTAAAAAATCCCAGCAGGGAGATGAGAGTGCGGTATTGCCGCTCGCCCTCGCATCCTGATAAGAACAGAGCAACAACAACGAAACAATGGCTGCAAAAGCTGAAATGAGATGACAATTCATGTATGCAACATGCTGGACAACAAGCATATAACCATATGCAAAAATAACAATCACCACAGCAAGCATACAAGTCCAAAACCCACGGCCATCTCACAAAACAGCAACATCACAATGCATCTATACACGGTAGACACAACAGCCATCTCACAATTTATTCCAGCCATAAACACGCTGATTTTACTAGCTCAACCCGTACCTTTCAATCTGATTTTACCAACAAATTTCTCAAAGAAGCGTAGCAAGTCACGGCCTGCACAATTCTGCCTTCCAACAACACAGCCCAACAGCCGAAGCCTGCTAAGCACACGCATAACAGATTTCAGGAAAATGCTAATACAAACTCACGGCCAACACAAAAGCTCACGGCTGGAATTATATTTGTTCAAACCAATAACTAATCTCAACCATACAAATTCACAGTGGGCTAAATTAAAGGCTAGGAACAAGATCCCATCACAATTTCGAAAGGCTACCTGAACGCACAACTCACGGCCGAAAGACAGTAGCTTTGAGATTTCGCTCAGATTTCAGGAAAATGCTAATACAAACTCACGGCCAACACAAAAGCTCACGGCTGGAATTATATTTGTTCAAACCAATAACTAATCTCAACCATACAAATTCACAGTGGGCTAAATTAAAGGCTAGGAACAAGATCCCATCACAATTTCGAAAGGCTACCTGAACGCACAACTCACGGCCGAAAGACAGTAGCTTTGAGATTTCGCTCCAACCCACGACAGCCTCCAAAAGTGGTATGAAATGAAAGAGATTTTCGAGAGGAGTCCAACGCTACCTTGAATTTAACAAACGATGGCCGAAATCGACGGGAATTCGCCGTAGAAGTGGCGAACAGTAACCAAGGGTTAGAAACGAAGAACGAAAGTTGAGAGAATTTTGCTAAGTATGGGATCGGATCAAAATAATCGAAGGCCAAAGCTGCTAATTTATACACGCAAGAAATCTGCTTAACACTACCACCAACAGAAACAGATTTCGCCACAAGTCAACCAACGCGTGCGCTACATTGCTCAAAAGCTTAAAACACGCACAACAGATTATACACTAAGCGCTCGCTCAAAACCGCGAAGAGATCTGAACAGTAAAACTAAACGCTGGAATCTGGAACAAAACACGCTGAAAGCTGATCGCTAAAACGATGCTGCACGCCACGGTGAAATCTGAAAGCTAACACAACGCTGGAGAAAACTGATACCAAAAGCGCTACTCTCCAAGGGCAGACTTCATGCGCAACATAAGATACGCGGAAACAGAGCTCAACACAATAGCGTCCAGATCTCACTAACACGCTGTGGCAGATCTCACAAATCGTCGCAACAGATTTCTCCTGTTCACGCTAACTCAACAACTCTAGCACGCGAACAGATCTCACCTACAGTACGCAACGTCCAGATCTCACGAAATGACGGCATTTAAACCTTGCGCTACCAACTACACGCTGTGACCAGATTTCTCAAGAAATCCGAACAGATTTCACCTCAAAACAGATTTCTCACAAAAATCAGATCTCATCAAAATTTAAGATTTTAAACTAGAAAAATTCAAAATTTCCAGATTTTCTCTAAATGTGATTTCTGACCCGAAAAAGCAAACGAAACCTTCAAAAATAATTCCGAACACCTAGAATTCCTCAAAAACTCGATTAATCCAACAATTAATCTTTATTACTATTTCAGGTCTCACATTTCTCCCCCACCAAAAATGATTTCGTCCCCGAAATCAAACGACAACTCTGAAAATACAACTCAACAACAGGTTAACAAAACAGAAATTCACCTAACATATGGCCAAGAGTTCAAGATTACTGAGCAAAAAAATAACAACAACTAGGAAAGAATTACAATCAAAGCTATAACTACTGGGAATCTAGCATAACAGCTACTCAAACAGATGCTGCCACTCGCGCTGCATCTTTTCTTCCAGCTCCCAAGTAGCTTCTTCCCTGCCATGATTGCTCCATTGCACCATCACCAACGGTATGGTCTTATTCCTCAACAGTTTCTCTTTTCTGTCTAGGATCTGCAAGGGATATTCCTGACAGCTCAACGTCTGATCTAGATCAACCTCGTCAGTTCTAAGCACATGAGACGGATCTGGTTCGTATTTCCTCAACATGGAAACATGAAAGACGTCAAGTAGAGAACATAATTCAGCTGGTAATAACAGCCGATATGCTAAAGGGCCAATCCTATCAACAATCTCATACGGTCCGACATAACGAGGGGCTAACTTTCCCTTGTGTCCAAAGCGCATAACACTGCGAAACGGAGAAACTTTAAGGAATACTCGATCACCAACCTGAAACTCCCTAGGTCGACGCCTCTTATTCACATAACTGGCTTGGCGATCCTGGGCAGCTTTCATCCGCTGTCGAATAAGATCCACATGATCCTTCATTTGCTGCACAAAGTCTGGGGCAGATAGCTGCTTCTCCCCCACTTCTTCCCAACATACCGGCGATCTGCACTTCCTGCCATACAAAGCCTCAAAAGTCACCATGCCAATCGTCACCTGATAGCTGTTATTGTAGGAAAACTCCACTAAAGACAATGCATCTTGCCAGCTACCTCCGAAATCCAACACAACAGCTCGTAACATATCCTCCAACGTCTGGATAGTGCGCTCAGATTGGCCATCTGTCTGGGGGTGATATGCTGTACTCATAGCCAACCTAGTACCAAAGCTGCTCGAAAACTCTTCCAAAACCTGGAAGTAAACCTTGGATCTCGGTCTGAGACGATCGAAACAGGCACACCGTGCAATCTAACCACGAAATCCACGTATAGTTTCGCCATTTTCTTCAAAGAAAATGTCATACAGTAGGGAATAAAATGTGCAGACTTCGACAATCGATCTATAACCACCCAAATAGCATCGCATTCTCTGCTGGAACGAGGCAGATGCGTCACGAAATCCATAGCTATGTTCTCCCAATTCCATTGGGGCACTTCCAAACTCTGCAACAGACCACCAGGTCTCATCCTTTTGACCTTAACCATCTGACAGTTCAAACAACGAGCGACAAAACCAGCAACGTCACTCTTCAGGCCAGCCCACCAGAATTGCGGCTTCAACGCATGGTACATCTTCCGTGCACCAGAATGAACACTATGTCTGCTGTAGTGCTCTTCCCGAAGGACCTCCTCCTTCTAATCAATGAGGTTAGGCACAACCAGCCTGCCACGAAACCTCAAGAAACCATCAGAAGAAACAGAATAATCCTCAAGTTCTCCAGCCCTGACCTTTAACTTCAACTCGTGGATGGAAGGATCAGTTCTTTGAGCTGCTCGAATACTAGAAACAATCTGTGGCTCCACTTGGAAAGAAGAAACCACAACGCAATCATCAGCCGGATAGAATCTCCAACCAGTAGTATTAAGATGCTCCTGATCCTTAGAGATATACAACGAAGCAAGCATCTCACTAGCCTTCCTGCTCAAAGCATCGGCCTCTACGTTCGACTTCCAAGGCTGATACTTAATCTCGAAATCAAAGTCCTTTAGCAGCTACATCCAATGACGCTGTCTCATATTCAAATCGGGCTGCAAAAATAGATACTCCAAACTTTTGTGGTCCGCGTACAACACAAATTGCTCGCCATACAGGTAATGACGCCAGATCTTCAACGCAAAGACCATGGCTGCTAGCTCCAAATCATGGACTGGATAACGAGTCTCATACAGTTTCAACTGTCGCGAGGCATACGCAATGACTCGACCATTCTGTATCAAAACACAGCCCAATCCATTGAGCGAAGCATCAGAACAAACAACGAAACCACCTGATCCGGACGGCAGAGCCAACACAGGTGCAGTAGTCAGTTTCTCCTTGAGCAATTGAAACGCATTCTCACATTGCTCAGTCCACACAAACCTCTTGTCCTTCTGTGTCAGTTGAGTCATCGGCTTTGCTGTTCTAGAAAACCATTCAATGAAACGACGATAATAGCCAGCCACACCCAAGAAACTGCGAATCTCTGACACATTCCTAGGACGCTCCCAGTTCAAAACAGCATCAACCTTACTGGTATCCACGGAAATCCCCTCGGCTGAAATAACATGACCCAGGAATACGACGCGATCCAGCCAGAACTCGCACTTGGAGAATTTAGCATACAGTTGCTGGTCTCGTAACGTCTGAAGGACAATTCGCAAATGCTCCTTATGCTCCAAAGGAGTCTTAGAATATACCAAGATGTCGTCAATGAACACTATCACAAACTGATCTATGAACTCTCTGAAGACCCGGTTCATCAGATCCATAAAGACTACAGGCGCATTGGTCAACCCAAACGGCATAACCAGGAACTCAAAATGTCCGTACCTAGTACGAAAAGCAGTCTTTGCGACATCTTGATCTCTTACCCTCAGCTGATGGTACCCGGAACGCAAGTCAATCTTCGAATACACCGCAGAACCTTGAAGCTGATCAAACAGATCATCGATCCTGGGTAAAGGGTACTTTTTCTTAACAGTCGCTTTATTCAACTGGCGAAAATCAATGCACATCCGCATCGAGCCATCCTTCTTCTTCACAAACAAAGTGGGCGCTCCCCACGGTGACATACTAGGTTGAATAAAACCTTTATCCAGCAACTTGTCAACTGTACCTTGAGTTATCTCAACTCCACAGGCGCCAAATGATACGGGGCACGAGAAATCAGAGCTGTGCCATGAATCAGCTCTATGATGAAGTCAATCTCTCGCCTCGGAGGAAAACCAGGAATCTCCTCCGGGAACACATCGGGAAAATGTCGCACCACGGGAACGTCACTGAGCTGCACACGGGAAGAAGAAGACGCATCCAAAGCGTAGATCATGAAACCAGCATTCCCTAAGGACAACAGACTGAACATCTCCATCGCTGAGACTAACGGGATCTTCGATCGAGAATCCTGGCCGTAGAAGTCCCACTTCTCGCCAGACAGAGGCCTGAAACGCACAATCCCATGGAAACAATCCACGGAGGCCCTGTAGTTGGACAACACATCCATCCAAACAATACAATAAAAATCCCATAACAACAGACGGATTAAATTCGCTAACAACACGTGCTAGCCAAACCGCAACACGCCATCTAAAAATCCCATAACAACAGACGGATTAAATTCGCTAACAACACGTGCTAGCCAAACCGCAACACGCCATCTAACAAAACCTCTTGGTAAAACAGGCTCACACCGCCAGGGGTAGAAACAGAAACAGCATCGCGCAAAGGAATGGTATGCAAACCATGCTCAATAACAAACGAATCAGAGATAAAAGAATGCGATGCACAGGTGTCAAACAACACGTGCGCAGGAAAATCGAAAACAAGACAAGTACCTGCGATCACCTTGCTCGGCGTCTCCTCGGCCTGCTCCCTAGTCATGATGTTGTCCTGAGCATTCTGAGGTCCATAATAGAACGGCTGAGATGACTGTCCGAATCGCGATGGACCAGGATGCTGGAACGGCCTGAACGGAGTCTCACCAATCCTGGGCTGCTGAAACTAAGGGGAACGACCCCTAGACTATCCTCCTCGACCCTGAGATGGGGCTGCGGCTTGCTGCGATCCCACAGACGGACACACCCTAGCAAAATGCCCATACTGACCGCAAATGTTGCAAGAGCCCTGCACTGCAACACACTGGGTAGAAGGATGCTTGCCACCACAAAAACCACAAAACTCATCCCGAGAACCACTGCTACTCGAGATACCTGAACCGGACGAACGAGAACCAGACTTATTCTTGAACTGCTGACCGCGGGCACGGAACCTCTGACGGCCAGACTGTTGTGCCACCTGCGGCTGCTGCTGCTGCTGGGGCTGATGGGCTGACTGGGAAGACTGTGAAGACTGCGCTCCCTGAATAGCAGGACGACCACCCTGCTCTACCTGCTGCCTACGAGCACGACGATTCCTCAAGCCCTCCACAATATCGATAGCATTATCAACTGCTTCAGCATAAGTTTTGGGTTTGCTTGTCAGCACCATCTAATACAGTTCCTCATTCAAACCCTCTAAGAATCTGGTCCTCTTGGCCCTCTCCCGGCCAGAAACGTGCGGAACGTACGCCAACAAAGAAGAAAACTTCCGAGTGTACTCACGAACAGACATCGAGCCCTGCTCCAGATGATCAAACTCCCGCTCACGGGCGTTCACATAAGACTCAGGAACATACTCCTGCCTAAAAGTCTCGCAAAAGCTTTCCCAAGTAATCCCAACGCCAGTCTCCAACAAAGTACTAGAAGCACCTCGCCACCAGCGCTCTGCACCCTTCCTCAACTGGAGGGTCACCAAACTCAACCGAAGCTCGTTGTCATACTAGACACGATCAAAAATGCCAGTGATGTTTCGAAGCCATGAATCTGCATCCTCGCTTGACTCGTCGCCATTGAAGACCTAAGGATTCATCCTCTGAAACCTCGCTATCACCATGTCCATTCTCTCCACAAGGGGAGGCAAGTCACCAACTTCCTCCTCCTCATCATGCCTACAACGAGTACGACTAGGAGCACTACGCCGATCCTCGTTATATCCTGCCGATTCCTCAAACTTCCCCCTACCTCTACCACGACGTCTAGGCGGCATCTGAGAATACACTCAACAGGATAAGGCAAAACAGAACGAGTACATCATAGATATCACAACAATAATCAACACATAATCACATAGGTCAAGCACATGCAACACACGACACTGTGCCTAGACTCAAGTGTGATCAAAGAAATCGAGCTTATCCCAACTTAAGCTCTGAAACAAAAAATGTCAGGTCTCGTGCTCATATCAGAGATAAAACATACAAACACATGCGGAAGCTACTAAAAAGTGGGTAAAATTTTCGCTTTTGGCCTGACTGTTTAAAACGATATAATTAAAAATAGTACGATACTCAAAGTAATCCCAGTTTAACAACAAACCAACAAAACAAAGGCTACAAGCCCACAACTACCAATACAGCATAACATGTATCAGACACCTGGTAACAACCACAAACGAATGTCACAAGCTACAACACAAGCACATGGCATCCCCTGGCTAACAATAATGATACATATAAATATTCTATATGCTACTGGGATACCATAACCACCTCCTGGGGCACCTCTATCTGGGTCAGCTCCACGACCAGCTGGATAACCTAAACAAAAAAATAGGAAAGGAAAACAACCAAGCCCCAGAGAGACATGGGGTCAAACCCCAGTACGGAGAGCAACTATAAAACAGCAGTAAACAGCAAGAACAAAATGAAGATGCTATGCATGAGATCAGGAACAACAATCGGAGGCTACAACCAAGGAAAGGGAGCCAAAGAACTCAATGCACAACTCAACGGAATCTGCAACAACAGTGGCCACGGGGTGTGTTCAAAGTGTGGTAATGAGCCACTCGCCTTGACACCACACCCGAATACCAGATGCATCAAAAAACTCAACCTGCCGTTGCCTCGCCCATGAACTGTGGTAGTTAACCACTTGGCGCATGGTGGCTAACAAATCCCAGCAGGGATATGAGAGTGCGGTATTGCCGCTCGCCCTGGCATCCTGGTAAGAACAGAGCAACAACAACGAAACAATGGCTGCAAAAGCTGAAATGAGATGACAACTCATGTATGCCACATGCTGGACAACAAGCATATAACCATATGAAAAAATAACAATCACCACAGCAAGCATACAAGTCCAAAACCCACGGCCATCTCACAAAACAGCAACATCACAATGCATCTAAATACGGTAGACACAACAGCCATCTCACAATTTATTCCAGCCATAAACACGCTGATTTTACAAGCTCAACCCATACATTCCAATCTGATTTTACCAACAAATTTCTCAAAGAAGCGTAGCAAGTCACGGCCTGCACAATTCTTCCTTCCAACAACACAGCCACAACAGTCGAAGCCTGCTAAGCACACGCATAACAGATTTCAGGAAAATGCTAATACAAACTCACGGCCAACACAAAAGCTCACGACTGGAATTATATATGTTCAAACCAATAACTAATCTCAACCATACAACTTCACATTGGGCTAAAATAAAGGCTAGGAACAAGATCCCATCACAATTTCGAAAGGCTACCTGAACGCACAACTCACGGCCGAAAGACAGTAGCTTCGAGATTTCGCTCTAGCCCACTACAGCCTCCAAAAGTGGTATCAAATGAAAGAGCTTTTCGAGAGGAGTCCAATGATACCTCGAACGTAACAAACGGTGGCCGGAATCGACGAGAATTCACCGGAGAAGTTCACGATGAACAGTAACCAAGGGTTAGAAACGAAGAACGAAAGTTGAGAGAATTTTGCTAAGTATGGGATCTGATCAAAATAATCGAAGGCCAAAGATGCTAATTTATACACGCAAGAAATCTGCTTAAAATTACCATCGACAGAAACATATTTCGCCACAAGTCAACCAACGCGTGCGCTACATTGCTCAAAAGCCTAAAACACGCACAACAGATTCTATGTGAGACCTGAATTTGTGTAAAGGATTAATTGTTGAATTAATCAAGTTTTTTAGAGATTTCGTAGGTTAGATCTCTGTTGTGAAGCTTGAGTTGCCTTTTTCGGGTCGATTTCACTCCTTAGAGCAATTCTGGAAACTTTCGAAATTTTGAGATTTTCGAATTTTAGTGAAATCTAGTAACAGATCTGATGACGTCAGCATTGTATGGTTGCTTAGCGTAGATGACGTAAGCATTGCTGGTTTGAGTCTGTTGGGTGAAAAGCTGTTGGTAGATCTCATGACGTCAGCAGCGTGTGTTGTCGTCGTGTGGCTGACGTAAGCGTTGCTGCTCGAGAGATCTGTTCGATTTAGTGTGAGAGCTGTTTTGCTTGGAACGCCGTCGTTTGATGAAGTCTTGCATAGCGTAGCGTGAGATCTGTCTTGAGAGATCTGTTTTTGTAGCGCGTCGTCGTTTCATGAGATCTTGTTGTGCGTTTTGTAGATGAGATCTGTTTTCGTAGCGTAAGATCTGTTTTTATCGAAACGTTGCCGTTTTGTGTTTTACGTGAGTTAGTTGAGGCGCTAAGATCTGGTCTCTGTACGACGCCGTGTTGGAGAGATCTGTTGTTGAGGCATGTATAATGTTCGAACAGATTTGATGACGTGTGCAATGTATTTTGTTGTGTTGCATATCAGACTTGATGACGTAGGAAGATCTGTTGTGTGCGCGCGATTGGTTTAGCGAACAGCTTTGGTGACGTAAGCAGATCTGTCCGC
>KQ988009.1:204193-222263 GCA_001598015.1 Dorcoceras hygrometricum
TGTGAGGGCGAGCGGTAATACCGCACTCTCATCTCCCTGCTGGGATCGTAGCCACCATGCGCCGAGTGGTTAACTACCACAGTTCATGGGCGAGGCAACAGCAGGTCGAGTTGTTTGATGCATCTGGTAATTGGGTGTAGTTTCATGGCGAGTGGCTCACTACCACACTGTGAACTCACCCCGTGGCCACGGTACATTGTCGATGTTTCTTGGAGCTATGTTTGAGTTCCTTAGCTCCCTAGTGGGTAGAGCTTTCCTTTGTTCCTTGGTGTCTCATGCATAGCATCTACAATTTATTCCTTGCTGTATATTGCTGTTTTATGTTTGCTCTCCGTACTGGGGTTTAACCCCATGTCCCTCCGGGGCTTGGTTGTTCCTTTGTTGCTTTGTTTTCAGGAAACCCAGGTTCTACAGCTGGTCGTGGGTTTAACCCAGCTGGTGGTGCCCCAGGAGGTGGCTAGAGTGTCCCAGATTGCATATAGCATACTTATATATATATATAGCAGTTAGCCAGGGAGATGCCCTGCGCTTTGTTGTTGTACTCTTAGGGGAGTCTGTTATGTTTGGAATTCTGTATGCTATTATTGTTGGCAGGTTACCTTTTTGGTTTTAAACTGGGATCTTATTTTGAGTATCGCATTATTTTAACTTATATCGTTTTAAACCGTCAGGCCTAAAAGCGAAAATTTTACCCACTTTTTGTTAGCTTCCGCATGTGTTTATTCGTTGTGAGCACGAGGCCTGACATTCTACACTAAGCGCTCGCTCAAAACCGCGAAGAGATCTGAACAGTAAAACTAAACGCTGGAATCTGGAACAAACGTGCTGAAAGCTGATCGCTAAAATGATGCTGCACGCCACGGTGAAATCTGAAAGCTAACACAATGCTGGAGAAAACTGATACCAAAAGCGCTACTCTCGCGGGGCAGACTTCATGCGCAACACAAGATACGCGGAAACAGATCTCAACACAATAGCGTCCAGATCTCACTAACACGCTGCGGCAGATCTCACAAATTATCGCAACAGATTTCTCCTGTTCACGCTCACTCAACAACTCTAGCGCGTGCACATATCTCACCTACAGTACGCAATGTCCAGATCTCACGAAACGACGGCATTTAAACCTTGCGCTACCAACTACACGCTGTGACCAGATTTCTTAAGAAATCCGAACAGATTTCACCTCAAAACAGATTTCTCACAAAAATCAGATCTCATCAAAATTTCATATTTCAAACTCGAAAAATCCAAAATTTTCCCGATTTGCTCTAAATGTGATTTATGACCCGAAAAATCAAAACAGATTTCTCACAAAAATCAGATCTCATCAAAATTTCATATTTCAAACTCGAAAAATCCAAAATTTCCCGATTTGCTCTAAATGTGATTTATGACCCGAAAAATCAAACGAAACCTTCAAAAAGAATTCCGAACACCCAGAATTCCTCAAAAACTCGATTAATCCAACTATTAATCTTTATTACTATTTCAGGTCTCACAGTAGTTCTCTACGACGTCGTTTGACTTAGTAGCGATCGTTGTTTTGGCTTAGTGAGAGATCTGTTGTAAGATCTGGTTTAGGAGCGGGAATACCAGTTGCGATAAATTAAGTGTGGTGGATACTGTTTCTTCAGTTGTGAGCAGCTTTGGCTTATAAGAGATGACTTGGTCTTCGATTTGAGTATCCAGTTTCCATACTTAGAATATTTTCCCGATTGCCAAGTTCTGTCGCGATACCCTAGCTACTGTTCACCAAACCTTATCTTCTTCGATTTCGGGCAGTAGACAGCTCCGACTAGGGAGAGAGTGGTAGCGTTGGACTCCTCTTGCTGAGACGCTTCGTTTGGGTAGTGTTTTCGAACGCTTTCTTGAAGATGGTGAGGTGTGCGAAGACATCTCCCTTGTGTAATCTGTTGGAATAAGCGTCGGATTTCGCTCCTAGCTTTTTGGGGTAAGTTCAGTTCTTACCTTTAAGCTTGTTAGAGCTTTCTGTGATGTTTGATGAGGTAGGGTAGCGCTGGTTTACTGTAGCTCCAGGTTGTTGCTGTTTTCTTTTCTTCGGTCTTTGAGCAGTGTTGCCATTGAGCAGGATCTGCGTCATTGTGGCAATCTTCTTGTAGTAATTGTTGCCCAGAGATTTGAGGTACGGATGTGAGCTTGTTTACAGCTTAGGATTGAGCATGGATTATATGCTTGGCTGTGTGTGTGCTCTGTGCTGTTATTACTTGTGCCTGTGTTATAATATCAGCTGTTGCATTGCATACACGCATATTGCTGTCGAGCCCTATTTTGCTAGCCATGCCTGTTCTGTTGAATTGTGAGTACCATGATGCTATGTTCAAGGACGAGCGGGTAGTTCCCGTATACCTTGGAGGCTGAGCGGGTAACTCCCATACCTCATTCTCCCTGTTGGGTTTGTTAGCTACTATGAGCGGAGTGGGTAGCTCCCACATCTCATGAGTGAGCAACAGCAGGTGGAGCTTGTTGTTAGCATCTGGTATGGTGTACTGGAGATGAGTGGGTAGCTCCCATGTGCTCAGTATACCCGTGGTCATGAACTTATTGTCTTTCCTTTGCTCAGATCTTGTTGTTGAGCTGTTGTTGAGATCCTTTGGCTCCCTGCTTTCGGTTGTATCCTTGATCCCTTGCATATCATGTGCAAATTTACCTGTTTCTTTCCTTATTCTGTTTATTGCTGCTCTCCGTACTGGGGTTTGACCCCGATGTCCCTCTGGGGCTTGTGTATTGTTGCCTGTTTGTGTTTTCAGGTTTCCCAGGTTTCTCTGCTGGTCGTGGCTTTGTCCCAGCTGGAGGTGCCCCAGGAGGTGGATAGAGTGTCCCAGTTAGCATATAGCATATATGTACTAGTATTGTTAATCGAGGATTGCCCTGTGCTTGTTGGATTGTGTTATCAGGTGTAGTACTGGTATTTGTGTTTGTATAAATGCTGTACTGTTGTATCGAGTGTTTATAAAATACTGGGATTACTTTGAGTATTGTGTATTTTAAATTATATGTTTTAAACCGTCAGGCCAAAAGCGAAAATTTTAAGCCACTTTTTATATGCTTCCGCTATGTTTGCGTGGTTTAACTCTGAGAAGAGCACGATGCCTGACAGGACCCAACGACCCTTTTGCCATTGTCCACATGTCCTAACCTTTGACATTGTTGGCAAGGCACTCTGGTCCATCGATCGATTACCACACACCCTCTGTTGGCAGGCAACTCCGATCCGTTGATCGGTTACCACACACCCTCTGTTGATCGTCTGATATTCGCCACAAATCATAGAACTTCCTTTAAACTTTCTATAAATCTTTCTTTAGACATTCTTTAATCTTCTTTTCTCTGATCTGAAACAGATCGCTTTCAAATATGGTTTGCTGTTTTATAAACTCTTTTGATGTTCAAAAGCTACTGGGAGTTCATCGGAGTTCATTCAAAGAAGAAAACTTGAATTAGCTCAGGCTATAGAAAATAACGAACAGCAGAGCTCTAAGATAATGAACTATATCACGAAATTGGGTATAACTTCGAACATATTAGAGTTATACCTCTAAATCAAAGCTAAAATAAAGAAGAATTAAACTTGAAATTAATCTATCAATTCAGAATGGACCTGAGCTGAATCAGCTCGGAGTATGAACAGAACACGAGCATACTGGCTCAAAATCAAAAATCAGCTCTGGGTTGTTTGGTCAACTCAGTTTAAGAAAAGTCAACACGACTTAAATGAGCAGCTTGGATTACAATGGTCAAACAAAGTCAACTCAGACCAGACACTGAATGAGATCACAAGCATACTGGATAATGAAATAATATCCCAAGCGGACTGGACAATGAATTCAGATCGTGACTTAAAAATCAGCTCTAGGCAAAGAAACAGATCATGGCTTAAAATCAGATCTAGGAAAAGAAAAATATCGCGACTTAAAATCAGCTCGGTAAAAACAGATCGTGACTTAGCTAAAAATGACTAACAGCTTAGAATATTTCCTTAGTCTGAAGAAATTGAAAATATCTAATGAAAATTCAAGAAACAAAAACACGTAAGTTGCTTGTAAGCTGCTGAAACAAAAGCACGTAAGCTGCTTGTAAGCTTTGCAGAACAGCCCAAATTTCTAAGAAGATACTAGATCGAACATCGTAAAACATTTTCTAACAAAACTTTTCTTAATCAAAACTTCAGCAAACCAATACTTTCTCAAGAAATTTGTATGATCTTAACTCTGTGTTTGAAAAACTTCAAAAACGTTTCTCTAATATTTAAAACTCATACAAGCATGCAAGAAGGAAACTCATATATGTTTTCAAAAGTACAAAAAGAAACGGAGTTTACTTGCCTTAACAACGATGACGATTAGCAGAGATTATCTGGCCTGAACATCTAACAAACGATCGTCCCTTTGAAAATCTTTTAAAACCTTGGTCTGTGTTTACAGAGAACACCTATTGCGACTGGACTTTTTCTAACTTAAATTAATAAGTTTTGGGGTTCGAATTGAAAGAATCTAAAACTTTGAATCTGGTTTAATAAGGTCAATCAATATAATTCTGGATCGAATTGCAAAAGAACAGAAATTTCTTTTTTAGAACTGGAAAACAGATCTATTCATATAACTGCACGGAAATTTATACGAAGTTCGAAGGTACAATTCTGTTCAGATTACATCAAAACAAGGAATCATTAATCTGCTATGTTTTCAAAATAGTAACTACATTTCTGTACAACAAAATTGAAAAGACTGAAAACAGAACGGAAACTATTGTCTACAATAAACAGAACTGAACACAGAACTAAAATTGTTGTCCATGATAAACACCTACGGTCTGTTCCAGCTCACACCATCCAGCTCCCTACCGTTCATCACCTGCACTCAAGAAAACCAGTGAGCCTAGGGGCTCAGCAAGTAAATCTGAGATATAAAAACAGGCAATGCAAGCATATCAATAACTTTATCTGTACTACGGTTCAAATCTGAACAAAGCGTATACTGAATACGATAATCTGGAATCTGTAAAGTGAGAAAGCTTGAAAAGTTGTGCAACATAATCTGTTATTCTGGAGAATTTGAAAGCATAACTGCACATGTTTGAAAACATTTACTTGCTTTTAAAAGGAAAGATCTTAAGTATTTCTCAGAGTCATGATTCTTTTGATCGAACTGTCATCTGATATCAGGAACTGGGAACAAATCACATTTCTCTCAATGGAAGGGTATGTAGTTCGTCAACCACAACATGATCCCTTCCGATTTGAAAGGGGCACACTGGTTCGTCAGTCAGCGTCCTCACCCTTCCCGTATAGACCATTTGTTACCTATGTCGTAATCTCTTAACATTCTGTAAAACTTCTTTTCTTTCTGTACTTTCTTTTCTTTCTTTTCTGTAAATTACTTTTCTTACATTTCTTCATCTGAAACATATCACCGTCGAATAGGGTTTGCTGTTTTAAAACCATCTTGATATTCAGAAACTATTGGGAATTTATGGGATTTCAATCGAAGAAGAAAACTAAAATCAGCTCTGAGTATGAACAATACGCAAGCGTACCAAATTTCGATAGAAAATAGGATCTGGACTGATTGGTTAACTCAGATATGGAAAAGTCAACATGACTTAAATGAACAGTTCAGATTTCGATGGTCAAACGAGGTCAATTCAGACTTGGAACACGAAATAAGATCACAACGTAAAGCAGAAAAAATCAGATTTTGAACATAGCTTGAAATATCAAATCTTAGAAGGTTTTCTTAATCTGAAGCAATCGAAAATATATACGGAAAACTCCAGAAACAAGAATGACGAAGCTACTTGTAAGCTACTAAGGCAAAAATACCAAAGCTGCTTGTAAGCTACTAATAAGAATCACGCAAGCTTCTTGCGATCTGCTTTGAAGAATATCCCAGAAAACTCAGGAAGAAACATGAACGAACGTCTTTAAACATTTTCTAACAACTTTTCTGAATCAAAATCTCTGCAAACCCATACTTTCCATACAAAACATCATAACTTAATTCTGCGTTTGAAGAACATCAAAACCAGTTCTAAAACCTTTAAAACGCATACAAACATGCAACAGAAAAAATATATGCTTTAAAGAGTGTAGCAAGAAACAGAGTTTACTTGCCTTTTCTTGCAACAACAATTACAGCGAGTGTTCCTAGCCTGGATCAGCACACAACCCGTTCACTTCCTGTGAAAATTTTTGAAAACTTTGTTCGTTTTTCTTGCAGAGAGCACCACTTGTAAAAGTGTAATATTTGAGAATGAAATATGAATAAAGTGTTTCAACAGCTTTTATATGAACTCTGAAATCTAATAATTGAACATATTTTCTTTCGAAAGTACTAAAAATGCTTAAAAGTGCTACTATAATTTTTTTAATAACTAAAGATGCAAACCGAACAATTTTTTTATTAAAAAAGAGGAAATAAATCGGCTTGTCTGTACCGGCTGAGCAGCTCTCATAATCGTGTCTCAAATCTGAAAAAATCAACTATATGAAACTGATTAACAAATATATTTCAAATAGATCTCTCAATTCTTTAAACTTTCTAATTTTGGATTTAAATTTTTCTGGGCGTTACAATTCTATCCTCCTTATAGAAACTTCGTCCTCGAAATTTACTTACTTAAACAGATCTGGATAGCTATTTCTCATATCAGCTTTGGCTTCCCAGGTCGCTTCCATTTCCGAGTATTTTGCCCACTGAATCTTGATCATAGGGATACTTCAATTATTAAATTACGATTCTCTCTCAAAAGAATCTTCACTGGAGCTTCTTCGTAGGTCAAATCAGGTGCAAGCTGGATAGGCTCATATCTTAATACATGCGAAGGATTCGAAATGTATTTCCTGAGAGCTTATATATGAAACACTGTAAACTGCTGACAACTGTGGGGGTAAAGCTATACGATAAGCTAAAGTCCCAATTCTTTCCAGTATTTCAAATGGTCCAATAAATCTGGGACTCAGCTTTCCTTTTCGTCCAAATTTCATTACACCCTTCATAGGTGCTACTTTCAAAAATACATGATCTACTACTTCAAAATTCAACTCTCGACGATGGCTATCAACATAGCTCTTTGTCTACTCTGTGCCGTTTTCATTCGATCACGTATCCTTTTGATAGCTTCTTAGTCTGCTCTATAATATCAGGTCCTATCTCTGATCTTTCACCTATAAAGTCCCAATTCTTTCCAGTATTTCAAATGGTCCAATAAATCTGGGACTCAGCTTTCCTTTTCGTCCAAATTTCATTACACCCTTCATAGGTGCTACTTTCAAAAATACATGATCTACTACTTCAAAATTCAACTCTCGACGATGGCTATCAACATAGCTCTTTGTCTACTCTGTGCCGTTTTCATTCGATCACGTATCCTTTTGATAGCTTCTTAGTCTGCTCTATAATATCAGGTCCTATCTCTGATCTTTCACCTACATTATCCCATGTATCGGTGATCTACATTTTCTACCATAAAATGCTTCGTATGGAGCCATTTCTATCAAAGCCTGATAACAATTGTTGTACGTGAACTAAACTCAGGGCAATTTAGAATCCCAGCTTTCTGCAATAGTACACGCACGAAGCAAATCCTCTAGTATTTGAATCACTCTTTCTGATTGTCCTTCAGTTTGCGGATGGAAAGCTGTACTGAAGGTTAACTTAGTTCTCATGGCTTTATGAGCTCTTACAAAACATAGAAGTGAATCTGGGATCTCGATTTGATACTATAAAACTTCGACTTCCATGTAGTTTCACTATTTATTTCACATACAGCTCAACATACTGATTCAAATCATACGTCGTCTTTACAGGTAAAAAGTGAGCTGACTTGGTTAATCTATCAATAATAACCCAAATAGAGTTAAATGCATGGAGTGTCTTTGGTAAAACTACTACAAAATCCATCGCTATGTTATCCCATTTCCAGACTGGTATAGGGAGAGGTTTTAACATCCGGATGGTCTCTGATGCTCTGCTTTAACTTGTTGGCATGTTAAACACTCAGAAACGAAATTGGAAATATCTCATTTCATTCCTGGCCACCAAACAGTTGTTGTAAATCCTTATACATCTTCGTTCCTCCTGGGTGAATTGAATACGGGGTGTTATGGGCTTCACTATCTCATTGCGCAAGTTATCAATTCGCGATACTCATAGCCTATCCTGGTATTTCACAATTCCTTCTACTGTAGTATAAAGATTTCCACCTCTCTCTTCATCTTGCTGCTTCCATTTAAGTAGTTGTTCATCCCTCATCTGACTATCTCTAATCCGACCCTTCAATGTAGATTGGATTGTAAGAACAGCTAGTCTAGCAGCATAAATTTGTGTAACTACTTCAAACTCAAATCTTTCGATTTTTGTCGCTAATGGTATCTGAACTGGAAGTTGAGCTAATCCCACCGTTCTTCTACTTAGTGCATCAGCTACTACGTTAGCTTTGCCAGGGTGATAGCTAATCACACAATCATAGTCTTTAACCAGTTTGAGCCATATCCTTTGCCTCATGTTAAGTTCCTTCTGGGTAAAGAAGTATTTGAGGCTTTTGTGGTCTGTAAAAATTTCGCATTTTTTCCCATAAAGATAGTGTCTCCAAATCTTCAATGCAAAAACCACTGCTAATTCAAGGTCATGCGTAGGATAATTCTTTCGTGAATATTCAGCTGCCTAGAAGCATAGGCAATCACTCTATTATCTTGCATCAAAACAACACCCAAACCTGTCTTCGATGCATCCGTGTAGATCGTGAAATCCTGATGGCAATGTTAAAACAGGGGCTTTTATCAATTCTTCTTTAACCTCTCAAAGCTGGATTGTCAACGTGGAGAGCAATCGTACTTAGCATCCTTCTTGGTTAATGACGTTAAAGGAACAGCTATCTTGTAAAATCCCTCTATAAAACGCCTATAATAACCTGCGAGTCCTAAGAAACTTCGAACCTCTGTTACGCTCTTAGGTACAGGTCATTCCCGTACTTCTTCTAGTTTGGAGGGATCTACTTCTACTCCATTCTTAAAAATGATATGACCGAGAAACACAATCTTTTCAATCGATAATTCAAATTTACTAAACTTAGAAAATAATTTTTTAGTCCTCAAAATTATCACTCTGAGCTGGTCAGCGTGCTCTTCTCTGCTCTTAGAGTAAATGAGATATCATATATGAAAACAATCACAAATCTATCTAGAAAAGGTTGGAATACTATATTCATTAATTCCATGAACACAGAAGGCACATTAGTTAACCCAACCGGCATCACTAAGAATTCGTAATGGCCATAACGTGTTCTAAAGTTTGTCTTATATACGTCTGCATCCTTCACTCTAAGCTGGTGATAACCAGATCTGAGATCGATCTTCGAAAATACAGCAGCTCCTTGGAGTTGATCAAATAAATCATCTATCCTAGGAAGAGAATATTTATTCTTAGCAGTTAACTTATTCAACTCCCTATAATCTGTACACAAACGCATACTCCCGTCCTTCTTCTTGACAAATAAAACTGGATCTCCCCAAGGTGATGTACTGGGTCGGATGAAACCTTTATCCAATAAATCTTGGATCTGGTCTTTCAATTCTTTCATTTCCTTAGGAGCAAGTCTGTAGGGCCGCTTAGAAACTGGAGCAGCTTCGGGTACTAAATCAATAGTGAATCCAAACTCCCGATCTGGTGGCAAACCGTATATGTCTTCTGGGAAAACTTCAGGAAATTCATTCACTACTTCAACGTCTTCCCATGCAATTTTCTTACCTTCCACTACTGATATAGCACTAACTAGAAATCCTTGATATCCCTTCTTTAAATATTTTTGGGCTTCCAAAGACGATATCAGCTTAGGAGTTCCAGCGAGTCTACCAGCTCGAAACAAGAATGATCTCTTGCTGGGTGGCCTAACCTCAACAGTTCTTTGCTTAAAATCTATAATTGTTTCATACTTAGTCAACCAATCCACTCCCAATATTAAATCAAACTCAATCATAGGTAATACTATCAGATCTGCATCAACAATATTCCCTTGTAGCTCAAGTTCTATGTTACGAAAAATATTATTGGTAAATAGGCTGTCTCCCGAGGGAATTTTAATGCAATAGCCTACCTCTAATACTTCTGGTTGAAATGGTAAATTCTTAGCAAAATTTACTGATATAAAAGAATGGGTTGCACCAAAATCTAACAAAGATAAATTAGGCATATTGACAACCACAATTTTACCTGTAACAACCGTCGAATCTGGTTGAGCCTGCTCTGATGTCATCACATAAGCTCTACTAGTGATGAGTTGTTTGTTTTGAGGGCAAAACTTAGATATGTGACCTGGCTTTCCACACTTATAACACCCATCCTGGCCTAAACAACAATGGCCCAAATGATTCTTTTTGCAGGTCGGACACACTGGTTTGTTCCCAGCTTTTGGAACTGCGGTGATATGTTGAGCTACTATGGGCCCTTTTCCTTGAGGCCCTTGCTGATTATTGTTTGGCTTTTTAAATTGTCTGCGGTCCTTATTCTAGAAGGCTTGACGTTTCATTTGTCGATCATCCTTAATCACCTTCCAATCCTGCTCAGCACGTAGAGCTTTATTCACAGCTGCTCTATAGTCAGTTGATTCCGCAAGCCTAACATCGTGTCTTATCATCGACTTCAATCCATTTATAAAATGTCGAACCTTTATTTCCGCATTGGTTCCTATTAGAGGTACAAAGTAACATCCTATCTCAAATTTGCGGATATAATCCCGCATTGGCATACCTTCTTGCTTCAGAGTTAAAAATTCATTATTATCAGGCCCCGTGCTAATCAAAAAAGATTAACAGCACAAATAATCACATAATCGCGGAAGCATAAAAAAATAGGGCTTAAAAATTTTTGTAAATATTTGGGCCCGAACAATAAAACATTCATTCAAAATATTCATACTCAAAATAGGATCTAACTCAAAATCCAACAACCAAGCAACTCAAATAACAGATCCCCAAATACATAAAAACTCAGGGCATCCCCTGGTTTATTACATAATCAAATACAACTGGGAATCTAACGAAATGGGGATCGACCAGCTGGCACTCCGCTCTGTCTAGATACCTGAAGAACCTGCAATGGGCAACACAGACCCAGGCAACCGAACAGCAGGAAAAGAATATGAGGTCAAACCTCAGTACGAAGAGAACTAAGTAAATAGCAAATCATAAACATGCAGTATTCTAAGTCATGAACGCATATGGCTGCCAAGGAATCGGTCATCTATACCAATGAGTCAGCTGGCAAATCGGGTGAGCCTCTATACCACGCACAACCAATCAGCCGGTGGAAATCATCGGTCCGTGATATTCAGGTCTGGCCACTCAATTAACCATCACAGCTCGGTGGTATTCAGACACGACGAATCAGTCGGTCACCACTCCAATGATAGCATTGTGCCTTTCAGGCGCGACACATCTGTCGACCGGTCACAATGTGACTCAATTTGGTAATCAATCAAATCTCAGGCTCAAGATGTATGCCTGAATGCCATTAAATTCAATCTAATTTAAGCATGCATAATTCACGTAAAGCGGAACAGAATAATCATTCACGGAGCCAAATCTGTTCACGTAATTCACAGAACACAGAACACAGTTCATGCCTCAAAATACTAACACGCTTATGCCCAAAGTTGTTAACAGAAGCTCAATTCGTACCTCAGATCCTTGCAAATACCTCAACCAGATCTCACCATGTCATAGAAACCTCAGCCTTTTCAAATCTGCTTCCTCGCTGGTCTCGGAAAACACATCAGGAACTGCCTGGGAGCTCAAATCTGCCAAGGCATCTCATAACTTAGCTCAATTCCCAACTCCTAAAACTCACTGACTACGGTCAAGAACTCAAATCTGGTTTGACCATTCTAAACAGACTCAACTAGAAAAAATCATGCTTAAACTAGTCAAAATCGCTTACCCAGAAGCTCAGTATAACTTAAGAACTCTCGGGTCAACTTCGTGAAAATTTTCAAGCAACACAGCTTCTTCGCGCTCCTCCTTCACGTTGATCTACAACTCCAGACTGGTATCAATCGAAAGACCTAGGCAACGCGAACCCAGCGCCACCAGTCTTGCTCCAAACAACGGTGGAAATCGACTACAATCTAACGAAGAATGGTTCAAATGAACAGTAAGTGTTTCGAGGTGAACGGGAAAACGATAAGGAAATATCGTGTTCGAAAATACGCTAAGTGTTAATCAACACTTGTATTTAAATCCACCAGTCAAAGTCTACAGTGAAAGTCAACACCGACATATTCAGATCCCAGCATCAGATCCTAGCGCTATCAGATCCTAACGCTAACTCAAATCTGGTCTCAGCGCTACTGCTAACGCATCACTAATAAAAACGGCGTCGCACTGTCTCACATCTGAAATAGATCCCACTAAAGCCCATCCAAATCTGGGTAGTACTAAACCATTGACTAACAAGCGTCTTGTCCTCGTTGACTCACATCTGCACGCACCCGCTAACAGATTCCACTCGCTAGCGCCACATTTGAAAACGCGATACAACCTCAAATCTGAATTCTTTCTAGAATCAGATCCCGATAGAAGCACTTATCACATCAACTCCAAATTCGACGCAGATTTCACCCTGTAGCGACCAGCAACTCAAATCTAATCAGCTCTTCGTAAAATCTAAAAAATCACCAACCATATTTGACCAAATATCCTCAAGTCTAAAATTCGATAATCACGCCTACCGTGACTCATCCTTAACCAAATGCGATTAATCACTAATTACCGAATCTCAATCCTCACAATTATGTAGTTCCTCCCTCACATCCACTGTGAAGTACTGAAACTCTTCCCAGGTGAGCACTGCCAAGTGTACAGTCCCACCAGATCATTGCATCTCCTCTCAGCATATAAATTGCACACCGAGATCTCTCCTGGTCAGTCAGGTGTAAATAATCAAATATGATAACGGTTTGATCCAGCTTTCTGCTCTTAGCGGATATGTTGAATAAGAAAATTCTTGAGGTTGTTTTCTTTACCTCTCATGTGGATCTTCACGGCCAACTATTCTTCCTATTGGTTGAAAATTTTCTGAATTGGTTTGATCAACCAGACGTTCTAGTAATTGGGCCATGCTGGTTAGGAAAGGTTATTTCTATCGGTTTCACCCTCTCCTTCTATGGTACCTCTTCTTCCTCTACCTCTTCCTGCCATTATCTGTATGGGTAACCTAAAACCACCACAATACAAATATGAGAGATTACTTGTGACATCCCAATCCTCATGGGGTCACGAATGTATAAAAAGAAAAAACAAGGGCTGAATGGAAGATGTCATAAGCTGTATCCCTTATGACTAAAATAAAAATTCGAAACACAAACAACAAAATGGCGCCAAGTACTGAGACAGCTGAAACAATTTCTCATTATCAGATGCCAAAATGCAAAGTGCGATATTACAACCTCTGAAATTCTATATGAATTTACTATTGTTGTAATGGATCTAATACAGGCTTAACAAAAGATCAAAAACAACAACAGCTGCTGCGGAAACATCGGCCTTAGATAAACACAATCACCACAGCTGGTTCAACTACTGCCTCCCGCCTGCCCCAGCTCTGCTCCACCTGCACCATTTTAAAGCTAATGAGCCTAGGGGCTCAGCAAGCAAAACTGAGAGTAACAAGGCACAAAATATGCAGGCGTAATATATGTATCAACGTTGTTTGAAAAGAAGGCATATAACGTCATAACATTCTGTTCTGGGAATAAAATTAAAATCCCAGCGTTAACATTTTCGTTAGGTTCATGGCTCAGAAACTCTACTTAGGTCCGTTGTGCACCTGATCAAGTGACTACTGACATCAGCCTTAGCATTTAGCTCGTTGTGAAGGGGCAACTGATATCTAAACAGCTGCTCACCCTTCCATGGTGACCGTCTGCTATCTTTGCCATAAATCCTTAAATTGAAACATTCTCCTTTTAAACTCATAGCTGGTTAAAATCAGATTTTTGAAATCAACGTTCGGGTTCATAGTGCTTCCGAAATTCTTTCTTTAAAATTTCTTTAAAACTTCTTTAAAACATCTACTGAGTATCGGGTTCGCCATCTGAACTTATCGCTGGAATACAAACAGACGCGACGAAGTGGAACTATACAGGGAAACAAACCAGATCTTTACTGTTCACCATTATCGCTAAAAGAAATCAGCTGTTGGTAAAGGAAACAATATTGTTATCGTAAAACAGCTGCAAGGATACTAAAAGTGTAACAGACGTGACTTTGGAACAGTAGGGCTATGGGGTGACTGCTGACACTATATAAATAGTACTATAGAAGTGAACAGTTGTTGGTCAACTCAGCTGTTGATGCAACGGGAATGAACAAATTCAGCTGTTGGTATAAAAATCAGACGTTAGGTATATATCAGTAGTTGGGTATATATATATATATCGGTGGTCAACACAATTAATTTGGTCAACGGAGTAACAGTAGATCAACCAGTCGTTGGTTCAAGAACAACCAGTCGTTGGGTAAGGCGATCAGCAGGTAGAAGAAAACTAGACGATGGATATAAATCAGCAGTGAAGTACTTAAGGGGAAAGGAATCAGTCGCAAGCAAAACCAGTCGCAAGCAAAGTAACCAGTCGCAGCCTAGCAACAAGTCGCAACATAGCAACCAGTCGCAACATAGCAACCAGTCGCAACATCGCAACCAGTCGCATGAACAGCGCCTCAAAGGAACAGTGCAACTGCTGGATTTAAAATAACGAAACACGACTGCTGGTTTCTTAACAAAGGAAGGCACCTGCTGGTGAACAGTGCATCGACTGAATTTTTAACTGGGAAATGCATCTGCTGATTTCTCGTAAAGAAGAGTACCTGCGGGTTTCTAACAAAGAATGGTACCTGCTGGGTTCTAACAAAGAATGGTACCTGCTGGGTTCTAACAAAGAATGGTACCTGCTGGTTTTACAGAACGACGCCGCTGCTGATTCTAAAACAAAGGAAATGCAGCTGCTGGTGAACAGTGCATCTACTTGAAAATTTAGCTATCTTTGTAATATCAAAACAACGATTTCGCTACCAGCCGTTGTCCATTAAACCAGACTTTATACTGATTCAATTTAACAACTACCGATTACAAAATCATCAAATTCTAACATTGCAACTACAGCAAGAAAAAACATTCTTAAACATACTGGAATCAAAGCTAACTTCATCGTACTTTTAAACATCAAACTTTCTTAGAACATCTGGGAGACTTGGATGCAGAAGACATCAGCTGAAGCGAAGACTACTGGTTTAAAGATGAAATTCACCAGAAGAACTTTCCTGAACATGGAATCACTTAAACCCGACTGCTCAGCATTTTATTTTAAAACAACATCATCTTCTTTATCGAAGCACTCTGTAAAAGTTTTGAAATAGAAACATAACTTTGAACCCGTCATTCTTTAATTTTCTTAAACATTTTTAAACATGAACATAACTTATCGTTAACATAAACAGGCAACAATCATGCACTGGAACAATATATATGCTTTAAAATGGCGTAGAAAGAATCAGCCTTTACTTGCCTTTACTGCGAAACACAAGAGCAGCCGGTCTCAACAGGAGTTCTCCACAAGCACCACCACGAGCACCTTGAAGTTTTTAGAGAAAAAGAGGGAAATTTATGGACAACAATGAAACTTTCTTGCTTACAAAAACAATCATATACGAGATATGATTTGTAGTAGGTATTAACACTCGAGTAGGCATGGAATTCTACCAACCCGTGTCCTTTTCAAAGGAATTTGTCAAATACTCCTTACCACTATTTTGCATTTGAAAACTTTACCAAAATTTTTTTTTAAAGGAACTATTTTAGTCCTAGTCCGATGGAATTTCCCAAAAGCTGAAATACGCTCGTGTTTGCGCTCAGGCGACAGCTGCCTGGAAACCGTCCGCGTCATGCCTCAAAACAACAACTGAAAATCAACTTTTTAAAACAATTAAAAGAAACTTAAGGCTGAAACTGCAATATCAAATAGACCCTTAAAATAAAAAAATGCTCAAATATGTGGTCCTATGGATTTTTGGGACGTTACAATCTACCATCCTTATTGAAATTTCGTCCTCGAAATTTACTTATCATACAATTCTAGGTAACGACTAAGCATATCAGCTGCGGGGCAACGCTAAGCAATAAGCTAACGTTCCTACTCTTTCTTAAAATCTCATTTGGTCCAATGCATCTTGGATTTAACTTTCCTTCTTTCGCGCATCTTTCTAACAGTTGATGCTATTCGCTCATCAAATTTGATCTTACCGAGAGATCTGCTAAGACTGACTTGCTACTGCTGGGTACTAGTTCTAATCCATCCTTAGACATAATGTGACCTAAGAAGGCTACCTTCTCCCACCAGAAGTCACATTTACTCAACTTAGCGAACAGCTGCTTAGTCTTTAAAATTTGAAGCACTGTCCTCAAATACTTAACATGTTCGAATTTAGTCTTAGAGTACCCTAAGATATCGTCTATGAACACAACTACGAATTGATCAAAAAAAGGTTGGAAAACTCTATTCATCAGGTCCATAAAAGATGATGGTAACTAGACCTTAAATCGATCTTAGAAAAGACTGCTAATCCTTTCAACTGGTCAAACAGATCTTCTATCCTAGGAAGGAAATATTTATTCTCAGTGGTCAATTTATTCAGCTCCTGGAACTAAGTCAATCGAAAATTCTAACTCTCTATCTGGTGGCGGTCCATGTAAACTTCGGGGAACTCGTTTACCACCTCTACATCTGGGGGTTGGGGCACGCTAGACGCTGACCCTACAAACATGTTTAGCTTCCAACTTGAATGATTCTCCTCTAGGTGGGTTAACCACTACTGTTCATAGCTTAAAATCTATCACTACTTCCTATTAGGTTAACCAATTTAATCAGCCGTAATCAGCTGCCCTTGAGGCCTAAGTTCTAAACTTCAAAACACATCATGGAATACTAAATCTTCTCCCGAAGGTACTGTTACGCAAAGGCCTACAGCTACACGGTCAGGTCCGATGGGTGGCTTCTTAGCAAACTTAACTGCTATAAAAGAATGAGTGGCTCCTGAATCTAACAAAGCCACAGAAGGCTAACGAGCTATAACAAAATCTCACCTGTCCCCGCAGTAGGATCTGGATTGGCCTGATCAGTTGTTATTACATATGTCCTGCTGGTCACCAGCTGCCTGGACCTTGGGCAAGTCTTTATGATATACCCTGGCAATCCAAACTTGTAGCAGACATTATGTCCAGCCCTACACTGACCAGCATGCTTTTTGTTACACGCACGACAAGTCTGTTTGATATTCATCCTGGGGGCTAAATTGCTCGGTTGGGGTTGCTGCTCTAGATACTCCTGCTAACCAGTCTTTGTTTACTTAGGTGACTTCAGCTTCCTAAACTGAGAAGCCTGGAGTTTCTGCTTGTGCCTAAACCCTTTCTGAGAATTCCCATGGCTAGGTCCTTGGCCAGAAGAATGGCCACTTTCTTGACTCGATTGTCTTACTAACTGCTCTACTGGTGGAGTTATGACCACTATCACACATGCGGGACCACCTGAGCTAACTTCTTCGATGGTGCTGCCCCTTCTCTCCCCACATCTACCTCTACCTCTACCTCATCCAGACATCTTATAATCTATAGCCCGTAATCCATGAGAATTCCCAGGGCTAGGTCCTTGGCCAGAAGAATGGCCACTTTCTTGACTCGATTGTCTTACTAACTGCTCTACTGGTGGAGTTATGACCACTATCACACATGCGGGACCACCTGAGCTAACTTCTTTGATGGTGCTGCCCTTTCTCTCCCCACATCTACCTCTACCTCTACCTCGTCCAGACATCTTATAATCTATAGCCCGTAATCCACCACAATGCAATAATCAGAACATGCTAAAGTTAAAAACAAATACTCTAAAACATAAAATAAACTCACAGCGCTGGAGAAACGATCGACAACAGCTGTTCCAACCGGAAGTGCGTGTGTTTATCTCAGGACCATGCACTGATACCAAGTTGTGACGTCCCAATCCT
>KQ988009.1:227577-245268 GCA_001598015.1 Dorcoceras hygrometricum
GTTGCACTTACAACTATCCAGATCTCACCAAAACGATAGCGTTTTACTCAATTCTCGCGGAACAATACGCCAGCACTCAGGGAACCAGATTTTTCTAAAAATTTAAACAATTCGTTCCCAAATCTAAATCATATTTCACCCGATAAACACGAACCAAAATCTGGACAACTCCAACTAGAGATCTGAATTTTTCTCTAATCAGATTTCATCACAAATCTGAAATTCCAGAATTCGAAATCATAATTCTCGTGACTAATCTAACCCAAAATCTGATTAATCACAAATCTTAAAATCTGATTCCTCACATTCTCCCCACCTTAAGAGATTTCGTCCTCGAAATCAAAGGCAAACCAGGGCAAAACAATCAAACATTCAAATCAACACAAGTAGCTACTCAAATTCGAAGCTAAAACCAGATATTTACCTGGAAAAATCTGCACGATCAGTGCTCAAACAGATGAGGACAGTCTTGTCTCATCTTCTCCTCAACTTCCCAGGTTGCTTCTTCTCGGCCATGCTTGCTCCATTGAACCATCACCAATGGAATTATCTTGTTTCTCAGCTACTTCTCCTTCCTATCCAGAATCTGCACCGGATATTCGATATAGCTCAAGGCAGAATCCAGCTCAACTTCGTCGGTTGTCAAAACATGGGACGGATCTGGCTCATATTTTCTCAACATAGACACATGAAAGACATCATGCATCGCTGCTAACTCCTCGGGCAGCCTCAATCTATAAGCCAACTGTCCAATACACTCAACAATATCAAAAGGACCAACGAATCTGGGAGCCAATTTGCCTTTAAATCTGAATCGCATAACACTCTTGAAAGGAGAAATCTTGAGAAACACACGATCGCCAACCTCAAATTCTAACGGTCGACGTCTTCTATTAGCATAGCTAGAGAAACGGCCTTGAGCGGCTTTCATTCTACTCCGAATCAAGTCAATATGATCCTTCATGTGCTGAACAAACTCCGGTGTAGAAAGCTGTCTCTCACCAACTTCTTCCCAACAAATTGGGGATCTGCACTTTCGACCATACAACGCCTCAAACGGAGCCATTCCGATAGTCACCTGGTAGCTGTTGTTATACGAAAACTCAACCAAGGATAGCGAATCCTGCCAGCCACCGCTGAAATCCATCACAATTGCACGCAGCATATCCTCTAAAGTCTGGATTGTCCGCTCAGACTGTCCGTCTGTCTGTGGGTGATAGGCCGTACTCATAGCCAATCTCAAACCCATCGCTGCCTGCAAACTCTTCCAAAATCTAGAAGTGAACCTTGGATCTCTGTCGAACACTATCGAAACCGGAACTCCATGCAATCTAACCACATGGTCGATGTACAACTTCGCCATCTTTTTCATCGAACACCTCACATCATAGGGAATGAAATGGGCTGACTTCGAGAGTCTATCAATCACAACCCAGATAGCATCGCACCCCCTGATCGAAGTACTGTTCATTGCAGCTGGTATTAGTCTTGCGACTGGTACTATTCATTGCGCCTGGTTTTATAGATGTTAGAGCTTTTCTTGCGACTGGTTGTTTAACGTTTTTCTTTACGGCTGGGTTGTGCGCTTGCAAACTCGTATCAGCAGGTGTCATTTTGTTGGTAATAGTTCAGCAGTTGTTCTATTCGTTTCTAAGTACTGTTCATTGCAGCTGGTATTAGTCTTGCGACTGGTACTATTCATTGCGCCTGGTTTTATAGATGTTAGAGCTTTTCTTGCGACTGGTTGTTTAACGTTTTTCTTTACGGCTGGTTGATGCGCTAACGACGTCGTTCCCTTAAGTTATAAAGTATCAGCAGATAGTCTTACGTCATCATATTTGTTACTTACTTCAACGACATCGTTTCATTTAATACGTTGTCTTAGTAAAAGATCTTGTAGCTCGTTTCTGTTCATTCCAGCTGGTTTCTTTTAGCGATGTTTGCGAACAGTAGGAATCTGTTTTGTTTCATAAGTACTGTTCCATTTTCTTACGACTGGTTCGTGTCTTGCGACTGGTTTTTATTCCTTGCGACTGGTCTCATTTCAACGTTATGTTTCCTAAAGTCGAATTCGATACTCAGTAAAGTTTTAAAGATGGGAAGCGAGAGTTTTAAATGATGGAACCCGATGATGTTTAAGAAATTTGAAAGAAAGAAAAGGATGTTAATGGACCAAAGTTTATTTTAAGATTATGGCATAGATAGTTGACGGTCACCAAGGAGAAGGGTGAGCAGTTGTCTACATGTCGACTGCCCTTTCATATGAGCTATATGCTAAAACTGATATCGGAAGTCATTTTGATCAAAGTGCAACACTGACCATGAGGAGCTTATATTCCATAAATCTTAAAGAAAAGATGTTGATGATAAGAGCTGAGTTTGTTAAGAAACTGCCTATTCAGCCGGAGCAAGTAATGATAGGTTATTGTGTGTCGGTACCATCAGGGGAGAAGCTGGTATCGCACGAACTGTTTAGATGTTTAGAACTCAAGCTTCAAGGACATAAGATTACTGCTGATTTGATTGTGTTACCAATGCCATAATTTGATATGATTTTGGGAATAGATTGGTTAACTAGGTATTGGGTAGTAATTGACTTTAAAATACGAGCAGTAGCTGTCAACCCACCAGGAAAATAGTCATTCCAGTTTTTGGCAAAACATGTTAGTAAAGTTCCTTCAATTTTATCATCCTTAGTAGCAACTGATAGACCCCAACTGTCAGACGTGGAAATAGTAAATGAGTTTCCTGAGGTTTTTCCAGAAGATATTCAGGGATTACCACCAGACAGGGAGTTAGATTTTTCAATTGATCTAATTCCAGGAGCTGCTCTAGTATCTAGACCACCATATCGATTAGCTCCATCAGAAATGAAAGAATTGAAAGAACAGATACAAGATCTGTTGGAGAAGGGGTTTATTAGACCAAGTACTTCCCCCTGGGGAGCCCCTGCTTTATTCGTCAAGAAAAAGGATGGAAGTATGAGGTTGTGTATAGATTATCGAGAGTTGAACAAATTAACGATCAAGAATAAGTATCCATTACCCAGGATAGAAGATCTATTCGACCAGTTGAGAGGGTCAGTAGTATTTTCTAAGATCGACTTGAGGTCGGGATATCATCAACTGAAAATTAAGGCACCTGATGTGTATAAAACTTAAGAATCGTTCTCCAGTATTTTGAAAGATAACCAGTTGTTTGACTAAATTTAGACAAATGTGACTTCTGGATGGAGAAAGTATCATTCTTAGGCCATATTATTTCTAAGGATGGAATAGAAGTTGACCCAACCATGGTAGAAGCTGTTCGCGACTGGCCAGCACCAAAGAATGTTGCAGAGATAAAGAGTTTCTTGGGATTAGCTGGATATTATAGGCGATTTATCCAAGGATTCTCTAAGATTGCTGTTCCCCTGACTACGTTAACAAAAAAGCAGGTGAAGTACAACTGGACAGTTGAATGTCAAAACAGTTTTGACAAACTGAAGCAAGCATTGAGTGAAGCACCTGTATTGACGATGCCAACTGATGAAGGAAAATTTTTAATTTATACCGATGCATCAAAGTTGGGATTAGGAGCTGTGTTGATGCAGGATCGTAAAGTCATATCATACGCATCTAGACAGCTGAAGGATCACGAGAAGAATTACCCAACGCATGACTTAGAACTGGCAGCTGTTGTCTTTGCTCTTAAGATATGGAGGCATTACTTATATGGAGAGAAGTGTGAGATATTTACAGATCACAAAAGTTTGAAATACATATTTACCCAGAAAGAATTGAATATGAGGCAGAGGTGATGGTTGGAACTGGTTAAATATTATGATTGTACTATCAGTTATCATCCAAGAAAAGCAAACGTTGTAGCTGATGCTCTAAGCAGGAAATCAGTAGGACTAGCACAACTAACTGTTCAGATATCATTGGCGACTGATATTGAAAGATTTGGAATTGAGATAGTGTCCAACGGCAGAAGTAATATGATTTTAGCAGACCTCTCAGTAAGATCAAATTTGTTAAACCAAATTCGAGAAGGTCAGCTGCAAGATGAACAATTGAAGAAATGGGTTAAACAAGATAAAGAAAGAGGCGGTAGTCTCTAATTTTCAGAAGATGGAATTGTTAGATATTTGGGCAGAATATGGGTACCTCAAGTAGATTATTTAAGGGCCGATCTTTTGAAAGAAGCACATACAGCTCCATATTCAGTACATCCAGGAAGTACGAAAATGTACAAGGACCTCCAGCAGTTGTATTGGTGTCCAGGAATGAAAAGGGATGTTGCTAGATTTGTAGCTGAATTTTTGACGTGTCAGCTGGTGAAGGCTGAACATCAGCGACCAGCTGGATTGTTGAAACCACTTCCTATTCCAGAATGGAAGTGGGAATGTATAGCGATGGATTTTGTGACTGGATTACCAAGGACTGCTCAAGGATATAACTCCATCTGGGTTATAATTGATATACTCACTAAGTTTGCACATTTCTTACCAGTTAAAACAACATATGAGGTGAGCAGGTACGCAGAATTGTATGTTAAGGAAATAGTGAGGCTACATGGAGTTCCAGTTTCTATTGTATCAGACAGAGATCCTAAATTTACATCAGCTTTTTGGAAAAGTTTGCATAAAGTTATGGGTACAAAGTTGACGTTCAGTACTGCATTTCACCCCCAGACTGATGGACAATCAGAAAGGGTGATTCAGATTTTAGAAGACTTGCTCAGAGCTTGTATTCTGGATTTTTCAGAAAGTTGGGATTCGAAATTGCCAATGGTAGAGTTTGCCTATAATAACAGTATCCAAGCTTCGATTCAAATGGCTCCATATGAGGCTCTTTATGGCAGAAAGTGTAGAACACCACTTCATTGGGATGAAGTTGGTGAAAGAGCTGGTTTGGGACCAGACATTGTGGAACAAACAGCAGCAGCTGTTAGGAAGATAAGAGAAAGAATGAAAGCTGCTCAAAGTCGACAGAAAAGTTATGCAGATAATCGAAGAAGGGAACTGAATTTTGAGATAGGTGATCACGTATTTTTTAGAATAGCTCCAATGAAAGGAGTTATGCGTTTTGGAAAGAAAGGAAAGTTGAGTCCAAGGTATATTCGACCATATGAAATTTTGGAGAAGATAGGAACTTTAGCCTATCGTTTAGCACTGCCACCACAGCTGGCAGCAGTACACAATGTTTTTCATGTATCAGCTTTGAGAAAATATGATCCCAACCCTTCGCATATATTAAGTCATGAACCAATCCAGTCGACACCGGATTTAAGCTATGAAGAGCGACCAGAAAGAATTCTCCTCCGAGAAATTAGAAGATTAAGAAACCGTAGTATTCCTATGGTTAAGATACAATGGTGTAATCAGTCGGAGCGTGAAGCAACTTGGGAAACAGAGGCTGATATGCTAAGTCTTTACCCACATTTATTTGGTACGTAAATTTCGAGGACGAAATTTCAATAAGGAGGGTAGAGTTGTAACGCCCCAAAATCCATAGGACCACATTTATGCATTTTATTAATTTCATGGGCCAAATTGGCAATTTTAAATGTTATGTATTTGCTGATGCATTGATTTCAGAACATAAGATGCGTTGCGGCTGGTTCCAGCATTTGACTCCCAAGAGTGATGCACGAACTGGTTTTAAATTGATTTAAAAATATTTTAAGGAGGACAAATGAATTCTTTTGAAAAAGGTTTGGTGTTTTACAAATTAAAATGATATGAAGGGAATTTTACTAAATTCTCTAAGTGTGTCATGCTTGATTTCACAAGTAGCTTGCCACTAATCTCTTTCATATAAAACCTGTTTTCAAAGTAAGATTCTTATCATTTGCAAAGAAAAGTCTTAAAGTGTTCTTCAAAATATTTCCAGAAGAGTTCGTGCGTTACTCAAAGAGAATATTTCTGCAGGAATTGGTTGCTGTCGCAAAGCTTTGTTTAAGGCAAGTAAAAGCTGATCCTTTGCTACACCATTTGAAGCATATATTGTTGTTTTTATGGATCTGCTTGCCTGCATGTTTAAAATATGAAGTTATTGTTTAAAATGATTTTATGCATGTTCAAGGAAAGAAGATGGGTTCGAAAATGATGTTTTGATGTTTATGATGCTTCCAAAATGTTTTCCAGAAAGTTATGATGTTTTAAAGTGCTGAGGATTCGAGTTTATTCCCAGAATGTTTATGAATGTTCTTCAATTTAGTAGTTGTAATATCAGAATTTGATAATGGTGTAATCGGTAGTTGCTAGTCGAATCATTATGAAGTTTGGTTTGATAGGCAACGGCTTATTGCATAGTTGTTGTTTTGATGTTATAATATAAAGCCAAAGTTCAGCAGTTGTGTTGTTTTCATAAATTCCAGTAGATGCACTGTTAATCAGCAGGTGCATTTTGTGGTAATAGTTCAGCAGTTGTTCTATTCGTTTCTAAGTACTGTTCATTGCAGTTGGTATTAGTCTTGCGACTGGTACTATTCATTGCGCCTGGTTTTATAGATGTTAGAGCTTTTCTTGCGACTAGTTGTTTAACGTTATTATTCACGGCTGGTTGATGCGCTAACGACGTCGTTCCCTTAAGTTATAAAGTATCAGCAGATAGTCTTACGTCATCATATTTGTTACTTACTTCAACGACATCGTTTCATTTAATACGTTGTCTTAGTAAAAGATCTTGCAGCTGGTTTCTTTTAACGATGTTTGCGAACTGTAGGAATCTGTTTTGTTTCATAAGTACTGTTCCATTTTCTTACGACTGGTTCATGTCTTGCGACTGGTTCCTATTTCTTGCTACTGGTCTCATTTCAACGTTATGTTTCCTAAAGTCGAATTCGATACTCAGTAAAGTTTTAAAAATGGGAACCGAGAGTTTTAAATGATGGAACCCGATGATGTTTAAGAAATTTGAAAGAAAGAAAAGGATGTTAATGGACCAAAGTTTATTTTAAGATTATGGCATAGATAGTTGACGGTCACCAAGGAGAAGGGTGAGATGTTGTCTAGATGTCGACTGCCCTTTCATATGAGCTATATGCTAAAACTGATATCGGAAGTCATTTTGATCAAAGTGCAACACTGACCATGAGGAGCTTATATGCCATAAATCTAAAGAAAAGATATTGATGATAAGAGCTGGGCTATTATCCCCTGTCTCCAAGATTTAAGAAAGAAATGTTTATGAAATGTTTATGTATGTTCAGATGTCTGCCTGCGTTAAATGAAATTGTTATTATTCAGGTTTTACTTGCTGAGCCCCTATGCTCATTAGCTTTTAAAATGGTGCAGGTATGACAGCTGAGGAGCGAACAGGAGGTGAAAGCTGATACCAGTTGCTGGGTGATGTTGTGTATATCAATGGCCAGCGTTTTTCGTGTCATAGTTATTACTGTTTTGTATCTAAGAAATACTGTATTGAAATCAATTACAACAGCTGTTTATTCATGTAGAAATTCGGATGTTGTAAATCGCAATTGCAATTATCAATGAAAAATGTTTTTCGCAAATGTCTTCAGTAGTTGGCGCGCAAATAAGTATCTGCTAGTCTTGGAGTTGTCTTGTGTTTCGAGTTCTTTTAATTTATAAGGAATATAGCTTATAACAAATTATCTTTTAGCCTTCTTTTGTTTCGAAAATTTTTATTTGCCCCAAATCTCGTGGCCCCGTTGGGTTCGGGTGCCACAACATGGTATCATAGCAACGTTCCTGAGATAAACACACGCACCATCAGCTGAATCAGAGTTCAACGACTGTTCCTCTAAGTTGTGAGTTTATTTTCAGAGCACTGTCTTTAAATTATTTAGCATGTTCTGATATATGTATGTGGTGGATTACGGGCTATAGAATATAGAATGGCATGAAGAGGAAGAACTAGAAGAAGTATTCCTCTAGAAGAAACTGATAGTGATAATAATGCTAATATCACACAACTGTTAAGGCTGCTAGTAGAACAAAACAATTGAGGCAATGGTCAATCTTGCAGCAGCAGGGGCCTAGTAATGATGATCCCCAAGAGAAGTTCAGACGACAGAAACCCAAGGAATTTAGTGGTACTACTGATCCACTAGTTGCAGAGAGCTGGATTAAATCTATGGAGGTTATCTTCGAGTATCTCCAAATGTCTGATTTGGATAGACCAAGGTGTGCTATCTATATGTTGAGGGAAGATGCGATGATTTGGTGGGAAGGAGCCAAGTTGCCTGTGGATCTGCTGAATCTCACATGGGCAGATTTTAAACAAGTATTTTTTGAACAATACTTCACGGCTGGAAAGAGGTCTGAATTGAAGAGAGAATTTTTGACCCTCAAACAAGGGAGTTTAACCGTACAGGAGTATGTGTGGAAGTTTGAAAGTGGGTGCTATTTTGTGCCACTGATAGGAAGTGACCCAGAAGAGAAATTGAGTCACTTTGTAGAAGGATTAAAGCAGTGGATAGAGCCCTGAAAATTGAAAGAGATTGGAAAGATGTTGATGAAGAAAGGCAGCAGAAGCGACAAGCCTTTCAGCAGAAGGACCAGAGGCCGTTCAAGAAGCAGAACAAGAACCAGCAGAGGCCTCAAGAGCAAAAGCCTCTTTTGATCCAACCTATTAGCTCTGTTCCTGCTGGTAATAATAGAACAGAATGTCCTAAGTGTCACAAGAATCATTTGGGGAAATGCAGAGTTGGACAAAACGTATGCTATAAATGTGGAATGCCTGGACATATTTTGAAAAATTGTCCAAAGCTCAAGCAACTGGTGACCAGCAGAGCCTTCGTCATGACAGCTGAACAAGATCCTCCAGACTCGACAGTAGTCACAGGTGAAATTTTGATAGCTGGATTTCCTTCTCTGGCTTTGATAGATTCAGGAGCTACGCATTCATTTATTGCTGCTGAGTTTGTTAAGAAACTGCCTATTCAGCCGGAGCAAGTAATGATAGGTTATTGTGTGTCGGTACCATCAGGGGAGAAGCTGGTATCGCACGAACTGTTTAGAAGTTTAGAACTCAAGCTTCAAGGACATAAGATTACTGCTGATTTGATTGTGTTACCAATGCCATAATTTGATATGATTTTGGGATTAGATTGGTTAACTAGGTATGGGGTAGTAATTGACTTTAAACTACGAGCAGTAGCTGTCAACTCACCAGGAGAAGAGTCATTCCAGTTTTTGGCAAAACATGTTAGCAAAGTTCCTTCAATTTTATCATCCTTAGTAGCAACTGATAGACCCCAACTGTCAGACGTGGAAATATTAAATGAGTTTCCTGAGGTTTTTCCAGAAGATATTCAGGGATTACCACCGGACAGGGAGTTAGATTTTTCAATTGATCTAATTCCAGGAGCTGCTCCAGTATCTAGACCACCATATCGATTAGCTCCATCAGAAATGAAAGAATTGAAAGAACAGATACAAGATCTGTTGGATAAGGGGTTTATTAGACCAAGTACTTCCCCTTGGGGAGCCCATGTTTTATTCGTCAAGAAAAAGGATGGAAGTATGAGGTTTTGTATAGATTATCGAGAGTTGAACAAATTGACGATCAAGAATAAGTATCCATTACCCAGGATAGAAGATCTGTTTGACCAATTGAGAGGGTCAGTAGTATTTTCTAATATTGACTTGAGGTCGGGATATCATCAACTGAAAATTAAGGCATCTGATGTGTATAAAACAGCCTTTAGAACTAGGTATGGTCATTATGAATTTCTAGTTATGCCCTTTGGACTTACGAATGCTCCATCAGATTTTATGGATTTAATGAATAGGGTCTTTCAACCATTTCAGGACCAGTTTGTAGTTGTATTCATTGATGATATCTTAGTGTATTCTAAGACCAAGCGTGAGCATGTCCAACATTTAAGAATCGTTCTCCAGATTTTGAAAGATAAGCAGTTGTTTGCTAAATTTAGCAAATGTGACTTCTGGATGGAGAAAGTATCATTCTTAGGCCATATTATTTCTAAGGATGGAATAGAAGTTGACCCAGCCAAGGTAGAAGCTGTTCGCGACTGGCCAGCACCAAAGAATGTTGCAGAGATAAGGAGTTTCTTGGGATTAGCTGGATATTATAGGCGATTTATCCAAGGATTCTCTAAGATTGCTGTTCCCCTGACTACGTTAACAAAAAAGCAGGTGAAGTACAACTGGACAGTTGAATGTCAAAACAGTTTTGACAAACTGAAGCAAGCATTGATTGAAGCACCTGTATTGACGATGCCAACTGATGAAGGAAAATTTGTAATTTATACCGATTCATCAAAGTTGGGATTAGGAGCTGTGTTGATGCAGGATCGTAAAGTCATATCATACACATCTAGACAGCTGAAGGATCACGAGAAGAATTACCCAACGCATGACTTAGAACTGGCTGCTGTTGTCTTTTCTCTTAAGATATGGAGGCATTACTTATATGAGGAGAAGTGTGAGATATTTACAGATCACAAAAGTTTGAAATACATCTTTACCCAAAAATAATTGAATATGAGGCAGAGGCGATGGTTGGAACTGGTTAAAGATTATGATTGTACTATCAGTTATCATCCAGGAAAAGCAAACGTGGTAGCTGATGCTCTAAGCAGGAAATCAGTAGGACTAGCACAACTAACTGTTCAGAAATCATTGGCGACTGATATTGAAAGATTTGGACTTGAGATAGTGTCCAGCAGCAGCAGTAATATGATTTTAGCAGACCTCTCAGTAAGATCAAATTTGTTAAACCAAATTCGAGAAGGTCAGCTGCAAGATGAACAATTGAAGAAATGGTTTAAACAAGATAAAGAAAGAGGCGGTAGTCTCTATTTTTCAGAAGATGGAATTTTTAGGTATTTGGGCAGAATCTGGGTACCTCAAGTAGATGATTTAAGGGCCGATCTTTTGAAAGAAGCGCATATAGCTCCATATTCAGTTACATCCAGGAAGTAAGAAAATGTACAAGGACCTCCAGCAGTTTTATTGGTGGCCAGGAATGAAAAGGGATGTTTCTAGATTTGTAGCTGAATGTTTGACATGTCAGCTGGTGAAGGCTGAACACCAACGACCAGCTGGATTGTTGAAACCACTGCCTATTCCAGAATGGAAGTGGGAATGTATAACGATGGATTTTGTGACTGGATTACCAAGGACTGCTCAAGGATATAACTCCATCTGGGTTATAATTGATAGACTCACTAAGTCTGCTCATTTCTTACCAGTCAAAACAACATATGAGGTGAGCAGATACGCAGAATTATATGTTAAGGAAATAGTGAGGCTACATGGAAGCTTCGATTCAAATGGCTCCATATGAGGCTCTTTATGGCAGAAAGTGTAGAACACCACTTCATTGGGATGAAGTTGGTGAAAGAGCTGGTTTGGGACCAGACATTGTGGAACAAACAGCAGCAGCTGTTAGGAAGATAAGAGAAAGAATGAAAGCTGCTCAAAGTCGACAGAAAAGTTATGCAGATAATCGAAGAAGGGAACTGAATTTTGAGATAGGTGATCACGTATTTTTGAGAATAGCTCCAATGAAAGGAGTTATGCGTTTTGGAAAGAAAGGAAAGTTGAGTCCAAGGTATATTGGACCATATGAAATTTTGGAGAAGATAGGAACTTTAGCCTATCATTTAGCACTGCCACCACAGCTGGCAGCAGTACACAATGTTTTTCATTTATCAGCTTTGAGAAAATATGATCCCAACCCTTCGCATATATTAAGTCATGAACCAATCCAGTCGACACCGGATTTAAGCTATGAAGAGCTACCAGAAAGAATTTTCCTCCGAGAAATTAGAAGATTAGGAAACCGTAGTATTCCTATGGTTAAGATACAATGGTGTAATCAGTCGGAGCGAGAAGCAACTTGGGAAACAGAGGCTGATATGCTAAGTCTTTACCAACATTTATTTGGTACGTAAATTTCGAGGAAGAAATTTCAATAAGGAGGGTAGAGTTGTAACGCCCCAAAATCCATAGGACCACATTTATGCATTTTATTAATTTCATGGGCCAAATTGGCAATTTTAAATGTTATGTATTTGCTGATGCATTGATTTCAGAACATAAGATGCGTTGCGGCTGGTTCCAGCATTTGACTCCCAAGAGTGATGCACGAACTGGTTTTAAATTGATTTAAAAATATTTTAAGGAGGACAAATGAATTCTTTTGAAAAAGGTTTGGTGTTTTATAAATTAAAATGATATGAAGGGAATTTTACTAAATTCTCTAAGTGTGTCATGCTTGATTTCATAAGTAGCTTGCCACTAATCCCTTTCATATAAAACCTGTTTTCAAAGTAAGATTCTTATCATTTGCAAAGAAAAGTCTTAAAGTGTTCTTCAAAATATCCACAAGAGTTCGTGCGTTACTCAAAGAGAAGATTTCTGCAGGAATTGGTTGCTGTCGCAAAGCTTTGTTTAAGACAAGTAAAAGCTGATCCTTTGCTACACCATTTGAAGGATATATTGTTGTTTTTATGGATCTGCTTGCCTGCATGTTTAAAATATGTTGAAGTTATTGTTTAAAATGATTTTATGCATGTTCAAGTAAAGAAGATGGGTTCGAAAATGATGTTTTGATGTTTATGATGCTTCCAAAATGTTTTCCAGAAAGTTTATGATGTTTTAAAGTGCTGAGGATTCGAGTTTATTCCCAAAATGTTTATGAATGTTCTTCAATTTAGTAGTTGTAATATCAGAATTTGATAACGGTTTAATCGGTAGTTGCTAGTCGAATCATTATGAAGTTTGGTTTGATAGGCAACGGCTGATTGCATAGTTGTTGTTTTGATGTTATAATATAAAGCCAAATTTCAGCAGTTGTGTTGTTTTCATAAATTCCAGTAGATGCACTGTTCATCACCAGGTGCATTTTGTGTTAATAGTTCAGCAGTTGTTCTATTCATTTCTAAGTACTGTTCATTGCATCTGGTATTAGTCTTGCGACTGGTACTATTCATTGCGCCTGGTTTTATAGATGTTAGAGCTTTTCTTGCGACTGGTTGTTTAACGTTTTTCTTTACGGCTGGTTGATGCGCTAACGACGTCGTTCCCTTAAGTTATAAAATATCAGCAGATAGTCTTACGTCATCATATTTGTTACTTACTTCAACGACATCGTTTCATTTAATACGTTGTCTTAGTAAAAGATCTTGCAGCTGGTTTCTGTTTATTCCAGCTGGTTTCTTTTAGCGATGTTTGCGAACAGTAGGATTTTGTTTTGTTTCATAAGTACTGTTCCATTTTCTTACGACTGGTTCCTGTCTTGCCACTGGTTCCTATTCCTTGCGACTGGTCTCATTTCAACGTTATGTTTCCTAAAGTCGAATTCGATACTCAGTAAAGTTTTAAAAATGGGAAGCGAGAGTTTTAAATGATGGAACCCGATGATGTTTAAGAAATTTGAAAGAAAGAAAAGGATGTTAATGTAACCAAAGTTTATTTTAAGATTATGGCATGGATAGTTGACGGTCACCAAGGAGAAGTGTGAGCAGTTGTCTAGATGTCGACTGCCCTTTCATATGAGCTATATGCTAAAACTGATATCGGAAGTCATTTTGATCAAAGTGCAACACGGACCATGAAGAGCTTATATGCCATAAATCTAAAGAAAAGATATTGATGATAAGAGCTGGCTATTATCCCCTGTCTCCAAGATTTAAGAAAGAAATGTTTATGAAATGTTTATGTATGTTCAGATGTCTGCCTGCGTTAAATGGAATTGTTATTATTCAGGTTTTACTTGCTGAGCCCCTAAGCTCATTAGCTTTTAAAATGTTGCAGGTATGACAGCTGAGGAGCGAACAGGAGGTGAAAGCTGATACCAGTTGCTGGGTGATGTTGTGTTTATCAATGGCCAGCGTTTTCGTGTCATAGTTATTACTGTTTTGTATCTAAGAAATACTGTATTGAAATCAATTACAACAGCTGTTTATTCATGTAGAAATTCGGATGTTGTAAATCGCAATTGCAATTATCAATGAAAACTGTTTTCCGCAAATGTCTTCAGTAGTTGGCGCGCAAATAAGTATCTGCTAGTCTTTGAGTTGTCTTGTGTTTCGAGTTCTTTTAAGTTATAAGGAATACAGCTTATAAAAAATTATCTTTTAGCCTTTTTTTTGTTTCGAAAATTTTATTTACCCCAAATCTCGTGGCCCCGTTGGGTTTGGGTGCCACAAGAGATGTCGCTCTTCATACCTGCCCACCAGTAGTGAGACTTCAAGGTATGATACATCTTCCTTTCGCCTGGATGCACACTGTACCGACTACAATGCGCTTCATTCATGATGGCCTCCTTCAAATCAATCAGGTTCAGAACCACTAATCTCCATCGAAAACGCAAACATCCATCCGAAGAAACGGAGAAATCGTCAGACTGACCATTCTGGGCCTTAATCCTCAACTCATGGATATAGGGATCAGTCCTCTGCGCCTCCCTGATGGCATGCAAAATCTGCGGCTCAACCTGAATCGTAGAAACCATGAAGTACTGATCACTCGGCTGAAATCTCCAACCAGAAGTACTCAATTGCTCATAGACTCTCGAAGCACTCAAAAACGAAAGCATCGCAGGCTGGGTCTTTCTACACAAAGCATCTGCTTCTGAGTTCATCCGCCCAGGCTGGTACTGAATCTCAAAGTTAAAGTCCTTGAGAAATGACCATTCTGGGCCTTAATCCTCAACTCATGGTATATAGGGATCAGTCCTCTGCGCCTCCCTGATGGCATGCAAAATCTGCGGCTCAACCTGAATCGTAGAAACCATGAAGTACTGATCACTCGGCTGAAATCTCCAACCAGAAGTACTCTATTGCTCATAGACTCTCGAAGACTTCAAAAACGAAAGTATCGCAGGCTGAGTCTTCCTACTCAACGCGTCGGCAACTGAGTTCATCCGCCCAGGCTGATACTGAATCTCACAGTTAAAGTCCTTGAGCAATTCCATCCATCGTCGCTGCCTCATGTTCAAATCAGACTGCGTGAAGATATATTTCAGGCTCTTGTGGTCGTTGTACACCACAAATTCTTCACCATAAAGATAATGTCGCCAAATCTTCAAGGCAAACACTATCGCAGCCAACTCCAAATCGTGAACTGGGTACCTCATCTCGTGAGGCTTCAACTGTCGAGACGCATAGGCAATCACGTACCCGTTCTGCATCAGAACACACCCTAACCCATTGAGAGAAGCATCGGAGCACACCACGAATCCTCCGGATCCAGACGGTAGGGCCAACACAGGAGCAGTAGTCAACTTCTCCTTCAACGTCTGAAAACTGTTCTCGCACTCATCAGTACATTCAAATCTCTTATCCTTCTGAGTCAACTGAGTCAGAGGCTTAGCTATTGAAGAGAACTTCTCGATAAAACGCCTATAATAGCCAGCCAAACCCAAGAAACTACGGATCTCAGAGACATTCATAGGTCTCTCCCAGTTAAGAACTGCTTCGACCTTGCTCGGATCTACCAAAATTCCTTGTGCAGAAATCACATGACCCAAAAAGATAATTCTGTCCAGTCAAAATTCACACTTGCTGAACTTAGCATAGAGCTGCGAGTCTCTCAATCTCTGAAACACCAGTCTAAGATGCTCCTTATGCTCTCTCAAGCTCCTCGAATAAATCAGGATGTCATCAATGAAGACGATCACAAACCGATCAATATACTCGCTGAAGACGCGGTTCATCAAATCCATGAACACAGCTGGGGCATTCGTCAACCCAAACGGCATGACAAGAAACTCATAATGCCCATATCTGGTCTGTAATGCTGTCTTCGCCACGTCAGCGTCTCTAATCCGCAACTAGTGATAACCAGAGCGTAAATCAATCTTCGAGTACACGACCGATCCCTGCAACTGATCGAACAAATCATCAATACTAGGCAAAGGATACTTGTTCTTCACTGTTGCTTTATTCAACTGTCTGAAATCCACACACATCCTCATGGATCCATCCTTCTTCTTCACAAAAAGAATCGGAGCTCCCCAAGGCGACATGCTCGGTCTGATGAAGCCTTTCTCCAAGAGATCTCTCAACTTATCCTTCAGTTCTCTCAACTCTGCTGGCGCCAACCGATACGGAGCTCTAGAAATCGGGGCGGTACCGAGCAGCAACTCGATACTGAAGTCGATCTCACGTCTCGGAGGGAATCCAGGTATCTCGTCTGGAAACACGTCGGGAAACTCTCGGACGATCGGGATATCACTCAACTCCAATCGCTGCTCTTGGGAACTATCAAGCGCGTAGATCATGATTCCAGCATTTCCTAGCGATAGCAGGCTAAACATCTCCATGGCGAAAACCAGCGGAATCTTCGGACGCGAATCAGCACCGTAGAAATCCCACTTCTCACCCGAATCAGGGCGAAATCTCACCACACCATGGAAGCAATCAACTGTAGCCTTATAGCTAGACAGCACATCCATCCCCAAGATACAATCAAAATCTCTAATTCCCAAAACAATCAGATTGGAGACCAAAACATGCTCATCAAATCTAATCAGACAATCAATCACTACCTCTCGGGACCACATACTAACACCAGCAGGAGTAGACACAGACACGACATCACACAATGGGGATGAACTCAACCCATGCTCAAACACAAACAACTCAGATATGAAAGAATGTGATGCACCAGTGTCAAAAAGAACTCTCGCAAGAAAATCGAAAATAAAGCATGTACCTACAATCACCATGCCAGGCGTCTCCTCAGCCTGCTCTCTGTTCAAAGCATTTTCCTGAGCCTGCTGGGGAATCTGAAACTGAGGTCGGGAGGGTCCTCCAAACCTAGATGGCTCACGAGGCTGAAATCCTGATCGCTGGGACTGAGTGAAATGCTGCTGTCGCTGCGAAGAACCACCAACGAAACCCTGTTGCGACTGTCCAGAAGACCGCCCTCCTAACGAAGGACACGCCCTAGCGAAATGTCCTGGCTGACCACAAAGATGGCAAAGTCATATAACTCCACGACACTGCGAAGTCTCATGTCTCCCTCCTCACTGTGCACAAAATTCGCCGCCAGAACCACTGCCTGAACCGCTGCCAGAACCAGAACTCACGGAACCAGAGGAACTCGAGTGGCCCTTCTTCTTGAATTGCTTCCCTCGATGTCCGAACTGCTGGCGACTCCTAAGGAGACTGATACGACTGCGACACCGCCTGTGCTGGATGAGAAACACGTCCAGTCGTCTGCTGCACCGGAGCCTTGGGATCCATAAAACTCTACTCAATATCAACCGCATTGTTCACAGCTTCCATAAAGGTCACCGGGGACCCAGACAACACCATCCGGTAAAGATCAGGTCTCAAGCCCTTTAAGAATTTGTTCCTCTTCGTCCGCTCTTGGTTCGCTACATGTGGCATGTACACCAAAAGCGCAGAAAACTGCCTCGCATACTCGGCCACTTGCATGCTACCCTTCTTCAGGTTGTCGAACTCTCGCTCTCGGCTGGCGAAGTAGGACTCCGGGGTATACTCCTGACGGAATGCCTCACAGAAGCTCTCCCAGGTGATCACTGCCCCACTATCACGAAGCATCCTAGAGGTACCTCTCCACCAGCGCTGCGCGTCATCCCGCAACTGCAGCACTGCCAACTTCAACCTCTTTTCCGGAGCGTACTCCAAGGTATCGAATAAATCCTCCATTTGGACTAGCCAAGCCTCAGCTTTCGCACCACCATCAGTAGCAGCAAACGTCGGAGGGTTCGTACGCTGAAATCGAGACTAAACTAG
>KQ988009.1:245795-263252 GCA_001598015.1 Dorcoceras hygrometricum
GCTTAAAAATTTTTCGAAATCATTTGGGCCTGAACGTAAAAACATACATTCAAAATATCATATCGATAAATATAATTTAACTCAAACTTATACAAACAGGTAGCAACTACAATTCAAATCGAAAACATATCCCCAATACAATACAACGAAGCATCCTAGAGGTACCTCTCCACCAGCGCTGCGCGTCATCCCGCAACTGCAGCACTGCCAACTTCAACCTCTTTTCCGGAGCGTACTCCAAGGTATCGAATAAATCCTCCATTTGGACTAGCCAAGCCTCAGCTTTCGCACCACCATCAGTAGCAGCAAACGTCGGAGGGTTCGTACGCTGAAATCCACGAAGCATCCTAGAGGTACCTCTCCACCAGCGCTGCGCGTCATCCCGCAACTGCAGCACTGCCAACTTCAACCTCTTTTCCGGAGCGTACTCCAAGGTATCGAATAAATCCTCCATTTGGACTAGCCAAGCCTCAGCTTTCGCACCACCATCAGTAGCAGCAAACGTCGGAGGGTTCGTACGCTGAAATCGAGCTAAAACTAGTTCCATCTCACCTATCCGTCGAGTCACATCATCCACCCGATGAACATCCTTGTCAATATCTAGAGCCCTAGACCCCTCAGCAGAATGTCTAGATCTACCTCTCCTCGGCGGCATCTACACAAGTCTAGAGGTAAGGCTAACAACAGATATAACATCAAGGCAGATAATAATCACATAAGTCACAGAGTCAATCAACAATAAAATCAAAACTCTGTGCCTAGACTCGAGTGTGATCAAAAGAAATCGAGCTTATCCCAGTTTAAGCTCTGATACCAAAAATGTTAGGCCCCGTGCTAATTACTCACAATTAACACATAATAAACGCATAAACACGGAAGCTAAAATCAGAGCTTAAAAATTTTTCGAAATCATTTGGGCCTGAACGTAAAAACATACATTCAAAATATCGATAATCAAAATATAATTTAACTCAAACTTATACAAACAGGTAGCAACTACAATTCAAATCGAAAACATATCCCCAATACACAGCAACAAGGGGCATCCCCCGGTTCAGTACATATCATAAATATAACTGGGACTCATGGAAAGGGGATCGACCAGCTGAACCTCCACTCTGTCCAGCCTGGCTACCTGAAGATCCTGCAAATGGGTAACACAGACCCAAGACACAAAAACAGGAAAACAAATACGAGGTCAAGCCTCAGTACGAAGAGCTATCAAAACAGCTAAACATACAACATGCTATAAATCAATGTCATGAATGCATGAGGGCTATCGAAGAATCGGATAGCTACACCAGTCCATCAACTGGCAAATCAAATCAAGCCTCTATACCACGCACAGCCAATCAGCCGGTGGAAATCATCGGTCCATGATCATCGGGGCCCGTCAGCCCATCATAGCTCGGTGGTAGACACTCGAATCCGGTAGTCACCACTCTGATGATAGCATTGGAATTTTCGGGCACGACTCATCAGTCGACCAGTCACAACGTGGCACCCAATCAGGTCATCAATTCAATCTGTCAAGGCTCAATATGTATGCATGTATGCCAATTCAATATCCAATAAAAAATGCATACAAAATCAATACTTAAACAGAATGTAACTCAATCATTCAACACACTGATTCACGTAAACCACAGCAGCAAGGTTCACAACATCAATCACAGCATGTTCACGCCTGAAGCTGCTAAGGGCTGCTCAATTCGTATCTTAATTCCACAAATTCTACCTCACAGATTTCACAAAAAGGCACGCAGAACTCACGGCCAGCAACCAGCTTTCTCCTGGATTTGATAATGCGAGGCAGAAGGTACCAGCAACTAAAATCCAAAGGCTTAAACCCGCAGGAGAAACGCACGGCACATATTTCCCCAAAAGCTTCGAACGCTAGCAACTCCACGCTTCCAGATTCAGCGTTAATTCAAGGTCTAAGATGGGTAGTCGAAAGAGCTAAGCTAGGGGAGTTCAACGCCACCAAGATTATCAAAAACAGAGGTTGGAAGCGACGGGAATCGACGATGGAAAGATACGTTGAACAGTAGCAAGTCGAGGGTTTCAACAGAGAAGATAAGAAATGATGGGTTGAGAAATATTCTAAGTGTAATTCGACACTTCTATTTATTCCTCAATTCAATGGCTACTGTCTAAATCAAACACCGATAAAAACAGATCTCTGAAACGCAAAATAGCGCCAAACAGATTTCGCAATCCAGCGCTCACAATCAAACAGACTTCACAACGTTAATTCAAAACGCTCGTGCTAAAATAAAAACGACAGCGTTTCGATAAAACAGATCTCATCGCTCAGACAGATCTCTCCACAATCGGCAACAACCACCAGATCTCTCGCTCGCGCAATACAAAATGCGCTAAACACTGAGGACTCCAAAACGACGACGCAGAAAATTAAATGAACGACATCACTTTGCTCAAAACAGATCTTAGCGCTAAACACAACAGATCTCTACGCCTTAGAAACGCATAATGCTAAACGACGTTGCACAGCAAAACAGATCTCTCCTCAATATACAACGCTTGCTCTCAAAACAGACGTCAACTCTACATGTTGACTAGCACGTGAAATCTGCTTACGTCAGCAGATCTCTTCACGCGAACTATCACCCACGTTCTATACAACGAAACCAGATCTCTCAATCCATCGAACACCCGCTACAGTTCCGTTGACTAGAGTTGACATCTGAAAATGCGAAAGGAAGAACGCTGCACTCTCAACTATCCAGATCTCACCAAAACGATAGCGTTTTACTCAATTCTCGTGGCACTTCACGCAACGCTAAGGAAAAACAGATTTATATCGTAACTTCATCACTTCCACTCCAATTCACGACCATATCTCACCCGATAAACCTGAACTAAAATCTGGACAACTCCAACTAGAGATCTGAATTTCTCAAATCATATTTCACCAAAAATTCGAAATTCCAGAAATCCAAAAATCTTAATTCTCGTGACTAATCCTACTCCAAAATCTGATTAATCACAAATCTTGAAATCTGATTCCTCACACCCTATTACCACCTCGGGACCCGAGGACCGAGCAGTAAGCTCCAGGCCCGACCTACGCTACTAAGATCGGGAAATCTTCCGAGGACTCGCTATGAGATCGGGTGGCCCGATGACTTGTGCTCAGATTGGGAATGTTTCCCGAGGACAATGCCATATCTATCAGAATCCACCCCAGATACGTCTTTCTTTATTTGAAGAATCCAGGGATGATACTACTTTCCATATCTGAACGATAAGATCCCAAGTATCGTGGAGAATATCTTACCCGAGATACCCGGTGCATGCGAATATTCACCAGGATATGCTCTCCTCCGCTGCCTGGCCCCTTCATAAATACCAAGTATGTCTCATTTATTCACACACATCTAGCATTCTTTGCCTCCAGCATATATTTCCCTTTCCTCCTTTGCTCTTGCATCCTGCCTGACTTAAGCGTCGGAGGGATTTCTCCAGACACACTTCCGGTGCCCTCTGACATATGATTTTTGGCTACATGCGTGAAGAAGAAGCACTTTCCATCCACCAGTGCCCGACGACCGACGTCCCGAGCTCCCGAGGTGGTATCAGCTCGTCGGATGAGATAATTTGGATACATCAATTGGTGCCGTCTGTGGGAAGGATAGAAGAAGAAAGAATACAAGATGCCACCAAAGAGGACTAGAGCTCAGGGTACTAGAGAAACCAACCACATGGATACTATGTCTCAAGGGTCGGAGAACCCCAATCTCACTGCCGCCCAGATAGCTAAACTGGTGGCGACTACTGTGGCACAGATATTGGCAACAGACCTGAATCACACCCGCCGCCCTATCAACAATCTGAGGAGATAAGGAAGCTTCGGGAGGAAATTGCACGACTAAGGGAGGAAAGAAGCTCGGCACCTCCTCCACCACCTGTTCGGGAGGTGGCCTTCTCTGTTGGAGTATTGGCTGTTGAGTTACCTCAACACTTCAAGTTTCCAAATGTAGGAGAGTATGACGGGATGGGAGATCCCGAGGAGCATTTGTCCCGCTTTGAGAACGCCGCCCTCCTCCACCAGTTTGTTGATCCTATCAAATACAGAATCTTCCTCACCACTCTAGTACGATCTGTGCGGCAGTGGTTCAATCTTCTGCCAACAGGGATTATCAAGAGCTTTCAGGATTTTAGTCAGGCCTTCCTGCATCAGTTTGCTAGTAGCAAGAAGCAACCAATGACTACGCTGAATCTATTTATGGTAAAGCAGAAATAACAGGAGAGCCTTCGGGAATATATCTAGCGTTTTAAAAAAACTATTATTGAGGTGTCATCTGCCACGTCGGATCTTCTGATCGGGGCCTTCACCCAGGGGTTGCCACGGGGTGATTTCTTCAAGAACTTGGTCAAAAACCCCCGAATAAATTTGACGAACTCCTCACGAAAGCAGAAAAGTATGTCAATGTGAATGAGATACAGTCCTCGAGAAGAAGTGAACAGAGAGTACCACCTTGGACTGTCGGGACACTCGGGCAGAGAGGCCAACGCCGAGGCCATCCAGGCAGGAACCCCCTTTATTATGGGGATAATTCACCGCTCGAACACCATTTATGGTGAGCAAGGTTCGAGCTCTGGAGATTTGTGATGAGCGGAAGGTAGTGCAGCGACCTCGGGGAAGTGACCCCCGAGAAATCCCAGTTCAGATAAATTTTGTGATTTTCATAGGTATTATGGTCACACCACCTCGGAATGTCGGCACTTGGACAATGAGTTGGAGCGAATTATACAAAGTAACCCCGACGTGCGGACAACGCTAGTGGGGGATGGACCACCTCGAGGGGAGAAGAGGACCCGAGGAGGAGAAAAGTGGCGACATGATAAGAGGCCCTCAAGGCGAGAGAGGACACCAAGGAATCAGGATCAGGGCCCTCCCCGAGGAGAACAGAGATCATCCTAGCCTCGGGGAGTTATCCACATGATTTCAGGAGGACCTACTGACGGGGACTCAAATCGGGCGAGAAAGGCTTGATGTCGTCGGGTTGAAGCCATGGAGGTTGAGAAGAGACGCTCGGGGCCTACTATCTAATTTTGTCCCGAGGACTTACCGAAGGATGTTTAAGAGCACAATGATTCTCTGGTTCTTCGAGCAATGATTGTAAATTATGAAGTGGCCCGCATCTTTGTGGATTCTGGGAGCTCGGTTAACGTTTTCTTCAAGGGCATTGTGGATCAGATGGACCTCGGGGAATATCGTATGGAGCCAGTGCGGGTGCCTCTGTTTGGGTTCACTGGTCATACTTTACAGCCAGTGGGATTTGTTGAATTACCCCTTTCGCTGGGATCGGGGAAGTATAGAAAGACCAAGGTCGTCGAGTTTACTGTGGTAGATGCCCCTTCTTCTTACAACGTCACCCTGGGGAGGCTAGCCATGGCCGCATTCTTGGCTGTGGCCTCGGCCTTACATCAGAAGATTAAGTTTCCAGTTGGAGATTCAGTGGGAGAAGTCCTCGGGGATCGAAAGATGGCTAAGTTATGTGGAAGAGGTAAGAGTGGAGCAAAAAGTGGCTAAGTCCCGGGCCCAAGACTATCCTAGGGCTCGGGAAGACAGAGGTGTGAACATGGTCGGGGAAGATTTTCAGTTGACTAATGAGGACGAGGAGGAAGAAGTAGTCCTCGTCCTCCAGCTGGGGTTGTGAAGATAGCTAATACTCTTCCGGAGGATATTCAGGAACATTTGGTCCAGTGCCTGGAGAGGAACAAGGATGTGTTCGCCTGGTCCCCTTTCAACCTAAAGGGGGTCATGCACGAAGTGACGGAGCATAGATTGAATTTTGACCCGAGCTCTCGACCAGTTATCCATAAGAGGAGACACTTTGGGCCAAAGAAGAACGCTATGATCAGGAGTCAGGTCTGGGATCTATTTCAGGCAGGGCATATAAGAGAGGTACACTTCCCTACATGGTTATCTAATGTTGTTCTTGTACCTAAGGCTACAGGAAAATGGAGGATTTTTGTAGACTTTCGGGATCTAAACAAATTCTGCCTCCAAAGATTGTTATCCGCTTCCCAGGATTGATCAGCTCGTCGATTCCACCTCGAGACACGAGCTGCTCAGTTTCCTGGATGCCTATCAGGGGTACCATGAAATTCCATTGGCCGAGGAAGATCAGCGCAAGGTTAGTTTTATTACAGCAGATGGAACCTTCCATTATTTTGTCATGACCTTCAGACTTAAAAATGTAGGGTCAACTTATCAGAGGTTGATGGATAAGGTCTTCAAAGATCAGATCAGGAGAAACGTCGAGGTATATGTCGACGACATATTGGTGAAGTCTCGGGAGGAGAATAATTTTATATCAAACATGGAGGAGACCTTCCGTACTCTTCAGAACTATCAAAGAAAATTGAACCCCGGCAAGTGCTTATTCGGAGCTCGGACGGGAAAATTCTTGGGATACATGGTCACTCGTCGGGGATTCGAAGCTAACCCGGAGAAGGTGCGAGCCCTTGCTTCAATGTGTCCTCCTCGGAATATTCAAGAGGTCCAGAGGTTGACACGGAGGATTACTGGTCTCTCCCGATTTATCTCGAGGTCGGCCGCCCGGAGTCTCCATTTCTTCAAAATACTCCAAAAGCCAAAATTTTGAATGGAATGAGCATAGTGAGAAGGCATTTCAAAAGTTGAAAGAGTATCTGAAGGGATTGCCAGTTCTCAACAAGCCAGAGCTCGGGGAACCGTTGTTTGTATATCTGGCTGTCACCCCACAAGCGGCTAGCTCAATTCTCATTCAGGAGGAAGGGCAAGTGCATCAACCTGTATATTTTGTGAGCCATGATCTGAAGGGGGATGAATTGAATTATACCACGTAGGAGAAGTTGTCTATGACCTTGGTTATTAAAGCTCGGCGTCTCAGGCTGTATTTCTTATCTCACCCGATCACCGTACTCTCTTACAGTGCCTTAGGGCAGAATGTTTCTCATTCCGACGCCTCAGGAAGACTTTTCAAGTGGGTTACCGAGCTCAGTGAATATGATATACTGTTCAAGCCTCGAGCAGCGATAAAAGCGCAGGTGTTGGCAGATTTCTTGGCAGAGACAGTACACCTCGAGCAGGAGGAGAGGTGGAAAGTTTATGTGGATGGATCTTCTTGCTCATGTGGCAGCGGCGTCGGAGTAGTCCTGGTGTCCCCCTGGGGGGAAGAAACAAGTCTGGCGATCACTCTTGATTTCAAGGCCTCCAATAATGAAGTAGAGTATGAGGCCTTACTCGTTGGGCTACGAGCTGCAAAAAATATGGGGATATCTCGGGTAATACTTTATTCTGATTCCAAATTGGTGGTTCAACAGAGCAATGGGAAGTTTGATATAAAAATTGAAAAAATGGTGAAGTATGCGGAGGCACTGAACTAGTTATGGAAACGTTTTCTGAGGTAGTTCTGGAGCCGATACCTCGGGAAAGTAATGAAAAGGCTGACAAGCTCGTGAGAATGGCTAGTTCTCTTTCTCCATCCGCCGGAAAAGAAGTGCAAGGGAAGGAATTGGTATCACCGGTATACCAGGTCGGGCAAAATCAGGGCAGAGTGCCTACTTCAGACTGGCGACATGACATCTTGGAATATATTCTACGAAGGGTCGTGCCCGATGACCCTCGGCATGCTCGGGAGATTAAGAACCAAGCGCTGCACTTCGTTATATTGGATGATAAATTGTATAATAGGTCTTTCTCACGATCACTACTGAAGTGTTTGGGTCCCGACGAGGCCAGGTGTGTTTTGAGGTAAATCCACGAAGGGTGTTGTGGAAATCACTTAGGCGCAGTGGCTCTGACTCGGAAAGCTCTACTCGCAGGTTTCTTCTCGCCTAATATGCATCAGGTTCTACCACTCTTGTCCGATCTTGTCAGGGCTACTAGAGACACGGTAACTTACAGAAGCAGCCCGTCGAGCCCTTAAGAACCATCGTCTCCTCGTGCCCGTTTGATCAATGTGTCATGGATATAGTGGGACCATTCCCACCGTCTAGAGGGCAGAGGAAGTTCTTACTGGTTGTTGTGGATTACTTCTCTAAGTGGGTGGAGGCAGAACCCTTAGCGACGATATCCAAGGCTGAGGTACTGAATTTTCTGTAAAAGAATATCGTATGTCGCTTCGGGATACCTCGGAGGCTTATTTCAGATAATGGGAGACAATTTTGTGGGGCAAAAGTTAGGGCTTGGTGTCAGGAGTTGAAGATGGAACAAGTTTTCACCTCAATAGCCTATCCTCAAAGAAAGGGTCAAGTAGAAGTCACCAACCGAACCATCGTGCAAGCCCTTAAGGCACAGTTGGATTCAGCCAGGGGAAGTTGGGTGGATGAACTACCTAGTTTGATCTGGGCTTATCGGACGATGACCCGAGCAGCTACTGGCAAGACGCCTTATTGTATGGTATATGGGACAGAAGCACTTCTACCAGTTGAGATCGGCCAACATAGCCTTCGGGTAATGGACTATGCAGAGGATAATGGGGAGATACGAGGCCTCGAGTTGGATCATATTGAGGAGAGAAGAGCTCGGGCCGTTGTGCGCTTATCGGCATATCAGAGGAGAATGGCACAAGCTTATAACAAGAGAGTGCGGCCTCGGAAATATGAGCTGGGAACCTCGTCTGGAGGAGGATACAGTATCAGGGAGACAGAGAAAAATTGGATCCAAAGTATGAAGGGCCATACAAGGTGGTCGGGAGAGCTGGAGTTGCGGCTTAGTATTTGGAGGACGCACAAGTAAAGAGAGGACGTCGGCCTTGGAATATTATTCACCTCCGGAAGTACTATGCTTAGACTTTAGTTCTTTATCATTTGTAATAAGTCTAGGACTTGCTCGGTTACCGTTTGTAAAAGCTACCTAATTAAATAAAAGCTATTTTTCTCTAAACTCATGGTTTTTGCTATCAGACTCCTTGGGTGGCAACCCCAGCCGAGCACATAAGCCCGATCCGCTCGGCACTTATGCCCAATTGTCCTTGGCACCTCCTCGGGTGGCAACCCCACCCGAGCACATAAGCCCGATCCACTCGGCACTTAATCCCAATTCTCATTGGCACCTCCTCGGGTGGCAACCCCATCCGAGCACATAAGCCCGATCCGCTCGACACTTAAGCCCAATTCTCATTGGCACCTCCTCGGGTGGCAACCCCACCCGATCAAATAAACCCGATCCGCTCGGCACTTAAGCCAAATTCTCTTTGGCACCTCCTCGAGTGTTTCTTCCGCTTGAGCTTATTGAGAGTGAAAGACTAACCTATTCGAGGACCTGTGAAGCCCGAGCATCGTTTTCCCATACTTGGCGACTCTTTACATCTTCCTCCTGATAAAATGTAAGTCTGGGAAAACCATACGTGCATAGGGCGGCCTTCGTAGGATTGTCCTGACAAGATTACTAAAGCCTCGGGTTGCTCGGGCTACCATGTTCATGCATTTTTGTGGCCCTCGGTTTGCTCGGGTTATCCTTTGTTTCGTTCTCAGTTATAAGTGGTAATCTACCTTGGTTGCTCGGGTTACCGTGTTCGGGTATGTTTGCGGCCCTCAGGTTGCTCAAGTTATCCTTTGTTTTGTACTCAGTTATAAGTGGTAATCTACCTTGGTTGCTCGGGTTACCGTGTTCGGGTATGTTTGCGACCCTCAGGTTGCTTAAGTTATCCTATGCTTCGTTCTCAGTTACGCGGTAATTTATCGTGGTTGCTTGGGTTATCCCGCTTCGTATTTGCTTGTGGGTTTTTATTCTCGGGCTACCCCATTTCGTGCTTAAGTATTGGCTTTATAAACCGACCGCTCGGGAGAAAAGAAATGCGATAAAACCGGAATTTCATTAAAGCATCAGAGTTTCGGGGGAGTAGCCTCGTCTTCCGGGGCAGCGTCATCGGCTTCTTCTTCCTCATCGGACAAATCTCTGAGGGCCCGAACGACACTGAGGAAAGCGGCAGGGTGCTCCTCCTCTGTATAGCCATTATCTCGGAACTGAGCTAGGTAGCTTTTTAATCCACGCGCAAAGTAGGACAGAGACCTTTGCCCACACAGGTCATCGAACTCGAAAGATTTCAAGAATTCCTCCTTGCCGAGTCTCCAAGCCTTCTCGGCCTCACCCTTCAGACGCTGGATCTCCCCATCAGCTCGGGCTTTGGTGTCCTTGAGCCAGGCCTGGAGTGCCCCTTTCTTGGCAGCCATGGCCTCGAACTTGGCCTCTACTTCATTTTTATTGGCCTCAGCAGCCTCCTTTTTGGCTGCCAGTTTCTTATTCTCGGCCTCGAGAACCTCCCGTGCCTCCTCGTCCCTCCGCTTCTCCCCGGACCTTATTTCCTGAAGCTCCCCTAGCTGCTTCTTGAGCTTGGAATTATGCTCGAGCACCTCGTCCAAGGCTTTCCAGGACGAGGCCGCCTCCCTTCGAGCTCGGGTGAGGCTGTTGACCACCTCACCACCCAAAACTATAGCATGCGTAAAAGACAAAGGTCACAATACAAATACGAGTAATGAAACACAACCCGTAGATCACAGACTCAATCTGCATAACACAACTCAGCGCACACATACAGAACACTGCCTAAAAGTAGCTTAGACCCAGCAGGTCTAAATATATCAGAAACAGCTTGGCTAATCAGCACAATCATACAGGAATCACACCCAGCATATACACGCCAAGCTAAGGCAAATCAGCCTACAACCACTACGCTCACATGTCAATCCCAAGCTGAAAAATACAAACTCACTTCATACCTGATCAGCTCTAACCAAATCTCTCACCAGAGCTTACTGACGAACCGCACAACACCAGCCCAGCATAGAATAGCTCGTGAACGCTCTCCTACACCGCCACTTCAGGAGTAATCAGAATGCTAACGGCTCGCAAAGATCAATCAACAGACCTTAAAGTACCCATCCACCTAAAACAGCAAAGACAATCAAAAGACTAAATCATCACCCATCGAGCAACAGCTCGAAACAGAACCGAAAATAGACAAGCGAGCTACAGACCCTAGGTTACAACATCCAGCTCTGGTCTACTCTACATCTAACAAAACCAATCTTAAAGAGACGCCAAAAACGAGGAACATCACTTACTGTGCACCGGTACCAGTCCGGAATACACAATGCGGCGGGTAGAAATGACAAACAGCGCACGCTCTACTAATTCGTGTTCCCTACTCCGGCCATCTCCGACCACAATACCGGTATGAAAATGATGGGTTTGGAAAGGAGTTTCGAATGGTATCTCCGATATGAAAATGACGGGTTTGGAAAGGAGTTTCGAACGGTATCTCCCTTGACCAAAACTGGTCGACCGATCTCCGACAATCGGGAATTAAGGGTAGGGGTGAACAGTAAAAATCGAGGGTTTCGAGGGAGAAATATCGAGAGAGGATGTATATCGAAATGTATAAAAAAAATAACTAAGTGTTGGGTCAATGGTCCTATATGTATATACTACTACCCCTGATCTGATCTACAGTTCCCACGGAACAGCTCAGAGCTCCTCTACTGCTCCAGCTTAGGCCTATACGCACAACAGATCACGCGTCTTCTCAGCTCACGCATCATCATAGATCGTGCACGTAGATCAGATAAACGTGTACAAAAAAGCTGTCATAAAGTATAAATATCAGTTCGCGCAAAACCCAGCTCAGCTCAGAGCTAACAGATCAGATCTCGTTTCCAGCTCAGGGATAACAGACCACACTATCCAGGCTACGAACTAACCTGCTCACACACAAACACAGGTTAGTTCTCATGCTCAAACCTCAAAGCTGACAACAGCTTGCACACGCCAACAGGTCATGCCCACGATAGATCACGCTCAAACCTCAACAGCTCTCATCTCGTGCTCTAACAGCTCTCGTGCGTTACTCTATCTCAGGAGGGAAACAATCAGTTCTCGCTTGAACTGTCGCTTAATAACATCTTTCATCCAAAGCTGAAAACCACACATAGCTCTCATCCCAAATGTGTGTCATTCATCTAGCACCTAATCCAATTTCACCAAATCCAGCACATCTAAATTCTCGAAATCTGGTCCCTCAGCTCAGGGCAACCAGAACATTTACAAGCTGAATCCATCTTATATTTGCACGAGGAATCTCACAACTGTTCAATTCTAAATTGTTGTCCTCAAACAGCTCACAGTAGAGGCTCAAACAAACGCAACAGGGTAGTTCAACCCAAAACTATTCCACTCAGATCAGCACGCGCGTGATCTGTTCTATGCCCTTTCAAAGATACCAATAGCTTACACTCTACAATTCAGCTCATAGTTGTTCCACAAGAATAGAAAACTCCTCATAAGGCAATTCATCTCAGGTCACCTACCTGCTTCTCCTCCAATAGAGCGTACATCAGCTTCGAAAACTTTTCTCCACTCATGATCTCCAGAACAGTAATCTATTCCAAACTCAGCTTACACTGCTCAGCTTACGCCAACCAGCACAGGTTACGTGCTCAAATCAGCTCGCAGTGGTCAACCCAGCTCTCCAGGGTCAACATATCTCGCGACGTAGCCTCAGGACCAAAGCTGCATCCTATCGTACTCTATACAAGCTCTCACAAGCAGCCCTAGATTAGGCTTTACAACACAGCTTGGTAAGGAGAAACCTACCATCTCACGCCTAAGCTGATCCTAGCGGACTTTGAGGCATCTTAACCGTTAATCTCAATTATCATTCCTATAATCTGCTCAGATTATAACACTGATTACCTTGGCTAATTATAGTCCTCACATCGCATGTGCCGAGTGTGGAACCACTCCAGCTTTCGCCGCAGCTGACTTTTGAGGAGCGAGCTATTCGGATCTTAGGCAGACAGGATAGGAAGCTATGCAGTCGGACCATTCCCATGGTCAAGGTCCAGTGGCTGAATAATTCAAAAGAGGAGCTACGTGGGAGCTAGAGGCTGACATAAAGAACACTTCCTGGAGCTCCTTGGTAAGTTTTTGAATTTCGAGGATGAAATTATTGTAGGACAGAGAGTATTGTAACGCTTAGAAATTTTCTCAATCTAGAATTACATTCCTTAGTATCATTTCCTCATATTTTAATAGTTATATATGCCATTTTAATTATTTAAAATATTTTATGATGATTATCATTTTTAAAAGTTTAGTAAAGGTTCTATGAGGTTGACATGGAGACGATGGGAACACCAAGGTAAATGGGATTTTTTTAAAAAAAAATATTTTGAAGCAATTATCTAAGCTTTGGAAAAAATTTATGTTAGTGAAATTTTAAAGAGTCCATTTTCTTAAAATAAGTTTTATTCTCATAATTTCTATTTCAATTTTCGAAATTTAACTAAGGGAAGGAGATAAGGATTTTGGTAGCAAACTTATTAAGAAGATTTTTAACAAAACTAAAACTCCTTTTTCCCTAATTAAACACGGGTCGGCTGCACAACAACACACACGCACACGATTTTTCACAAAAAGAAAATAAATCGAGCCCTAGCTTCTTCCCCTGCTAGCGCCTCCCCTTTCCCTTTCGCCCCTTCTAGCGTAGGCTTTCTGTAGAAAAAATCAGCGGCATTCCCAGCGCTCTCCACCGCTTCCAACTTCGTGACACCGGTGGTAAGTTCTTCCTCACAAGGCATGTACAAAATCTCCTTTTACTACACCTCTCATTCATTTTACTACTGTGTGTTAAGTTTTCTATATTTATTTGAGTTTTGAGATTGTGAATTGAAGTTATGCAACGTAATTGTTTCTTTTAATTATGACGAGGCTACCTAGAGGTTTAGTAGCGGGTTAGAGGTGAGGATTTGTTGAATTTTGAGCCTAAGCTGTTTTGTTGTAAACTAGGTTTCGTAAGTATCCTATCTTGTTTGAGCCGTAGGTTGTTACTGTAATCTAGGCTCGTAAGCCTTTGCGTCAGGAACTGCTTTTACCTTCTAGAGTAAGCTCTTTTTTTCTTTTTTTTGCATAAGTTGTTTTCCTTCTTAAGCCTAAACTATTATCTTCTCGAGCCTAAGTTGTTCTCTTCTTGAGTCTAACTGATTTTCATTTTTACCGACCTAAATTGTTTGACTGTGTCAAGTTGTCTGACCATCCCTAGTAGTTTGATCGTCCTAAACTGTTTGACCATCCTAAACTGTTTGATCGTCCTAAACTATTTGACCGTCCTAAAATGTTTGACCGTCCTAAATTGTTTGAGCGTCCCAAGCTGTCTGACCGTCACAAGATGTTTGACCGTCCTAACCTGTTTGACCGATCTAAGCTGAGATGACGCCCATAAGCTATTTGACCCCCATAAACTGAGTTGACCATTGTAAACCGAAGTGACCACCACGAGCCAAAATGACCACCACGAGCTGAAGTGACCACCGATAGCTGAAGCGACCATTGTAAGCCATAGTAGGCACCACAAGATGAAGTAGTCACCGTAAGCTGTAGTGGCACCGTAAGCTGAGGTGTGCACCATAAGCTGAGTAGAGAAACCTAAGCTGTTCTGGGTTGCGAGCGGATCTGCGTACCCTAAAATGATCGAGTTCTCTGAGCTGTTTTCGGTGAGCCGTATGATCTAAAGCCCGAGATGATATGGGTGGACGAGCTGATCTTTGTGCTCTAAACTGATCGGGTGCTCTGAGCAGTTTTCAGTGCACGATCTGGACTGACGTCCCGAGATGACCTGGGTAAATGTGTAGAACTGAGTAGTGTGAGCTGATATGGTATTTCGGGATCTGGCCGCCTAAGCTGGGTTGTTTCGGTGTGAGCTGGGCCATGCAGTATACTGTCCAGATTACCGTAAGCTGAACCATGCATTCTGATCTGATCAGTGGGAGTGGATCTGCGCATTCAGATTGGGATTTTGAGTCTAGAGGCAGTCGGCTGTCATGAAAAAAAGTAAAATGATGATTATTTTAAAGATATTTTACGATGTGAACAAACTCGAGTTTTCCTTTTACATGCTGCTGAAAAGAAAAGAAAAAATTTTACCTTTGAGGCATGAGGTTTGAGATTTAGATTTTTGAGGCAGAAAGTTGAGAAGAGATGAAAATATTTTGAATGATGTGACTTGATTGTGGTTGTTCTATGATGGATATGGGGTCGAGAGACGTCTCTTCAGCCATGTCAAATGAACTTTGGATAAGCACCGGGTTGCCTTACACTTGACGGGTATGGATTCCAAATAAGCACTGGAATGCCATACCAGCCTAGTACTATGATTTTCATTTAGCTTGATCAAACGACATGAGGTCGAGGAACCACAGTCGAGAAACGGAATTCACTAGAAAAATTCTTTATTTATGAGTTTATTTCTGATGCATGAATTTAAGGCAAAAATTTTTGAGCTGCAGTTTTCTTATTTATTTAAAGTCTAAGAATTTATTTGAGTACAATTATTTTAGTGCATGTTCTTGCATTATGTAGTACTTTTTATTTCTCCATTTTGTACTTGTTGAGCCCCTAGGCTCACTATGTTCGATTGGTGCAGATGACACGAAGACATAGGCTCAGGGGCAGGACCTTTGAGCGGATGGCGGTTCAGTTGGCACAATTCAGCATCCTTTTGTTTCCGCTAGTTCAGGATGAGAGAAAGAATGATTTTATTTTTATTTAGGTTTTCAATATGGTGCTTTGCGAAAAATACTCGTTTAATTAGCTGGATTTTTGTGGCACATTTTCAATGATTTATGCAGAAATGATTTCTTTGGTTTACTCATTTGTTTTTAGTTCTAAGAATTTCGGGGTTTTGATTTTTGGAAGCTTTAGAGTAAAAAAAATTCCGCATTTATTTTCCTAGAAAAAGCAAATTAGTTGAGGGTGTTTCAATATTTCATCAGCTTAGAGCTCTGCTATTCGTTATTCGTTTCTATAGCCCGAGTTGATTCAAGTTTTCTGCTTCAATTGAACTCCGATTGACTCCCAGTAGATTCCGAACATCAAAAGAGTTTTAAAATAACAAACCATATAAGAAAGCGATCTGTTTCAGATAAGATAAATGTAGTGTTAAAGAAAGATTTACACAAAGTTTAAAGGAAGTATATTTCAAAAGTTTTGTGATTCGTGACGAATATCCAAAGGTCAACAGAGGGTGTGTGGTAACCGGTCGATGGATCGGAGTGCCTGCCAACAGAGGGTGTGTGTGTTGCATACAATGGCGGATCCGGATCACGTTTCCCGGGGGCGCAGCGGAAGTAAAAAACTTGCCCCGAGAAACGTTCAATACATTAAAAAACAATCAATAAACCTTCATAGGGCGTTTATCGAATTGCTACCTTGCTGGCGTCTAGGCGCCTGGCTCCGACCAGTTTCACGAGGAAACCGGCACTTCAAACGGTAGGCGGCGGTAGATCGTCAATCAGGTCCATGACCGAAAACAATTTTCCTCCGTCAATCTACACTAGAAAATCTGACGGATTTTATCACGAACGGATTCTCCTCGTCGCGATGATCGAAACAAGTCCGATCACGCGAAAAACCGGGCGACGGCGGCGGCGGCCGGCGGGCTGTCGGTGGCGGCGTGAGGCATGTGGGAGAGGGTGGGCGGCTATGAGAACTAGGTTGTATCTTGTGTATGTCTCATGGTAGCCCTAGGTCTAATTAAATAAGTGATGGGCTTGAACCGGCCCAATGGACCTGGGGTGGGCCCAGTCCAATATATGAACATTCGGTTCAACCGCATCACCGTGGCTTCATCATAACTCCGATCGACGATCTGATCGGACCGATCGACTCAGTTTCCAAAACTGACTATTATAATGCGAAAACAATTTTTCAGACAACCTAGACCAAAATGACATTTATGCCCCTCAACTTTGGGAAATCGCAATTTGACCCCTGTTGACTTTTAGGAAGTCGCACTCCCTAAAATCCTCCTCCTATGCTCAACGCATTGAGCTCAATTTCCGTGCGGGAATCATGAATCCAGTACTTATGTGACCCTCAATGGTTCAGTGATACAGCTATCCGTGGGCCCACAACCATTGTGACTCCGAAATCACAATTTCGGACTTGCCCAACGGATCATGGTAAAGCGCCTAGCAACATTGCGCCATGATCCCCTAGGTATCACTGATAGTTCCTGTAAGAACCAGTTGGTCATTGTTAGCGTACAGTGTGGTCCTTTCAACACATATATCCCGATCAGATCAACGACCATTGGTAAATCGAGAGTCGCTAGAGATCCGATAGCTATGCATACATCTTGGAGATCGAATAGTGACATTGCGAGTGTTACTAGGCAAACCCATTTACCTAAAACACATCCAGTACTCTGGCCATAGATTTATACACTATTATCCCCTCAGATAGCATAGGATATCCACACATGAGAGCGAGCGGTGAATCCTCGACAAAGAAGCATCGACTCCTACATGCATCGGGACCTCACCCAATCCCGCCGCCTAATGACCCCAAGTGAGTCGAAAAACGGGTCAAAGTGAGGCGTCTATCATGTAAAGTCTCAATGACGTTTCGAGTAGTGAGGACTAATCAGTACAACCAAGACCTAG
>KQ988009.1:290580-311910 GCA_001598015.1 Dorcoceras hygrometricum
CCGATGAAAATTATGAAGCCAAACTTGGCCTTTTCTATATCTATTGGCGAGCGCCAGTATCTAGAGAAGAGCAGACATGAGTACACCAACGAAGACAAAAAGAAAGCAAATCTGGACAATGTGGCCAAGGACATTCTCTACAAGACACTGGACACATCTGGCTGCACAGGATGATGACATGTGGTTTGTTCTCACAGAAGGACCGATGAAAATTATGAAGCCAAACTTGGCCTTTTCTATATCTATTGGCGAGCGCCAGTATCTAGAGAAGAGCAGACATGAGTACACCAACGAAGACAAAAAGAAAGCAAATCTGGACAATGTGGCCAAGGACATTCTCTACAAGACACTGGACAAAAACATGTTCAGCAAGATAAAAATCTGTGCCACGGCAAAAGATATTTTGGAAAAGCTGACACAAATATGTGAAGGCAACGATGAGACAAAAGAAACAAGCTGACTGTCGCTCAGCAGAAATATGAATCTATGAAGATGAAGGATGGAGAAACAATGACGGAGTTTGATGAGCGATTTAGCTTCGTGGTGATTGAGTTGACTAGCTTGGGAAAAGAGTATAGCAACCGTGAGTTGGCTTTGAAGGTGATGAGAGCGTTGCCCAGGGAATGGGACGTTAAGAAGATGGCCATGCGGGGGTCCAAGGATCTCAATAAGCTGGAGCTTCACGATCTATTTGCAAACCTTAAAGCTTATGAGTTCGAGTTTGAAACCAGAGCAGAAGCTGGACAGTCAACCTCCCAGCTGTCAGGCCTCGTTCACACATCAGAGTAAAACCACGCAAACACAAACGGAAGCTACTAAAAAGTGGTTAAAATTTTTGCTTTTGGCCTGACTGAATGATAACATAATTTAAAATACAAGATACTCAAAATAATCCCAATTTATAAACTCACAACAACACAAATATTCAAATACAACAAATGCCCAGCGGCTGAAAGAAACACAAATACTAAAAGACTATCCGCTATATATAAACCAAGCATCACCCGGGACATCCCACCCGAGGTGATACCAGTGCATATAAATACTATATATAACTGGGACACTCTAACCACCTCTTGGGGCACCACCAGCTGGATCATAACCTCGACCAGCTACGAAACCTGGAAAACCTAAACAACAGACAGGCAAACAAACACAACAGCCGCAGAGGACCTAGGGGTTAAACCCCAGTACGGAGAGCAACTATAAAACAGCAACGAATAGCAAAAGATATATGCTAATGCTATGCATGAAAGAAAATGCAACAGTCGAAGGCTACAACCAAGAAAGGGAGACAAGGAATTCAACAGCTGACAACAGATTCTGCGAAGAATGGTTAGTGGCCACTGGTGTGTGTACAAGCACACTGGAATTACCCGCTCATCTTTACACCACACCTGAATAGCAGATGCATCAATAACTCAACCTGCTGTTGCCCAACCCATGAACTGTGGTAGTTAACCACTCGGCGCATGAGGGCTAACAGACCAGCAGGGAGATGAGAGTGCGGTATTGCCGCTCGCCCTCGCATCCTGGTAAGAAAACATAGCAACAACAAAGCATGGCTACAACAGCTGAAATGGAAATGATCATGCGTATGCAATGCAACAGCTGAACAGCATATAAAACAACAAGAAATACACACACAGCAATCAAACATAATATCCATGCCAATTCCAGCCGTAATATAAGCTCAACATCCGTACCTCACCAGCTTCTGAGCTATAATTACCACACACAGCTACTACAACGAAGTCCGAGCAACACAGATCTGTCATCTACTATATTAACACAAGCCACTGCTCAAAATCCGAAACGTAAAATAACAGCAGCTGGGGGCTACAAATCCACCAGCGCTTATCTACCTTCCTAACTCAATGAAAATCTCTAACAAAGCTTAAATGTGGCATCTTTACTTACCCCAACGAGACTACTGGCACGGCAGGGAACGCTTACACTAGCAAACTACACAAGGGAGATGTCTTAGCGATCCTGCGATCCTCTTCCAGCTCTTCCAAAGCCTTCAAAAGAGGTATAGAACGAAGCGCCTTAGCGAGAGGAGTCCAACGTTACCACTCTCACTCTCGTCGGAGTTGTCTACCACCGGAAATTATGACGGATAAGGTTACTGTGAACAGTAACTAGGGTTCGCGACAAGATTTTCTATCGGGAAATATTTCTAAGTATGGGATCTGTTAAACAATCGAAGACCAAGTCTTCTCTTAAATACACTATTAAAACAGCATACAGAAACAGGAACAGATCCACCGACAAAATCAGTTGTCACAACTAATATTCCCAATCAGCAGCTGAGATCTCGCATCAGCTTTTGCCTATCGTTAATATATTAACCAGCAGTAGAATCTTTCAAACAACGCTAAAGCTAAACGGCATCGCACCAAATTAACCAAATGACGTCGCAGAGTGACACGTCACCTTGCTACCAACATCTGATTCACAAACCAGCAGTCACAACGCCTGAGATCTCTCAACAGCTGATGTCTATCATAACAAACAGCTGGTACAAAGCACTTCACTCAAAACGCTGTTGTGCTAACTAATCCAAACGACGTAGTTTTGCTACCCGCTACGAAACACGCTAACAAAACCAACAACTGGTTCCTGCTCACAAAACGTCGTCGATTCAGTCCCTTAGTGCTCTCTGCTGATCATCGCAACTAACATACCAACAGCTGATCACTCGCAACAGCTGGATACGCGCTAATACACCAACTTCTGGCATCCACGTCAGCATTGCTGCTGCTTTCTACCAACACGCAACATCTAAAATATCAACAACTTACGCAATCACTCCACGGCTTATCCGACTACTACTGCTGCTGATTCCAACACTTAGACAAAATTGATGTTTATGCCAAACACATTGACCAACGGCTGGTCCAAACCCGACCAACACCTGATTACGAAAAACACAGGTCTCACATCTATCCCCCACTAAAACACGATTTCGTCCTCGAAATCAAACTCGAGCAACAACTGAACTCACAACCAAGAGTTCAAGATAACTGAGCAGACAATTACTAAAATCTGATGCAACACTCACGCAAACAGATGCGGCCACTCATGTTGAATCTTCTCTTCCATCTCCGAGGTAGCTTCTTCCAAACCATGTTTGCTCCATTGAACCATCACCAAGGGAATGGTTTTATTCCTCAACTGTTTCTCTTTACGATCCAAAATTCGCAAGGGATACTCAACGTAACTCAACGTCTGATCTAGCTCGACCTCATCAGTTTTTAGCACATGAGACGGATCTGGCTCATACTTCCTCAACATGGAAACATGAAAGACATCATGTATAGAAGATAATTCTGGTGGCAACAACATCCGATACGCCAAAAGGCCAATCCTCTCAAAAATTTCATACGGACCAACATAACGAGGGGCTAACTTTCCCTTGTGTCCAAAGCGCATGACACTGCGAAACGGAGAAATTTTAAGGAAAACGAGATCACCAACCTAAAACTCTAGAGGTCGACGCCTCCTATTTGCATAACTGGCTTGGCGATCCTGGGCAGTTTTCATCCGCTGTCGAATCAGATCCACATGATCCTTCATCTGCTGCACAAACTCTGGGGAAGACAGCTGCTTCTCCCCCACTTCTTCCCAACATACTGGCGATCTGCACTTTCTGCCATACAAATCCTCGAACGACGCCATACCAATCGTCACTTGGTAGCCGTTATTATAAGAAAACTCAACTAAAGACAACGCGTCTTGCCAGCTACCACCAAAATCCATCACAACAGCTCTTAACCTATCCTCCAACGTCTGGATAGTTCGCTTAGATTGGCCATCTGTTTGGGGGTGATACGATGTACTCATAGCCAATATGGTACCCAAAGCTGCTTGCAAACTCTTCCAAAACCTGGAAGTAAACCTCGGATCTCGGTCCGAAATGATTGAAACAGGCACATCGTGCAATCTAACCACAAAATCCACGTACAGTTTCGCCATTTTCTTCAACGAAAACGTCATACCATAGGGAATGAAGTGTTAAGACTTCGACAATCTGTCGATAACAACCCAAATCGCATCGCAACCTCTGCTGGAACGAGGCAAATGCGTCACAAAATCCATCGCTATGTGCTCCCAATTCCATTGGGGCACTTCCAAACTCTGCAATAGACCACCAGGTCTCATCTTTCAGCGTTAACTTGCTGACAGTTTAAGCAACGAGCAACAAAACCGGCAACGTCGCCCTTCAAACCAGCCCACCAGAAGTGCGGCTTCAACGCATGGTACATCTTCAGTGCACAAGGATGGACACTGTGTCTACTGCAATGCGCTTCTCTAAGGATCTCCTCCCGAAGATCTATCATACTGGGCACAACCAATCTACCCCGGAAACGCAGACAACCATCTGATGAAACAGAATAGTCCTCAAGCTGTCCAGCCCTGACCTTCAACTTCAACTCGTGGATGGTAGGATCTGTCCTTTGAGCCGCTCTAATGATCGAAATTATCTGTGGCTCAACTTGGAAAGAAGAAACCACAACATAATTCTCAGCTGGGTAAAACCTCCAACCCGTTGTGCTAAGATGCTCACGGTCTTTAGAAACATATAACGACGCAAGCATATTTCCTTGAGCCTTTCTGCTCAACGCATCCGCCACTACATTAACTTTCCCAGGCTGGTACTTGATCTCACAATCAAAATCCTTCAACAGCTCCATCCACCTACGCTGTCTCATATTCAACTCAGGCTGCGAAAACAAATACTGCAAACTCTTGTGGTCCGAATACACCACAAACTGCTCGCCATACAGATATTGGCGCCAAATATTCAACGCAAAGACCACAGCTGCTAGCTCCAAATCATGAACTGGATAACGAGTCTCGTGCGGTTTTCAACTGCCGAGAGGCATACGCAATGACTCGTCCATGCTGCATCAACACACAGCCCAATCCATTGAGCGAAGCATCGGAACACACAACAAAGCCACCTAAACCAGTCGGAAAAGCCAACACAGGTGCAGTAGTCAACTTCTCCTTGAGCAATTGAAAAGCATTCTCGCATTTCGCAGTCGAAACGAACCGCTTGTCCTTCTGAGTCAACTGAGTCATCGGCCTAGCTATACTAGAGAAACGCTCTATAAAACGACTGTAATAGCCAGCCAGACCCAAGAAACTACGAACCTCAGATACATTCCTCGGTCTCTCCCAGTTCAAAACAGCATCTACTTTACTGGGATCCACAGAAATTCCATCCGCTGAAATCACATGACCCAAAAACACGACGCGATCTAGCCAGAACTCGCACTTAGAAAACTTGGCATACAGCTGCGAGTCCCTTAACGTCTGAAGAACAACTCTCAAATGCTCCTTATGCTCCAAAGGAGTCTTCGAATACACCAAGATGTCGTCGATGAACACGATCACAAAGTGATCTATAAACTCCCGGAAGACCCGGTTCATCAAATCCATGAAGACTACAGGAGCATTAGTCAATACAAAAGGCATTACCAGAAACTCAAAATGCCCGTACCTAGTACAAAAAGCTGTCTTCGCGACATCTTGATCTCTAACTCTCAACTTATGTTACCCTGAACGTAGATCGATCTTCGAATATACAGCAGAACCTTGAAACTGGTCAAACAAGTAATCGATCCTCGGCAACGGGTACTTATTCTTCACGGTAACTTTGTTCAGCTGACGGAAGTCAATGCACATTCTTATTGTGCCATCCTTCTTCTTGACAAACAAGATAGGCGCTCCTCACGGAGACATGCTAGGTCTGATAAAACCTTTCTCTAATAAGTCATCCAGTTGCACCTTGAGCTCTCTCAATTCATCAGGCGCTAATCGATATGGTGCACGCAAAATCGGAGCTGTGCCAGGCACCAAATCAATGCTAAAGTCAATCTCCCTCCTCGAGTAAAACCAGGAATCTCCTTCGGAAACACATCAGGAAAATGACGCACCACTAGAACGTCGCTGAGCTGCACATGCAAAGAAGAAGATGCATCAAACGCGTAGATCATAAAACCAGCATTCTCCGCCGACAACAAGCTGAACATCTCCATCGCAGAGACTAACGGAATCTTCAACTGAGAATCCGCACCGTAGAAATTCCATTTCTCACCGGACTGAGGCCTAAAACGCACGATCCCATGGAAAAAATTCACAGAGGCCCTATAACTGGACAACACGTCCATTCCCACTATACAGTCAAAATCCCACAACATCAGACGAATAAAATTCGACACTAACACATGCTCGCCAAACCTCAGAACGCCATCCAACAAAACTTCTTGGGAGAACAGGCTAGCACCGCCAGGAGTAGAAACAGACACAACGTCGCGCAAAGAAAAGGTATGCAGACCATGCTCGGTCACAAAAGAATCAGCAATAAACGAATGCGATGCGCCAGTGTCAAACAACACTCGTGTAGGAAAATCAAACACAGAACAGTTACCTAAAATCAGTCCGCTCGGCGTGCCCTCTGTTGGCATACGGTGGCGGATCCGGATCCCACTTCCCGGGGCGCAGCGGAAAAACAAAAATTTGCCCGGAAAGTGTTCAATACATTAATATAAATCTACAAACATACATAGGGTGTTCATAGATTGCTACCTTGCTGGCATCTAGGCGCCTGGCTCCGACCAGTTTCACGAGAAAACCGGCACTTAAAACTGTAGGCGGCGGTAGATCGTCAATCAGGTCCACGACCGGAAACAATCTTCCTCCAATCAGCCTGCACTAGAAAGCTGACGGATTTTGGCACGGACGGAAACTCCTCGTCAAGCTGATCGGAACAAGTCCGATCAACGTATGCGGTGGCGGGGCGGCGGCACTTGGGCGGCGGCGTGGCCGAGAGAGGGGGCGAGAGGAGAGGGGCGGCCGAGTGGTCTAGATGGAGGCTAGGTTATGAGTTGTGTGTGTTGTAATGAAGCCCTAAGTCTATTATAAGTAGACTAGCAATGGACTTGGACCGGCCCAAGGGGCCCGGGTCCAAATGACGATATCCATCACTGTGACTTCATTACAACTCCAATCTCCGATCAGATCGGACCGATCGACTCAGTTTCCAAAACTGAGTATTATGATGTGAAAAACCATTTTTCAGATACCTAGTCCAAAATGACCGTTTTTCCCCTCAACAGCGGGAAATCGCAATTTGAGAAAAACCATTTTTCAGATACCTAGTCCAAAATGACCGTTTTTCCCCTCAACAGCGGGAAATCGCAATTTGACCCCTGTTGACTTTTAGGAAGTCGCACTCCCTAAAATCCTCTTCGTATGCTCAACACATTGAGCTCAGTTTCCATGCGGTAATCATGAATCCAGTACTTGTGTGACCCTCAATGGTTCAGGGATACAGCTAGCCGTGGGCCCGCAACCATTGCGGCTCCGAAATCACAATTTCGGACTTGTCCAACGGATCATGGTAAAGCGTCTAGCAACATCGCCCCATGATCCCCTAGGTATCACTGATAGTGCCTGCAAGAACCAGTTGGTCGTGGTTAGCGTAAAGTACGGTCCTTTCAACACATTTATCCCGATCAGATCAACGACCATTGGTAAATCGAGAGTCGCTAGAGATCCGATAGCTATGCATACATCTTGGAGATCGAATAGTGACATCGCGAGTGTAACTAGGCAAACCCATTTACCTAAAACACTTCTAGTACTCTGTCCAGAGATTTATACACTATTATCTCCTCAGATAGCATAGGATATCCACGCATGTAAGCGAGCGGTGAATCCTCGACAACGAAACATCGACTCCTACATGCATCGGGATCTCACTCAATCCCGCCGCCTAATGACCCCAAGTGAGTCGGCAAACGGGTCAAAGTGAGACGCCTATCATGTAGAGCCTCAATGACGTTTCGAGTAGTGAGGACTAATCAGTACAACCAAGACCTCGGACTTATCCACTCGACAAATGGTAACCACTTGGAAAGTCCGAACGAGGGTAGTTTGATAGATCACCGGGTCACTATCCATCTGCATGCTCAGAACATCACAATGTTCCCTACCAATGAAACATGGTACTTCACATCTCAGATGCTAGTCTCAAGCTCGGGCGGCCTTATCCTCATTTTGACGGCCCAATCAACTAGGAACGAATTCAGAATACACAGTGACTATTAGATGTGTTTCATGATAGCCATCATATCCACTATCACATCTAACATACACTATGGTGCATTCTAGGTCTTTATCCTACACAATTGTTAACATTATAATCATAATGAAAATAAAGAATGCCATAAATAAATGTGAATATCATATATAAAGATTGTCATATACAAGAGTCTATAAAACCCACACGCCACAAGTTGGCTAGTTGGGCATCTACTCTAACACCCTCCACTTGTCCCTCGTAATGGCACTCACTTGAGCATGTTGGGGTCCAGAGAAATGCTGCTGAGACGACTGTCCGAAACGCGATGGACCAGGCAACTGAAACAGCCTAAACTGCGTCTCCAACCCTAGGCTGCGGAACTGAGGGGAACGACCCCTAAACGATCCTCCTCGACCCTGATGTGGGGCTGCGGCTTGCTGCGATCCAGCTGATGGACACACCCTCGCGAAATGCCCATACTGACCACAGATATTACAAGAGCCCTGCACACCAACGCACTGAGTCGACGAATGCTTGCCTCCACAGAAGCCACAAAACTCTGCCCTAGAACCACTGCTACTAGAGCTGCCAGAACCAGAAGTACCAGAACCAGACTTCTTAAACTGATGGCCACAAGGTTGGAACCTCTGACGGCCATACTGTTGAGCCAACTGCTGCTGCTGCGGGGGTTGATGAGCTGACTGCGAAGACTGGGAAGAGTGCGCTCCCTGAGCAGCGGGATGACCACCCTGAGCACCCTGAGGCCTAGCACGCAACCTCCGGTTCCGCAGACCTTCCTCGATATCAACAGCGCTATCCACAGCCTCTGCATAGCTCTTTTGTTTACTCGACAAAACCAAAGTATACAACTCTTCGTTCAAACCCTCAATAAACTTGGTCCTCTTGGCCCTCTCCCGGCCAGCAACATGCGGGACATACGCCAACAGAGAAGAAAACCTACGAGCATACTCACGCACCGACATCGTACCTTGCTCCAAATGATCGAACTCTCGCTCACGAGCGTTCACATACGACTCCGGGACGTACTCCTGCCAAAAGGCAACACAGAAGCTATCCCAAGTAATCTCCACACCTGTCTACTCTAGCGTCCTTGAAGTGCCACGCCACCAACGCTCCACACTCTTCCTCAGCTGGAAGGTCGCCAAACTCAACCGAAGCACATCATCATACTGAACACGATCAAACAAACCAGTGATGTGCTGCAACCACGAATCCGCATCCTCGCTAGACTCGTCACCGTTAAATATCTGGGGACTCATCTGTTGGAACCTAGCCATCACAATCTCCTTGCTTTCCACACGGTTTGCTAAGTTGTCAACTTCATCCTCTTCACGCCTACCACGACCACGAGAAGGGAAACTACGCTGATCAACGTTCTGATCTCCAGACTCGTCCTGAAACTGCCCTCTACCTCTACCCCTACATCTAGGCGGCATCTCTATGAAGGCACTAAACAGATAAGGAAACACAGAACAGAAACAGCACAAAAATCACATATCACACAAATAATATGCGGCACATAAGTCACATAGTCAAGCACAAGCAACACACAACACTGTGCCTAGACTCAAGTGTGATCCAAGAAATTGAGTTTATCACAGCTTAAGCTCTGATACGAAAAATTTCAGGCCTCGTGCACACATCAGAGTAAAACCACGCAAACACAAATGGAAGCTACTAAAAAGTGGTTAAAAGTTTTGCTTTTTGACCTGACTGAAAGATAACATAATTTAAAATACAAGATACTCAAAATAATCCCAATTTATAAATTCACAACAACACAAATATTCAAATACAACAAATGCCCAGCGGCTGAAAGCAACACAAATACTAAAAGACTATCAGCTATATATAGACCCAAGCATCACCCGGGACATCCCACCCGAGGTGATACAGTGCATATAAATACTATATATAACTGGGACACTCTAACCACCTCCTGGGACACCACCAGCTGGATCATAACCTCGACCAGCTGCGAAACCTGGAAAACCTGAACAACAGACAGGCAAACAAACACAACAGCCCCATAGGGACCTAGGGGTTAAACCCCATTACGGAGAGCAACTATAAAACAGCAACTAATAGCAAAAGATATATTCTAATGCTATGAATGAAAGACAATGCAACAGTCGAAGGCTACAACCAAGAAAGGGAGCCAAGGAATTCAACAGCTGACAACAGATTCTGCGAAGAATGGTTAGTGGCCACTGGTGTGTGTACAAGCACAATGGAATTACCCGCTCATCTTTACACCACACCTGAATAGCAGATGCATCAATAACTCAACCTGCTGTTGCCCAACCCATGAACTGTGGTAGTTAACCACTCGGTGCATGAGGGCTAACAGACCAGCAGGGAGATGAGAGTGCGGAATTGCCACTCGCCCTCGCATCCTGGTAGGAAAACAGAGCAACAAAAAAGCACGGCTACAACAGCTGAAAGGGAAATGATCATGCGTATGCAATGCAACAGCTGAACATCATATAAAACAACAAGCAATGCACACACAGCAATCAAACATAATATCCATTCCAATTCCAGCCGTAATATAAGCTCAACATCCGTACCTCACCAGCTTCTGAGCTATAATTACCACACACAGCTGCTACAACGATTTCCGAGCAACAAAGATCTGTCACCTGCTATATTAACACAAGCCACTGCTCAAAAGCCGAAACGTAAAATAACAGCAGCTGGGAGCTACAACTCCACCAGCTCTTATATACCTTCCTAACTCAACGAAAAGCTCTAAAAAAACTTAAAGGTAGCATCTTTACTTACCCCAACGAGACTACTGGCACGGCAGGGAACGCTTACGCTAGCAACTACACAAGGGAGATGTCTTAGCGATCATGCGATCCTCTTCCAGCTCTTCCAAAGCCTTCAAAAGAGGTATAGAACGAAGCGCCTTAGCGAGAGGAGTCCAACGTTACCACTCTCACTCTCGTCGGAGTTGTCTACCACCGGAAATTAGGACGGATAAGGTTACTGTGAACAGTAACTAGGGTTCGCGACAAGATTTTCTATCGGGAAATATTTCTAAGTATGGGATCTGTTAAACAATCGAAGACCAAGTCTTCTCTTAAATACACTATTAAAACAGCATATAGAAACAGGAACAGATCCACCGACAAAATCAGTTGTCACAACTACTATTCCCAATCAGCAGCTGAGATCTCGCATCATCTTTTTCCTATCGTTAATATATTAACCAGTAGTTGAATCTTTCAAACAAGGCTAAAGCTAAACGGCGTCGCACCAACTTAACCAAACGACGTCGCAGAGGGACACGTCACCTTGCTACCAACAGCTGATTCACAAACCAGCAGTCACAACGCCTGAAATCTCTCAACAGCTGATGTCTATCATAACCAACAGCTGGTACAAAGCACTTCACTCAAAATGCTGTCGTGCTAACTAATCAAAACGACGTAGTTTTGCTACCCGCTACGAAACATGCTAACAAAACCAACAACTGGTTCCTTCTCACAAAACGTCGTCGCTTTAGTCCCTTAGCGCTCTCTGCTGATCATCGCAACTAACATACCAACAGCTTATCATTCGCAACAGCTAGATACGCGCTAATACACCAACGTCTGGAATCCACTTCAGCATTGCTGCTGCTTTCTACCAACACGCAACATCTGAAATATCAACAACTGACGCGATCACTCCACGGCTGATCCCACTACTACTGCTGCTGATTCCAACACTTAGACAAAATTGATGTCTACGCCAAACACATCGACCAACGGCTGGTCCAAACCCGACCAACACCTGATTACGAAAAACACATATGGATCTGTGCCGCATGTCAGCTTGGTAAACAAATCAAATCCACTTTAAAAAGAAAGGCGGTAAACGTTCTTTCCGAAGCTTAGAGCTTTTACATATGGATCTCTTTGGTCCTATTCCCGTAACTAGCTTAGGGGAAACGAACTACACCCTAGTTGTTATTGATGATTTTACAAAATTTACTTAGGTGTTGTTTTTAGAGGCAAAATCTGATACCGCTGACCAGCTGATACGCCTTTTAAAACATTTGCAAAATGACAGATCTTGTACAGTCAACAGGATAAGAAGTGATCGTGGTACTGAATTTTTAAATCATAAATTAACTTCTTATCTAGAAGACATTGGGATAAAGCATGAGCTTTCAGCAGCTAGAACTCCTCAGCAAAACGGGCTTGCTGAGAGGAGAAATATTACTTTAAAAGAAGCTTCTAGATATATGATTGCTTATTCTGGTATTTCACAAAAATTTTGGGCAGAAGCAGTTAACACAGCTTGCTACACTCAGAACAGATCTATGATTAATAAGTTGCGGTAAAACCCCATATGAGATCTGGAGTGGCAAGAAACCTGATATTTCATATTTCAGGGTGTTTGGGTGTAGATGCTTCATTCATAAGAATGGTAAGAAGCACCTAACAGCTTTTGATGCAAAATCTGATGCAGGTATATTCCTAGGTTACTCAGGAGTGAGTAAGGCTTATCGATTATTCAACGATATGAGTCTAACTGTTGAAGAGTCAGCACACGTTGTCTTTGATGAGACAAGCTTTAGATCCAACTCAGCTGCGAGCCTTAACGATCTATGTACACGTCTAGAATCATCCAGCATTGATGACTCCGATGATGACGTGGCACCACAAAGACATTCAGCATAGATGGAACCAGCACTAGACACACCGTGCAACAATGCTCAACAAGATCTGACAGGTAATCCAGTAGTCATCGATTTAACTAACGTTGACTCAAAGCAGGATCAGATCTCTCCAAGTGTGCCTGCTACTGGAGCTCAAGCGACAAATGCACAAGATGCTCAAACAGATGTTGCACAAACAGATCTTGCCATACATAGACCAACGTCTGAAACACCAGTTGCGAGTACTTCACATCAATTGGTATCTAGACCAACATCTGAGGCATAAGATGTGGACGAGAACCATCAATTTGTGACGGACAATCCAGATGTGGCTATCCAGCAGGACATTCAAGCAGAACAGGAAGCAAACCCAATTGGACTTGATCTTCGGTGGAATAGAAATCATCCACCTGAGCAGGTCATAGGTAACATCGAATCTCCTGTTCGCACATGAAGCCAGCTATTGCATGATCATTTCGATTCAGCTTTCATCTCTCATATAGAACCAAAACTAATAGATGAAGCCTTAGCAGACCCAATCTGGGTAGCAGCTATGCTGGAGGAATTAAATCAGTTTAAGAGAAATAACGTATGGCAACTTGTACCTAGACCTTCAAATCATTGAGTCATAGGAACATGATGGGTCTTTAGGAACAAACTGAATGAAAATGGAATAGTAACAAGAAATAAAGCTAGACTGGTAGCACAAGGCTTTAGCCAAATGGAAGGAATAGATTTTGATGAAACATTTGCACCAGTAGCTAGACTAGAAGCCATAAGCATGTTTCTTGAATATGCAGCATTCAAAGATTTTAAAGTATTGTTAAGAGTGCATTTCTTAATGGCATCTTAACAGAGGAAGTGTATGTTGCACAACCTCCTGGCTTCGTAAATCATACACATCCAGATTATGTTTTTAAATTGGATAAAGCTCTATATGGGTTGAAGCAAGCACCCAGAGATTGGTATGATACACTGTCTAAATTCTTAATCGAGCATGATTTCACTATAGGCACAGTTGATAAGACACTGTTTAAATTCGTAAAAGCTGATAATGTCTTATTGGTACAAATCTATGTTGATGATATTATTTTTGGGTCAACTAACCTCAAATTGTGTCAAAAGTTTTCTAAGCTAATGCAGGATAAATTTGAGATGAGCATGATGGGCGATCTAACATTTTTTTCTGGGCTTACAAGTTCGACAGCTGGAAAATGGAATTTTCATTAACCAAGATAAGTATACGAAAGAACTGCTGAAGAAATTTGGCATGGACAACTGTTCAACAGCTGCGACCCCAATGAGCTCTTCAATCAAACTGGACAAATACGAAGCTGGTACTGCCATTGAGGTATCTCTTTATCGCGGTATAATTGGCTCCCTGCTGTACTTAACTGCTAGCAAACCAGACATCATGTTTGCTGTCTATTTGTGTGCTAGATTTCAAGCAGAGCCTAAACAATCACATCATATAGCCGTCAAACGCATTTTAAAATATTTGAAAGGCACTTCCAACGTGGGTCTTTGGTATCCCAAAGACTCTGGCATTCAACTAATCGGTTATAATGATGCAGATTACGCAGGATGTAGGATTGATCGTAAAAGCACAAGTGGAACTTGTCAATTCTTGGGAGATCGCTTGATTTCCTGGTTCAGTAAGAAGCAGACGTCCATTGCAACGTCCACAGCTGAAGCGGAGTACCTAGAAGCTGGCAGCTGTTGTGCTCAAATACTATGGATTCAACACCAGCTGAAGGACTATGGCATTGATGCTTCTGAAGCGTCCATTCTCTGTGACAACATCAATGCCATCGCGATCACCCAAAATCGAGTACTGCATTCAAGGACAAAGCACATAGACATCCGGTCTCATTTCATCAGGGACCATCTGAACAGCTAGTAGCTGACATCTTCACAAAGCCTCTTCCAGACTCTAAGTTTTCTTATTTTAGAAACATATTAGGTCTCCTAGAATTGTCTGTGCGCTAACAATTTACAGGTTGACAGTTGTTTCTTAACTCAGCTGCGAGTCTTTTGTTCAGGGGGAATGCAAAGACCTTCAGCTGAGGCAAGCATATTGCGTTGGGACGATCTTAATCGTACGGGGAACCAGGATCTAAATTGTTAAGTGCTACGTCAGCTGAATATGTGGGATATGGATATACTCAGATGCCACATATACACAGCTGATGCTTATTTGTGATCAGATCCTGCTCTACCCTCAGCGATATATTAAACCAGCTGTGACGTTATATAATATTGGTGTTGGATGAGCGGTGGCGGATCCGGATCCCGTCTCCCGACGGCGCAGCGGAAGATGAAAATAAGCGCCGGGAAACGTTCAATACAATGAAAGCAGCACTATAAACCATTGATAGGGCGTTTCTTGGGGTGTTACCTTGCTGGCGACAGGCTCCTGGCTCCAACCAGAATCACAGGGAGACTGACTCTTCACGGTAGGCGGCGGTAGATTACGTCTAATCAAGTCCAAGACCGGAAGCAAGGTTCCTTCGTCAGCCTGCACTAGAAGTCCTGACGAGATCAGCACGGACGGAAACTCCTCGAAAAGTTGGCCGGAACAAATTCCGGCGAGGGGCGGCGACGATGGTGGTGGCCGGCGGCGGCGGCTTTGGGAGAGGAGGGGCGGCCGAAACCTTAGAGTTGGCTAGGGTTTTGTTATGATTCTTGTGTGTGTTTAAGACCTAACCATCTTAATTAAATTAAGTTGGTAGATGGGCTTGAACCGGCCCATTGGACTTGGGTCATACCCAGGTCCATATGAACATTCGGTTCATTTAAATCACCACGGTATCATCATAACTCCGATCGTCGATCAGATCGGACCGATCGACTCAGTTTCCAAAACTGAATATTATGATGCGAATGCTCAACACATTGAGCACAGTTTCCGTGCGCGAATATTGAATCCAGTACTTGTGTGACCCTCAATGGTTCAGGGATACAGCCAGCCGTGGGCCCACAACCATTGTGGCTCCGAAATCACAATTTCGGACTTGTCCAACGGATCATGGTAAAGCGTCTAGCAACATCGCCCCATGATCCCCTAGGTATCACTGATAGTGCCTGCAAGAACCAGTTGGTCGTGGTTAGCGTACAGTACGGTCCTTTCAATCCATATATTCCGATCAGATCAACGACCATTGGTAAATCGAGAGTCTTTAGAGATCCGATAGCTATGCATACATCTTGGAGATCGAATAGTGACATCGCGAGTGTAACTAGGTAAACCCATTTACCTAAAACACTTCTAGTACTCTGACCAGAGATTTATATACTATTATCCCCTCAGATAGCATAGGATATCCACGCATGTAAGCGAGCGGTGAATCCTCGACAACGAAGCATCGACTCCTACATGCATCGGGACATCACCCAATCCCGCCGCCTAATGACCCCAAGTGAGTCGGCATACGGGTCAAAGTGAGATGCCTATCATGTAGAGTCTCAATGACGTTTCGAGTCGTGAGGACTAATCAGTACAACCAAGACCTCGGACTTATCCACTCGACAAATGGTAACCACTTGGAAATTCCGAACGAGGGTAGTTCGATAGATCACCATGTCACTATCTATCTACATGCTAAGAACATCACAATGTTCCCTACCAATGAAACATGGTACTTCGTATAGCAGATACTAGTCTCGAGCTCGGGTGGCCTTATCCTCATTTTGACGGCCCAATCGACTAGGAACTAATTCAGAATACACAGTGACTATTAGATGTGTTTCATGATAGCCGTCATACCCACTATCACATCTAACATACACTATGGTTCATTCTAGGTCTTTATCCAACACAATTGTTAACATTATATAAACATAACGAAGATAAAGAATGCCATAAACAAATGCGAATACCATATATAAAGACTGTCACATACAAGACTCTATAAACCCACACGCCACAAGTTGGCTAGTTGGGCATCTACTGTAACAATCTCCCACTTGCCCTAAAGCCAACTACTCATCAGACGCAGTCCCATTGTTATGCGATGTTTTTCAAACAACGGTCCTGGCAAGGGCTTCGTAAGTGGATCAGCAATGTTGTCCGCAGAGGCGACTCTCTCAACTGCTATGTCACCTCTAGCAACTGTACGATCCTACGAATATTTTCCATTTGAGTATACGATCGTATTTGAATCAATTTGAGCTTGCGCCTGAAATAACTTTGATAATCAGCATTAACTCCATCAACGTTGTCAAAGATACTTCGACTGAAAGAACACTTAAAAGAATTCACCTGCTGACATACATTTGTGTTTTTCCATCGACTGGTCCTTTGTAAAACTCAACGACTGATTTTCTGATGCAAAGCCAAAACGTTGTCGTATCAACTTATTCAAGCGACATCGTTTTGCTATCAAATAACACCTGCTGGTTTATGTTCACTGTAGCCATCTGCTGAAATATATAAACTGTTGAAGAACCAACTGTCTGCTGATATACTTTGAAGAAAGCATCTGTTTGAGACCGTAGATCGATCTCTGAAGCTTGCATACCTTATGCTCGCTTACAACAGATGTGAAACCTTCAGGCTGCATCATATAGATCTCTTCCTTAATGTTTCCATTAAGGAACGCAGTTTTCACATCCATTTGCCATATCTCATAGTCGTACCATGCGGCTATGGCTAATAAGATTCTAATTGACTTGAACATCGCGACTGGCGAGAAGGTTTCATCATAGTCATCACCTTGCCTTTGAGTGTAACCTTTCGCGACCAATCGTGCCTTGTAGGTCATTACCTTACCATCAGGCCCAAGTTTCCTCTTGTATACCCATTTGCACCCAATAGAAACAATTCCTTAGGGAGGATTAACAAGAGTCCAAACTTGGTTAGCATGCATTGAGTAAAACTCAAACTGCATTGCTTCAAGCCACAAATTTGAATCAGCATCGGAAATCGTCTCCTTGAAAGTTCTTGGATCAGATCCAACAACTTGATCACCTTGATCATCTTCAAGGAGAAAACCATATCTCTCAGGATCCCTAGGAACCCTTTCGGATCTCCTGGTTGCGACCATTTCTGGTACCGGCTCTGGAGGTGCGGGAGACTCACCTGGTACTTCGATTGGATCTCGAACCTCTTCGAGTTCTACTATTTTGCCCTTTCTATCAAGTAGAAATTCCCATTCCATAAAGGTGGCATTTCTAGAAACAAACACTTTTGTTTCACTTGGATAGTAGAAGTAGTATCCAATGGAATTCTTTGGATACCCAATGAAGTAGCATAAGATGGATCTAGTATCCAGCTTATCTCCCACTGTCTGCTTCACGTAAGCAGGACATCCCCAAATCCTCCTCATGTATGAGTACTTTGGTGGTTTGCCCATCCATATCTCATATGGAGTTTCATCCACTGCCTTTGTGTGGACATTGTTCAACAACATTACCGCCGTTTCGAGCGCATAGCCCCAAAACGAGGTAGGAAGATCAGTGAAGCTCATCATAGATCGAACCATGTCCATCAAAGTTTGATTACGACGCTCCGCTACACCATTGAGTTGTGGTGTGGCCTGAGGGGTCCACTGTGCGAGAATCCCATTCTCTTTCAGATAGTCTTGAAACTCAGCACTCAAGTATTCACCACCTCGATCGGATCGAAGTTCTTTAATGCTTTTGCCTAATTGTTTTTCTACTTCAGCCTTGAATTCTTTGAACCTTTCAAAGGATTCAAACTTGTGTTTCATCAAGTACAAGTACCCATACCTAGAGTGATCGTCGGTAAAGGTGATGAAGTATGTGTGACCGTATTTAGTACCAATACCAAACGGGCCGCACACATCAGTATGGATCAAATCCAATAGGCCTTGAGCATGCTCACCCTTGCCCTTGAAGGGTTGCTTAGTCATCTTTCCCTTGAAACAAGACTCACAAGTCGGTAGGGAGTTAGTGTCTGAAAGATCAAACATGTCACTCCTAACTAACTTGTTCATCCTACTTAGAGAAATATGACCTAGCCTGGCGTGCCAAAGTTGTGCTCGGTTCAAGTTATCGTGTTTCATTTTAATCTTTGTTGTATGTGCTTCGACATCGCGAGTTGGAACGTCTTTTAATTTTAAGGTGTATAAATCGTTTTTGCGTTCCCCAATTCCAATCAAACATTCATTCTTGTAAATATTGCAAATCAAATTAGCAAACATACAAGAATATCCATCACTATCAAGCATAGAAACAGAAATAATGTTCTTTATTAATTCGGGAACAAACAAAACGTTTCTCAATAACAACTTAAAATTGGAAGACAGAAATAAATAAACATCTCCTATAGCTACTGCAGCAACTCTTGCTCCATTGCCAAGCCTCAAGTGGGTCTCACCCTCTCTAAGACGTCGGCTTCTTGTCATCACCTGCAAATCATTGCAGATATGAGATCCACATCCGGTATCAAGTACCCAATTCGAATTAAGAGACATATTTATTTCGATATAGAACATACCTTTCGAAGTTCGCAACTGCTCGAGGTACTCCTTGCAGTTCCTCCTCCAATGCCCATGCTTGTGGAAGTGGTGGCAAACATCCTCAGTCTTGTTTGGCTTGGAAACCTTTTCCTTGGGCTTCTTGGTGGGCTTTTCTTCCTTCGCAGGGGCAGAACGCTTCTTACCAATTAAGAGACATATTTATTTCGATATAGAACATACCTTTCGAAGTTCGCAACTGCTCGAGGTACTCCTTGCAGTTCCTCCTCCAATGCCCATGCTTGTGGAAGTGGTGGCAAACATCCTCAGTCTTGTTTGGCTTGGAAACCTTTTCCTTGGGCTTCTTGGTGGGCTTTTCTTCCTTCGCAGGGGCAGAACGCTTCTTACCCTTGCGTCTGGGCCCCTTCTTCACAGAGGAAGAAGAGCCCATAAGGAGGACGGGCTTGTCCTTCTTTATGGTTCCTTTGAACACGACAAGCATGTTAACCACCTCTTCAAGGGTGGCTGACAGCTTGTTCATGTTGAAATTGACCACAAAGGGGTCGAATGCAGCAGGCAGTGAGAGGAGAAGCACATCCACAGACAGCTCATGTGAAAGTGTGATATCAAGGCCCGACAGCTTTTCAACGAGCCCAATCATACGAACCCCATGCTCGCGGACCAAAGTCCCATCGCGCATGCGGCTCGTCATAAGCTCCTTGACAGCCATGAACCTCTCATGTCGAGAGTTCTCCCCATACAGTTCTTTGAGATGAAAAAGTATGTCAGCAGCATACTTTGTCTTCTCAAAGCGCCGTTGCATTTCGTTAGACATCGATGCCATCACATAGCATCGAGTCTTAAGCTCGTCGTCCCACCATTGCTGAAGCGTCACCAGCTCCTCAGGGCAGATATCAGCAGGGGCTTCCTTCAGAGGGCTCTTCTCTATCGTATAAAGAAGTCTCTCCGAAGCCAACACAATGTTTAGGTTTCGAAGCCAGTCTTGGTAGTTCAGACCGGTGAACTTGTTGCTATCCAGTATAGCAGCGAGTGGGTTTTTGATCAAAGACATTATAAATGCAGTTATACTAAAAAGAAAACAGACATACATTACTGACTATATATGAAATAACGCTAAGATATAAAACAAGGTCGTTAAGTTTTATAAATTACCCTCCCACTATTTTAACGATTTCACCACCCTCTAATGAAATCGAGAAAGCAAGTTTCTTTAGTGGGTACACGGAGCCCAATCAAGCGATCATGGTCCCGAATAATATCAGCCAACCACGACCCCCAAAAGGTAGTTTCCGATTCCAACCGGTGCAACCTCCATGTATTCACCTCACGTCCAGTAAGGGCCCAATAATATGACATCGTTTACTGTCACGTGTCAAGATGACCCATCAATGTTGAGTCGTGAAGGACGGTCCCCTTAACGTCCCCAATAATATGAGCCAACGTTAAAGGGAGTTCCAACCGAATTCACAATGAGTGTCAATGGTGTGGACAGCTTTCCGGCATACATGACCCCCTCAATAATATGAGCCGGGCCATGTATACGGGTAGCATCGGCGTACACCCATTGTTGATGGAAGGTAGGGAAATTTAAACAAATTTAAATCCCCTTTGGTTTATCGAATAAACTTTTATCTTGATATTAGTTTTAAATCGTATTTAAAATGAGGGATTTTATTTTCGAAAAGTTTGGTCTCATGCAATATATTTTAAATCATATTTAAAACATGCGGATTCAACTAACTATATATCACATATATAAACATTGGGATGATCGATCGCGAGAGCTATGCGATCCGTGGTTGCCAATCACGGACCTGGGTCCAATCCTAGGGGTAATGCAACATGCAATGCAATCCTATTACATTTGCTTCCGGTTTTACAGATCTTCGGTCTTCAATATCTTTGATCGTCATCGGGCCCACCATCTTCAAAAGTCCTCCCACTAAGTCTAGTAATTTACAATAAATTTCCATGACACATAAGGGATACATTTTAAGGGGTGGGAACGGGCCACAAACAGACCCACTTTTATAAAATGATAATCAAAAATATTAAATATAACCGAAATCGCAAAACCTAAAGCATACACCTAACACATTGGGCACGGCTCTCGATCATCCCAA
>KQ988009.1:312844-338683 GCA_001598015.1 Dorcoceras hygrometricum
GCTGGTTCCCCCAACCAGTGGCGCAACTTTTCTCTCCTGGCCGGCCACCTGAAGCGCACGGCCGCGCCAACGTCTCGCCCTCCGTTGCGCAGCCAGCACGCAAATCAGCAGCACCAGTAGCACAACAATTGCGCGCAACAGCGGCCGCCAAGCGCGGCCATGCGCGTGGTGGGGAGGGGCCGCCGCACACGGCGGCGGCCGGGGGCAGATCCAAATTTTTTTTTTTTTTTATTTCATTCTGAAACATAGAGATTAGATACAATTATGGCAACAATTGTATTGAAGGATCCGAGCCGAAGCTGATACCACTGTTGGATGAGCGGTGGCGGATCCGGATCCCGTCTCCCGACGGCGCAGCGGAAGATGAAAATAAGCACCGGGAAACGTTCAATACAATGAAAGCAGCACTATAAACCATTCATAGAGAGTTTCTCGGGGTGTTACCTTGCTGGCGACAGGCGCCTGGCTCCAACCAGAATCACAGGGAGACTGGCTCTTCACGGTAGGCGGCGGTAGATTACGTCTAATCAAGTCCACGACCGGAAGCAAGGTTCCTTCGTCAGCCTGCACTAGAAGGCCTGACGAGATCAGCATGGACGGAAACTCCTCGAAAAGTTGTCCGGAACAAATTCCGGCGAGGGGCGGCGGCGGCGGCGGCGATGGTGGTGGCCGGTGGCGGCGGCTTTGGGAGAGGAGGGGCGGCCGAAACCTTAGAGTTGGAGGCTAGGGTTTTGTTATGATTCTTGTGTGTGTTTAAGCCCTAACCATCTTAATTAAATTAAGTTGGTAGATGGGCTTGAACCGGCCCATTGGACTTGGGTCATACCCAGGTCCATATGAACATTCGGTTAATTTAAATCACCACGATATCATCATAACTCCGATCGTCGATCAGATCGGACCGATCGACTCAGTTTCCAAAACTGAATATTATGATGTGAAAAACGATTTTTCAGATACCTAGTCCAAAATGACCGTTTTGCCCCTCAACAGCGGGAAATCACGATTTGACCCCTATTGACTTTTAGGAAGTCGCACTTCCCAAAATCCTCTTCCTATGCTCAACACATTGAGCTCAGTTTCCGTGCGAGAATCTTGAATCCAGTACTTGTGTGACCCTCAATGGTTCAGGGATACAGCCAGCCGTGAGCCCAGAACCATTGTGGCTCCGAAATCATAATTTCGGACTTGCCCAACGGATCATGGTAAAGAGTCTAGCAACATCGCCCCATGATCCCCTAGGTATCACTGATAGTGCCTGTAAGAACCAGTTGGTCGTGGTTAGCGTACAGTACGGTCCTTTCAATCCATATATCCCGATCAGATCAACGACCATTGGTAAATCGAGAGTCGTTAGAGATCCGATAGCTATGCATACATCTTGGAGATCGAATAGTGACATCACGAGTGTAACTAGGTAAACCCATTTACCTAAAATACTTCTAGTACTCTGGCCAGAGATTTATACACTATTATCCCCTCAGATAGCATAGGATATCCACGCATGTAAGCGAGCGGTGAATCCTCGACAACAAAGCATCGACTCCTACATGCATCGGGACCTTCACCCAATCCCGCCGCCTAATGACCCCAAGTGAGTCGGCAAACGGGTCAAAGTGAGACGCCTATCATGTAGAGTCTCAATGACGTTTCGAGTCGTGAGGACTAATCAGTACAACCAAGACCTCGGACTTATCCACTCGACAAATGGTAACCACTTGGAAAGTTCGAATGAGGGTAGTTCGATAGATCACCAGGTCACTATCTATCTGCATGCTCAGAACATCACAATGTTCCCTACCAATGAAACATGGTACTTCGCATCGCAGATACTACTCTCGAGCTCGAGCGGCCTTATCCTCATTTTGACAGCCCAATCGACTAGGAACTAATTCAGAATACACAGTGACTATTAGATGTGTTTCATGATAGCCGTCATACCCACTATCACATATAACATACACTATGGTGCATTCTAGGTCTTTATCCAACACATTTGTTTAACATTATATAAACATAACGAAGATAAAGAATGCCATAAACAAATGCGAATATCATATATAAAGACTGTCACATACAACAGTCTATAAACCCACACGCCACAAGTTGGCTAGTTGGGCATCTACTCTAACAATTGGCGCGTGTTTTTAACTTTTCACTGTACGTCTATTTATTTGAAAATCTTTTAAAAATCTCTTTAAAATTATTTCGAAATATTTGAAATCTTTTCTAAATCATTTCAAAATATTGTACGCGCCGTCGATGATTGACACGTGGTTTGTCATCATGCGAAACGTCACATCTACATTTTCTCTCTCCAGTAACTTTTTGCATTCCTTGAATATATTACGCTGTTTCCTGTTTAACCCTTCACTTACCTTAAGCCTTTTACTCTCTAGTATTCTTGTGCTCGTACTCTCTTGTGTGTTCTCTGCAAATATTTTTGAGGTGTTCTATCTTTTTATCAACTAGCTGCGATGGCATCATCACTCTTCACCAACACCCTTCACGTCTGTTTTGACTCTGTTCTTGCTATGGATAAACCAGGTATGGTATCGATGTTTGAAGCCCTAATGGCATCTGGCCTATCAGGATTCCTGGGTTGCCCAGCAATCTTATATGAAGATGCGTTGACAGAGTTCTTTCTTAATGGCTCCGTCCGGGACGGAAAGGTAGTCAGTAATATTCATGGGAAACAGGTGGAAATCTCTGAGGAGTTGTTTGTCAGTACGTTTGAGTTGCCAATTGATGGGCTGACGGATTTATCTGAGATTCCAAAGGATATTGTATTTGATGCGAGGAGCATCTTTTCTTTCTCTGGTGAACAAGTAAGTACTTCTGGAAAAAAGCGGGAGATGAAATTTGAGTTCCGTCTTCTCAGTGATATTCTGGCAAAGACAATATCTGTAAAGGCCGGGTCCTTTGATGCGGTCACCCAGGAAAGGTTTTTGATGATGGCAGCTATCATTTTTGGAGTAGAAATAAACTGGAACAGGCTGCCGTTCAATATTCTCAAGGATATGGTGACTGCGGGATCAAGGCAAGCCAAGGGCTATGCCATTCAAATCAGTCTTTTGCTGGAGAATGTTCCGAACTTGGAATTGGGAGATTCCTCGGAGTTCCCCTTTTCTATTCCTAACCAAGAATACTGTACAAAGATACATCGCTGTTAATGACAAGGTTGGTGTGGAGGAAGTGGCCCGATGTACCTAGGGTGAAGAGAACACCAGTCACAAAGGTTGTGTCTAGGAAGAGACCAGCAGTTGTTGATGAGCCTATTGTGAAGAAGAAGCGGACCCGTGTTGGAAAAGCTGCTGCTGTTGCTACTAATTCAGCACTTGAGGCAATACCCGTTCAAGTTGTTGCACCAATTTCTACTGTTCCCCCTCCTGCACCAAAATGTAAAATTCAAAAGAGGAGGAGAAGGTTGGCACTAGGTTCTGATGATGAAATTTTTGGAGAGCCAACAACTATTGCTTAGAGGTTGCTTTTGAGAATATAGTTGAGGAACAGAGGGTAGAGATGCCTGTTGACCCTGTTGATCAGATAATTGAGCAGGTTATTGCTGAAACTACTCAGGTGGAGACTGATGTTGGAAGAACCAATGATAGTGGACCTACTGTTGAGGATCATGAAGTTAAAACAGCTGATGAAACCGAGCTCTGGTTTAATCTTTCTTACGAGGAATTTGCTACTAGAGAAGCTAATAGACCAGTTGAGATAGGAAGTGATACTGAGGAGGAGTTTGTAACTGAGAAGGTCACTGCGACAGACGTCGGTGTTCAGACAGAAATTGGGTCAGATGTTTATCTTGTGGAGACATATTCCGAGCAAACAGAGTTCTTTCAGGGGACAGAAATAGCAACTGCTGCTCCCACTGCTGATAAGAATATATCGGATGATGAGTCGATGACTCTAGAAGCAATTTTGTCTACCATTTCTGATGATCTCTCTCTACCTTCCACTTTTGGCGAGATTACCCCGATTTTACTTGGCAAAATCATCTCAATTCCAGGTGTCGATGAAGAAGACTGGTACAAGGCCAGTCTTCCTAATATTAATCCTGCTGATAAGGAGAAGGTGCCCCTTCAGGAAAGAGACCCGGTTAAGGGAAACCTATTCAAAGAACAATTTTTGTTGATCGTTGCAGATATTGATCTGCTTGTACAGTTGAGGGAACAAGTGATAGACGAAGTAGATCGATTCTTTAATTCTTTCAGCCTTAATAATTTAGCCAACTTGAAGATATAAGATATATATGAGAAGGATGGACAGGTTTTATCTTGGGCAGAAACATATTCTACCTGAATAGCCCTTCAGCGGAAAATGTATATATTGACAAAGTACAGATAATTGCTCCTTCGGAAGTTTTTGGAAATCCGTCTCTCTAATTTTGTTCCCGGTATTGCCACTTCTGCCGTTGATATGAAGGTTCTGGATATGTTATACAACCTTCATTTATTTGTGATAGATGAGCTGAAGTTGTTGTCATAGGCACACGGTCTTAGATGGGAAAAGCCGTGCTTCTCTACAGTTTTTGAGGGTCCGAATCGTGATCATGGCGCATTCATTGCCCGATCCAACACCAACATAAAATCTACCTGCTGGATCAGGACAATGCTTCGTATTAATGGAACTTGGGTTATTGAACCCTGTGCTGATTACTGGAAGAAGATACCAAGAGTAGTTACCTCCAGTATAGTTGTTATCCCGTCTCGGATTTCATATGTACCGCCTGTTAGTGAATTTTTCAAGTTGCTGAAGAAGCGGTGGGCTAACGTGTGTATTGAAGCCGCAGCATTCTTTGTTTCTGAAAAGCTACTGCCGATTGGATCTCTAAATTTTTGCAGGGCTATTGTTGTTGTGGAATCTGCTTCGATTCTTGGTTCTCAGAGGCCGATAGTTACCTCTTGGGGATGGTCTCAGTTGTGTACAGAGTTTTTCAGATACAGTCTATTTAGTGGTTTGCTCACGGTTGATTTTAGTATTTCCGGTTCAGCTACCGTTTTGATCAGACCTTCTTTGGGATCTGCTAATATTTTTGATATAGGTGTACATTTACCGCATATTTCTTTTTCTCCAGCTTCAGTCTCTGCTCCTGATGTACAGTTAATTACTTCTTCAGTTGCTGCCAATCAAGATGTACAGATGGATATTTATCTACATGGCGATTCTCCAGATTCCTCTGCTGATTCTTCCTTGCACTTCAATGCAAATGACATATCTATGGAAGATGATGCAGCTTTGACAAGTTTATCTTGCCTTATTCTGCCACAGATATCTCTGCTTCTCTTGCTGCTCTTCGGGAATCTTTCTCCAAACTTGTTGCTAATCAAACGAGGGATTCTTGGAAGTCGGGTGATGCTCATAAAGTTATGTGCAAAATCAATCATGTTGAAAGAGTCTTCCTTGATAGTTTTGCTGCGCAAAATGAAGCCTTCAGGGGTTTGTTCAAAAGTATTCGCCAGGAAGCTCAAAATGATAACAACGCACTGTCGCTATCACTCAAAGCTGTCCGAACTCAAAATGCCATATTATCGACAGACTTAGCGGCTACTCAAAAAGGAGTCAAGGATCTCAAGGCTGCATTATCTAAGGACTTTGATAACAAATTGGCTGATCTTCGCAACGATCTACTGGAGTTCCGTGTGGAAACACAGGAACAATTGTCTTCTCTTGGCGCTCATCTTGCTGAAATCATTCCTTTATCACTAAGGCAGTGATGACAAAAAGGGGGAAGACAGTAGCAGCCACCCTCAACCGCCTCCTGATGACCAAAATAGACCAAGTGGTGGAAGTGGTAGTAGAGCAGATGACCCAAGCAGATATGGTGGAGGCACTGTCAGTAGAGAAGGTGGTAACAGAGGTGGTGATGGTAGGAGAAGAGGTGATAGTAGTGGTTCTTCAAAGAGAAGGCGTTCTGACGGTGGTGGTGGATCTGGTGGTCGTATAAATTATGGACCATATTTATCGCCCAAGCGAGATGCTGAGTATTGGATTTTGGGAAAAAGACAGTTCTAGGACTTTTGTTTCTATTTCTTGTAAAAATCCTATGTACATTAATCAGTAATGAAATTTATAAAATTTCAGCAGACTTTGTGCAATTTACTTTTGCCTATCCTCATAAGTCTAAAGGCTGCTAAGTTTTGTCATCACAAAAAAGGGGAAATTGTTAGTGAAATTTATTAGTTTTGGTGATAACAAAATTAAGACAAGTGCTGAATTCAAAATTACTTCAGGACAATCAGCCATTGCAATTAACAGCTTTGCATATTCAGATGCAAGTACTCAGCTATCGGACTGCTATTCAGATGTTAGTTATTGAGTAGAAGAAGTCAGATAATCGGATTGAGTTTTTCAGTTGTTAGCTATCACATCTTGATATTCGGAATTGATTCAGATGTTTAGGTGAAGCACTTAGGTATCGGGTTATTATTTCAGATATGATATCATTTCAGATGTTGAGTACAGTTATTTTTATATCAGTTATGATTTATTCATATGTCAGAATATATGAGTAACGGGGCAAGTATTTCAGTTGTTGAAGTATTTCAGCTGTTGGTTAGCATTCAGCTATTGGATATCTCAGATGTTGAAGCTTTCAGTCATTACAATCAGATATTACAAAATATTCAGCAGTTGGGTATCTACTTCAGAAGCGAGTGTATTCAGCAGTTGGGTATCTACTTCAGTAGTGAGTATTTTCAGACGTTGGCTACAGTTGCTTTTGACTCAGTTGTGACTATTTAGGAACTACTCAGACTATGGATTACATGAGTAACGAAGCTAGTATTTCAGCTGTTACAACATTCAGCTGTTGGCATATTTCAGCTGTTACAACATTCAGCTTTTGATATATTCAGCTGTGACAGCTATTCAGCGATGAAATAGTCGTCCTCTTCAAGAAAGAAATAACAGTATTTAAAGGGAAAACTTTTAGGCGCAAACGACGAATCGATTCAAGCGCTATCAATGTTTAAATTGGAAAGAATCAATGGTGAAAATTGAATCGTACAATTGCCTGGAATAAACGAGACACTATCAGTTCTATTTTGGGTAAATAGTACACAGTATACAGAGGACGTTATACGGTGTTTGCACAAATATGAAGATACGACAATTTGGCTCTGACGAAGCGCAATTTACCTCTAGTGGAGCAGAATATGCGATGGACATATATTCAAAAGGGATTTTGTTTCCTTGGCGAGATTTAATGACCGTTGTGGACGAAGGGTATAAATAGCTGGATTTTGAATTGAAGAAGCTCTCGCTCTCACGCTCTCTCGCTTACTCTCGCTTAATCTCTCATTCTCGTCCATTGAAGTCATCTTTCAAAAAAATCTCAAACAGCTACTGGAAATTTACATTGCAGAAATTGTTCTAAGTCGAGTATCCTAATCTCGAAGAACACTTCACAGTTCAAGCCTTCACAGATATTACCTTCGAGATACATCTTCTGGTTACCTTGTGTAATCGAGTTTTATTGTTAAAACCAGAAGATTTACAGTCTCAATAGCTTTTCATTCCATTGTATCATTCATTGTTGAGTCTGTAACAAACGTGCTACACAAAGCTGTTTGATAGAATTCTAAGTGTTGTATTAAGCAGTTACATCTGCTTGTTGATTGGATATTTCTAGGAGTTCATCTTGAGCGAGGCTCGGTGACTAGGTGGTTACAGAGGCTGTAAACATCAAATCTTCTAGTAGAACCTTCCTGAAAAAGAAGAAGGGTATACGTAGGATATTGATATCCGAACTTCCATAAACAATCTTGACCCTGAACTTTTACTTATCGCATTTATTTAAGCTTTAACTGTTCACAGATTAATCAACTTATTTCCGCACAATATTTTTTAGTTGAGAAATCTGATTTAAGACTGAGATACCTTAAATCTGGTAACTCATATTTAAGTTAAGCGGGTACTTGTACAAATCGTTTTTAAAGGTTTCGAAAATATTTAAAAATACCAAGGAGTTCATTCAACCCCCCCCCCCTCTTCTGAACTCCTAGGCCTGTTTTTCGAGCCATATTGATCCTATCATACCGAATTTGTATAAGATATTTCAGATACATTTAGCAATTTGAATGAAATGATTTGTATAGTTTTATCAGTTTTCGCATATTTTATAAGCCTGAGTTGTTTCCTACCAGTTGATCTGAATTTTATATAAGTTTGCAATTTAGCCCATAAGTATTTGGTTAATTATCTTTGGACCAATTACAAATTTTTAGTATCATTTAATTCGAACTTTCAATTTATTAAAATTTCAATTCGAAAAATATGGTCGTTACAAATGGTATGAGAGCAAACTCTTCCAGTCTGAGAAAGTTCTCGCAGCCGCTTCAGTTAGTCTTGTGGTGGATTTGGACTATAGTTCATATATGTCAGAAAGAGAAAATAAAGGAGAGAAGCTTCGAATGAAAATCTTAGTATTGATAGTAATACATGAGTTAGCAAGCATGGCTCAATTTCTAGAGAAACAAGTAGGGCAGTCTAGCATAGGAAAAGGCCAATCATCAAATCGAGGATTTAGTTACGAGAATCCTCAGGAAAAATTTAGACTCCAGAGGTCAAAATAGTTTTCAGGATAGAGTCATATGTTTCATCTACATGTTGAGAGACGACGCGATGATTTTGTAGGAAGGAGCCAAATTAACAGTGGATAAAGCCCTCCGAGCTGAATAAGATTTGGAAGGATATAGGAGAAGAGCGATATAGAAAATGTCAAGCCTTTCAACGTATGGACAAGAATCAAGCTTAGAGACCCAATGACAACCAGCAGAGGTCTCAAAGACAAAGACCTCTACAATCCCAACCGATCAACCGCAGTCCCTCAGTTTGAAAACATGCCAGTTTGCCCAATCTATCAAAGGAATCAAGTTGGTCCGTGCCGAGTTGGCCAGAACATGTGTTACAAATGTGGTAGCCCAGGCCACACTCTAGGAATCTTCAGCAGTTGAAGCAAATCATCACCAGTAGATCCTATTCGATGATAGTAGGTCAGGCTAAACCAAACTCTATAGTAGTTGCAAGTAAAATTATTATCGCTAGTATGCATACAGTAGATTTGTTAGGTTTGCGTGTAACCCATTCTTTTGCACTAGAATTTTTGCTAAGAAATTACCTATCCAACCAGAAGTATTAGTGAGAGGTTATTGTGTTAACGTACCATAGGGAGAAAGCTTCTTTACAAATAGGATATTTTGCGACATAGATCTTAAGCTCCAGAGGTATTTCGTGTATGCAGATTTGATATTATTACCCATGATTGAGTTTTATTTAATGTTGGGAATCGATTGGTTAGCTAAGTACGGAGTAGTTATCGATTTTAAGAAAGAACGGTAGAATTTAAACCATCCAGTAGAACCCCATTTTTGTTCCAAGCCGATAGCATCGATAGAACCCTAAGCTGATATCAGCTCTGAAAGCCCAGAGCTATCTGAGGAACTCATCAAGGATTTTTAGTTAGTGCGTTATCAGTAGTAGAAGATAGGAAACCTGAGTTGCTAGATGTTAAATTGCTGAATGAGTTTTTCCATATGTGTTTCCAGAAAACATATCTGATCTGCCACAGATCGAGAGCTGGAGTTCGCGATTGGTGTAATACCTGTCAGGCCCGGTGCACAACACAGAGATTAACCACGCATAAAACAACTGCGGAAGCATTTAAAAGTGGCTAAAATTTTTCGCTTTGGCCTGAATTAGAAAACATAATTTAAAAATACATTGATATCCAAAAAACTAGTTTTACAACAACCGAAAAACCAACCAACAAGCAATACAACAAAATTAATAAACCAGCAATAGAACATTACATCCTTACGGGACATTCCCCTGCAACGACTCTATTGCATTATCATATAATATATATAACTGGGACACTTTATCCACTTCCCGAGGCACCTCCAGCTGAATCATCTCCACAACCAGCTGAGAAACCATGGTAACCTGAACAACACACAGACAAACAAAACAACCAGCCCCAGAGGAACATGGGTCAAACCCCAGTACGGAGAGCAATACAAACAGCATATAAATAGCAACAGATATAAATGCATGTGCTATGCATGAAACATCAGGATACAAGGCAACAGACTATAACTGAATCAGGAAGCCAAAGGAGCTCAAATACCAGCTCAACAGCTGTCAACAGATCAAACAAAGGATAGTAGTAGCCACAATGTGCGTGAGAGCATGGTAGCTATCAACTCGTCTCAACACAATGTACTAGAGCATAACCAGATTACTCAACCTGTTGTTGCCAAACCTCATGAGAGCGTGGTAGCTATCCACTCATCTCATAGCGGCTAACAACTGAACTAGCAGGGAGATGAGGAGCACGGTATTGCTGCTCGTCCTCAACAACAGCTCCTGGTACACGCGGGTTAGCGCAACAACAACAAGGGCTAACAGATATGAGCTCAAACGTGGAAAATGCGTGAATGCCAACGCGACATCTTACAATAATCAGCACGGAGATTAGCAGTAAGCAACAACAACACAACAGCACAGGTTACACGCATACCAGCAATCATACACATATATCCATGCCAAATCCCAAAGCTGTAAACAAGCTCAAATCCGTACCTTTAGCTTCTGAGCTACAATTACCACAACAAAAGTCCCGAGTAACTCAAATTTTCCACCTTCTTGGCCAAACAACAACAACCAGCTCAGGGACGCAATGCACAGATACTCTAACTGGGAGCTACGAGCTCAACCAGCTCTGTCCTACCCTTCTAGCACAACTGATAGCTCTAAACGGAGCACAAGGGAGGGTCTATAACTTACCCAAGTGTTACCTGAACGGGATAACCAATCGGCCAAAATGCTAACAGACTACACAAGGTAGCTTCCTTCGCGATCCTCTTCCAGCTTAACGCAAGCCTTCAAAAGTGGTAGTAATGGAAGCGCCTTAGCAAGAGGAACTCAACGCTACCAATCTTGCTCCAATCAGAGTTGTCTAGCATCTTCTAAGTGTCGGGAAAGATAATGCGAACGAATGGTAAAAGTCCTCTATATATACAACTTAAGTCCCCCAAATCTGATGAACAGTAACCACCGACAATACAGGCTCAGAGCTGATACCCACTCAGATCTGAGTACTACTCCAGATCAGAACTCTACGCCAAAACAGATTTGAACTCCTCCAAAATGACGTCGCATCCTCATCCAGATCTGGATGAGCAGATCTCACACAAATACTGGCCGGCGCCTACTGTTAACTCAAAACGATATCGTACTACCTTCCGGTCTAGATAACCCGAAATCGGTCCGCACCAAATTACAAACTAAGACAGTCCACGCAGTACTAGAAACTTACGCATCTCAAATCTGGTTTCTCCCAAACGACGTCGCTTCGCTACCCGCACAGGATATTCAACTAGCGCACCTAGAATGGCTTGCGACAACCAGATTTGACCACCAGGCTTGATTACCATCAACCAACGCTGAACCCAAAGTCACCAACCAGCACTTCTCAACTCCCCAAATCTGATAACTACCCCGCAGAACTCTCCAACTGTCCAGAACTGTTTCCAATACACATACATAGAAACCCGATAAGCTCACCAAGCATACCAGCCCAAAGCTGGTCCATCCCAGATCTGTTCACGCCCTTGTCTATACTAAACCCGATTAATTAACTTAATTAATCCAATATTCTTTTGGGTCTCACAATACCTAGTGCTACTCCTGTATCTCTGTCGTACCTTGCGACTAAAGAGATGAAAGAGTTAAAGGATCAAATTCATGATCGACTAGACAAAGGTTTCTTTCTACCTATCACTTCACCATGGGGAGCCCCTGTGCTGTTCGTCAAGATGAAGGATGGGAGTATGAGTTTATGTGTAAACTATAGGTAGCTAAATAAGCTAATCATTAAGAATAAGTATCCTATCCCTAGGATTGAAGATATATTCGACCAAATTCAAGGTGCAACTGTATTTTCTAAGATAGATCATCGATCTGGATACCACCAGCTGAATATTAAAGAAGCAAACGTCTACATAATAGCTTTCAGAATGTGTGATAGTCGTGACAAATTTTTAGTGATGCCATTTGGTTTAACGAATGCTGTTAGGCCTGGTGCACAAACAGAGATAAACACGCATACAATAATCGTGGAAGCATTTAAAAGTGGATAAAATTTTTGCTTTGGCCTGACTTAGAAAACATAATTTCAAAATATACTTATACTCAAAATATTGATTTTACAACAACCGACAACCAACCAACAAGCAAATAACAATACAAGCATCGAGTGTCTCCCAAAATGACAATAATCCCAAATCAGCAATAGAACATCACCACGGGGAATTCCCCGGTGACAACTCTACTACATAATTATAGAATATACATAACTGGGACACTCTATCCACCTCCCAGATCATCACCAGCTGATTCATCTCCACGATCAGCTGAGAAACCTGGGTAACCTGAACAACACACAAACAACCAAAACAACAATCTCGAGAGGGATAGGGGTCAAACCCCAGTACGGAGAGAAACATAAAACAGCAAGTAGATAGAGCAAGTTATAAATGCTATGCGATGGATGAGAACAGGGAGATCAAAGGATCCAAGGGACTGTGCACAATTGTATACTAGAATGGGAGTGGTCACCGGATGTGTGAGAGAATGGAAGTTACCCAGGCCCTCGATCACACATGGTACAAAACACAAACAGAACAGGGATGGCCGCAAATCATGCGAGATAATGGGAGCTACCCAGGCGCTCAATCACACGAAGTACCAGCACAAGCTAGAGCAGAAAGGCCATAGTGCTGTGAGAGAATGGGAGCTACCCTGGCGCTCCACGCATCCTGTCAACAAGGATTAGCTCAACAGCAAACAACGGTAGTTCATAAGTTCTCATAACAGGATGTTAGCAAAGGATTGTGAAGAACAGAGCGTAATGACATGACATGCGTGTATGCATAAGAACAGCTTGCAATATATCACACAGTAGAACAGATGCAAGCAAGAGCATAGAATCCACCAGCACACACACTGCTCACATAATAGCACACGCTCATTTATACACAAGTCCATCTCAAAGGTGTAAATATAATCTCACATCCGTACCTTAGCTTCTGTGCTACAATTATCACAACAGGGGTCCCGAGTAACTCAGATCTGCCACCTGCTTGGCCAAACAACAACAACCAGCTCAGGGAAATTACGCACATAAACACGAACTGGGAGTCACCAGCTCAACCCCGCTCTATCCTACCTATCTATCAGAATACCCAGTCTAAACGAAGGACAAGGTAGGATCTAGTACTTACACAAAGCACAACCTGAACAGAAGAACCAATCTGCCAGTATACGAACAATGACGCACTGTAGCTTCTTCGCGTTCTTCTTCCAGCCCACCAAAGTCTCCAAAAGAGGTAGCAATGGAAGTGTCTTGGCAAGGGGAACTCAACGCTACCAATCTTGCTCCAATCGGAGTTGCCTATCGTCGGCAATTGGAAGAAATAGACTACGGTGAACAAACACAATAACCAGCTCTAAACGAAGTACAAGGTAGGATCTAGTACTTACTCAAAGCACTACCTGAACAGAAGAACCAATCTGCCAATATACAAACAACGACGCACTGTAGCTTCTTCGCGTTCTTCTTCCAGCCCACCAAAGTCTCCAAAAGAGGTATCAATGGAAGCGTCTTGGCAAGCGGAACTCAACGGTACCAATCTTGCTCCAATCGGAGTTGTCTACCATCGGCAATTGGAAGAAATAGACTACGGTGAACAGTAACTAGGGTTCTAAGACGAACTGAGATATCGAACTCTCGAAAGGAAATATTTCTAAGTGTTGGAAATTAATTGCGAGACCACAGTCAAAGTCCCTATTTAAATACTCAAATCCCCCCAGATCTAATGAACAGTAGCCACCGACACTCAGGGCTCACATCCGTACCCAGTTCAGATCTGAGCGCTATACCGGATTTGACTCCTGTACGCTATACCAACTTGCGACCGCTAAACAAAGTCGCACAGGAGTCAAACAGATTTGAGCATCTTCGTACCGTTCAGCTTGTTCCCAAAATATCTCGCCACATCGACAGATCACACTACTCAGATAATGTCTACCGGCGTCAAAGTTGATATCGCTAAACTATGTCACACAACGTTCGTAATAGCGTCGTTTTATGACCACATCTCACAAATTCAGATCTTACCATAGCCGATAACTATGAACTGCACCGGTTTACACTAAAACCATGAACCGGGCCGATCCGCACAGTACTAACAAGTTGCGCTCCTCAAAGATATTTTCTCCAAACAACGTCGCTTCAGCACCCGCTTCGAATATCCAACTTAGCGTACCCAGAATGGCTTGCGACAACAATATACAAACGATACAACCAACCAGATCTGTCTATTCTACGAAAACCAAAATCAAATCGGAATTCACGCACAACCCGCTTACGTTCACTAAGCACTCTAGCTCAAAGCTGGTCCGTCCCAGATCAACTCACGCCTGATCTGGTCTATTCTAAACCCGATTAATTCAAATTAATTGTTCCACAAATCTTTCAGGTCTCACATTCCTCCCCCACTAAAATAATATTTCGTCCTCGAAATCAAGCAACAAACTCCAAAACTGAGCAAAACTTAGCATCACATAAATATCACCTCAACACAAGATCTGGAAACACGCAGAACAAAATACGCACCAAGAGGCTACTAACCAAGAGTTCAAGATAACTGGAAACAACAGCAAGCTATCTAGCTACTGGAGTTAATGCAATATCTACTCAAACAAATGAGGCCACTCACGTTGCATCTTCTCCTCCAACTCCCTCGTAGCTTCTTCTCTACCATGCTTGCTCCACTGGACCATCACCAAGGGAATGATCTTGTTCCTAAGCTGATTCTCCTTCCTATCCAGAATTTTCAAGGGATATTCAACATAAATCAGTGCTCGATCTAGCTCCACCTCGTCAGTTAGTAGCACATGGGAAGAATCCGGCTAATATTTACTCAACATAGACACATGAAACACATCGTGCAAGGAGGACAGCTCTGGTGGCAACAACAAACGATAAGCCAAAGGACCGATCCTTTCTACAATCTCATAGGGTCCAATATAACGAGGAGCTAATTTACTCTTCAGTCCAAATCTCATAACACTTCTAAAAGGAGAAACTTTCAGGAACACTTGATCGCCAACCTGAAATTTTAAAGGACGATGCCTTCGGTTCGCATAACTAGCATGGCGATATTGTGCAGCTTTCATACGCTGTCTAATGAGATCAACTTGGACTCTCATCTACTGCACAAATTCAGGAGAAGACAGTTTCTTCTCCCCCACTTCTTCCCAACAAATAGGCGACCTGCATTTCCTACCATAAAGGCTTCGAACGGTGCCATTCCAATTGTTACCTGGTCGCTGTTATTATACGAAAATTCCATCAATGACAATGAATCTTGCCAGCTACCACTTAAATCCATTACAACTGCTCTCAGCATATCTTCCAAGGTCTGTATCGTTCTCTCTGATTGGCCATCGGTTTGGGGATGATAAGTTGTACTTATGGCCAATCTGGTGTCCAAAGCTACTTGTAGACTCTTACAAAATCTGGAAGTAAACCTTGGATCTCTGTCTGAAACTATGGAAACAGGCACTCCATGCAATCGAACTATGAAATCGATCTATAGTTTCGCCATCTTCTTCAACGAATTTGTCATATTGTAGGGAATGAAGTGAGCTGACTTCGAAAGTTTATAAATTATTACCCAAATATGGGTCACAAAATCCATAGCTACATGCTCCCAATTCCACTAGGGCACCTCTAAACTCTGCAATAGCCCACCAGGCCTCATCCTTTCCGCCTTCACTTGCTGACAATTTAAACAACGAGCAACAAAATCAGCAATGTCTTTCTTCAAACCTGCCCACCAATAGTGTGGTTTCAAGGCATGGTACATCTTCCTTGCACAAGGATGGACACTATGTCGACTACAGTGAGCTTCTTTTAAGATCATCCCCTTCAAATGGATCAAGTTAGGCACAACCAATCTTCCTTGAAATCTCAAACAATCATCAGATGCGACAGAGTAATCCTTAATCTGCCTAGCTATGGTCTTCAACATGAGCTCATGGATATAGGGGTCAGCTCTCTGGGCTGCCCTAATATCCGCAACAATCTGTGGCTCGACAGAAAACTATGAAACCACCACAAAATCATCACCTTGGTAGAAACGCCAACCAGTAGTGCTCAGATGCTCATGAACCTTAGAGATATTTAACGATGAAAGCAGCGATACTGGATCTTTCCTACTAAGCGCATCAGCAACTACATTTACTTTCCCAGACTGATACTGAATCTCGCAATCAAAATCCTTAAGCAGCTCCATCCATCTACGTTGCCTCATATTCAAGTCGGACTGGGAAAAGAGATACTGAAGACTCTTGTGGTCCGTATACACCACAAACTGTTCACCATAGAGGTAGTGGCACCAAATCTTCAAAGCAAAGAAAACGGCTACCAATTCCAAGTCATGAACTGGGTATCGAGTCTCATGAGGTTCAACTGACGGGAAGCATATGCAATGACTCGACCATGCTGCATCAAAACGCAACCAAATCCATTAAGAGAAGAATCGTAACAAACCACATAACCTCCTGAACATGAAGGAAAAGCCAACACTGGCGCTGTAGTTAGCTCCTCCTTGAGCAATTGGAAGCTATTCTCGCATTCCTCTGTCCAAACAAATCTCTTATCCTTCTGGTTAGCTGCGTCACAGGCTTAGCTATACTAGAGAATCCCTCGATGAAGTGTCGATAATAGCTAGCCAATCCCAAAAAGCTACGAATCTCTGAAACATTCTTGGGATGCTCCCAATTCACTACGGCCTCTACCTTACTGGGATCAACAGATAATCCTTTGGCCGAAATGACATGACTCAGAAACACTACTCTATCCAACCAAAACTCGCATTTAGAAAACAAGGCATACAGCCACGAGTCTCGAAGTGTTTGGAGGACCAGCCTCAAGTGCTCTTTATTTCGCATCAGAGTCTTCGAGTACACCAAAATGTCATCGATGAAAACAATCACAAACTGATCAATGAACTCTCTAAAGGCTTGATTCATCAGGTCCATGAAAACTGCAGGGGCATTAGTCAATCCAAAAGGCATAACCAAAAACTCATAATGCCCGTACCTCGTACGAAATGCAGTTTTCACAACATCTTCCTCTCGAATGCGCAACTGGTGATACCCTGAACGCAGATTGATCTTCGAATACACAGCTGAACCTTGAAGTTGATCGAATAGATCATCGATCCATGGTAAAGGGTACTTATTCTTCACAGTAGCCTTGTTCAGTTGTCGAAAATCTATACACATCCTCATCGAACCGTCTTTCTTCTTCACAAACAAAATAGGAGCTCCCCACGGTGACATGCTTGGCCGAATAAAGCCTTTCTCCAGTAGATCGCCAAGATGCACCTTCAGTTCTCTCAACTCGACTGGCGCTAAGCGATAAAGAGTCCGGGAAATAAGAGCTGTGCCAGGCAGCGATAAGGAGTCCGGGAAATAGGAGCTGTGCCAGGCACCAACTCAATACTAAAGTCAATCTCCCTCCTCAGAGGAAAACCAGGAATCTACTCCGGAAACACATCAGGGAAATCATGAACGACGGGGATGTGTGACGCCCATGCCCAAGGGTGTCAATGGATTTGGGTTGAATGAAATAAGTAAGGGGAAAAAAAGGGATGAATAAAAAATTTTGTAAGCTGTATTTCCTTACAAATTCAATATACAAACAGTTGAATTAATGGTGCCAAAATGAAAAAACCAAAAGTAGATCTGACCAACAGATTTGAATAACAGATCTGATGAAACTAAAAAGTTGCGATATTAAAACTAATGGAACTCTATCTGAATTCACTATTGTTGTAATAGATCTAATACAGATTTGTCAAAAAAGATCAAAAACAACAACAGCTGCACAGAAAATAGCGGCAATTGACAAACACATGCACCACTGCTGGTTCAGCTCCCGTCGCCCGTCTGCCCCAGATCTGTCTCACCTGCACCATTAAAAACTAATGAGCCTAGGGGCTCAGCAAGTAAAATCTGAGAATAACAAGACCACTTAATGCAGGCGGAGACAGTCATATTTGAATATAACTTATCTTAAAGGAAGGCATTTGAACATAAACATCTTTCGTAAAAAAAAAGATTTGGGAAATAACCCAGATCTCATCATAATTTTCTTGTGATTTATGGCTTAGAACTTCTCCTTAGGTTCGTATGCACTTGATCAAGTTACTCTGAATTCAGTCTTTATGGCATGAAGCCTTATATGAAGGGGCAATCGACACTCTCGACAACTTCTCACCCTTCCTTTATGAAGGGGCAACTGACACTCTCGACAGCTTCTCACCCTTCCGTGTTGACTGTCTGATATCTACGCCATAAATCCTTTAAAACTAAACATTTGTTCCTTTAAACTCATATCTGATTGAAAACAGATCTGGAAATCATCAGGATTCGCTTCTTTTAAAACTCGATTTCTCTTTAAAATCTCACTGAGCATCATATTTTACTACGGGGGGCTTATCGCTGGAGTGAAAATAGATTCGGTTAACAAAATAATACTCGGGTACAAAACAGATTATAGTCGTGAAAGCAGATTTGGCTATAGAAGTGGTATCGCTAACGTTAAAAACAGATGTGACTAAAGGAACTGTATCGTTAGCGTAAAACAGACTTGACTATAGTGTCGTTAACCTCGAAACAGATTTGATTGACAGTATAGTAGTATTAGCATGAAAAAGATTTAAACTCAGGGTTGGTATCGCTAGCGACAAAAACAGATGCGACTGTAGCAATAGTGTTTAAGGGAAATAGATTTGACACGGGACATTCAGATTTGTCCACCGAATCCAGTCGCTAGCGTAGAAAATAGATTTGACAGTATAACCAGTGCTGCAGCATCATGAACGACATCCAAAGGTACCAATTCCGCCTATCAAACCAGAATAAAATCCCGATTCGACCAGCATCACCGATTTGTTGGAGTCGAGTCCAGACACCGCCATTCACCAGAAAGAATAACTTCATTCTCGTACCATAAATTAAAATCTGAACTGCTCAATGTTTTAAAAACAACATCAATATCTTCGTGAAAACATGCTGGATAGTTTTAAAAACAGAAAACAATACTGTGAACCCAATCTTTCATTTTCATAACCAAGCATGAACATAAACATACCTATATCTTGGACACAACAGGCAAGCAAACACAGAACTGAGGAGAAACAATATATGCTTTAATGGTGTAGCCAAAGAATCAGCTTTTACTTGCCTTAATACTGGAAACACAAAGGCAGCGGGTTCCTGCAGACAGTCTTCTCAAGAACTCACGAAGAGCTCCAGAGAGTTTGAGATAATGAAAGATTTTCTTTACGAGTGAAAATGAACTCAAATTTTACGTAGACAATTATATAAGAGAGCATGATTGGCATTAGGTGAAAACACTCGAGTAGGCATGGGATATCCTACCTACTATTTGTCCATTCAAAAGATTTGTTAAAAAATCCAATCCACTGTTTTAAATTTGGAAATTTTCCACAAGATTTTATAAAGAACAAGGTGCGCATTTAGAAGCATTTTCGAAGGAAATCTAAAATCTGCTCGAGTTTTTGCTTGAGTAGAAATCTATCCGGAAACCTTCTGAATCGTGTCTCAAATCTGAAATAAAGTAATCAGATTTTTAAATAAATAACATGAACTTAAGCTGAAATCTGAACATGGTAATATCAACCTGGCCCTTAAAATAAAAAAGGGTTCATAAATGTGGTCCTATGGATTTCGGGGCGTTACAACTCTACCCTCCTTATTGAAATTCCGTCCTCGAAATTTACTTACCAAACAGGTCTGAGTAAAGACTATGCATATCGGCTTCGGTCTCCCACGTAGCTTCTCGTTCTATTTGGTTAGTCCATTGCATCTTAACCATAGGAATACTACGGTTTCTCACCTTCCTAATTTCTCGAAAGAGAATCCTCTTGGGTCTCTCTTCGTAACTCAGATCTGGTGCTAACTGAATTGGCTCATGGCTCATGGCTCAGTACGTGCGACGGGTTGGGAATATACTTCCTTAAAGCTGACACATGGAAAACACTATGCACTGAAGACAGATGCGGGGGCAATGCTAAACGATAAGCCAACGTTCCTACTCATTCCAGAATCTCATAAGGCCCAATATATCTGGGACTCAGCTTTCCTTTCTTCCCAAAACGCATCACTCCTTTCATCGGAGCTACTCTCAAAAACACATGATCACCAACTTCGAAGCTCAGCTCTTGACTTCTATTGTCCGCATAACTCTTCTGCCTGCTCTGAGCTGTTCTCATCCGTTCTCTAATCTTTCTAACAGCTTTGGTTGTTTGCTCTACCACATCTGGTCCGAGACCCGCTCGCTCTCCTACCTCATCCCAGTGAAGAGGTGTTCTACATTTGCGACCATAGAGCGCTTCGTATGGGGCCATTTATAGAATCCTGGAAACTGTTGTTACACGCAAATTCTACCATCGGTAACTTTAAATCACAGCTCTCTGAAAAATCCACAATACAAGCCCTGAGTAGATCCTCTAAAATCTGAATTACCCTTTCAGATTTTCCATCTGTCTGGGGGTAAAAGGTTGTGCTAAAAGTCAGCTTAGTACCCAAAGCTCTATACAAACTTTTTCAGAAAGCTGACGTAAACCTCGAATCCCTATCAGATACAATCGAAACAGGAACACCATGTAGCCTCACTATCTCCTTCACATACAGCTCTGCATATCTACTTACATCATACGTTGTCTTAACTGGTAAGAAGTGAGCTGACTTATTGAGTCGGTCTACTATAACCCAAAAAGAATTATACCCTTGAACAGTCCTGGGTAAACCAACTACAAAATCCATAGCTATATACTCTCATTTCCATTCTGGAATAGGAAGGGGCTTCAACATTCCCGCTAGTATTTGGTGTTCAGCTTTCACCAATTGGCACGTCAAACATTCTGAGACAAATCTTGAAATGTCTCGCTTCATTCCTGGCCGCCAATACAATTTCTGAAGGTCTTTATACATCTTAGTACTCCCCGGGTGCACATAGTATGGGGCTGTGTGGGATTCTGCCATCAGATCTGATCTTAGGGTGTCTAGTTGAGGCACCCACATCCGGCCATGAAATATCACTATTCCTTATTCTGAAAAATAGAGACTACTACCTCTCTCTATCATGCTTAACCCACTTCTGAAGCTACTCATCTCTCAACTGTCCTTCCCGGATCTGGTCTATCAGATTTGATCGAATGGTGAGATCTGCCAAAATCACAGTACCGTGCTGGGCATCAACTCTAATCCAAACTTCTCAATATCATAAGCTAATGGTCTCTGTGCAGTGAGCTGAGTTAATCCAATAGATTTCCTGCTTAAAGCATCAGCCACTACATTGGCTTTTCCTGGATGATAGCTAATTGTACAATCATAATCCTTCACTAGCTCTAGTCATCTCCTCTACCTCATATTGAGTTCCTTTTGGGTGAAAAAGAACTTAAGGCTTTTATGATCTGTGAATATCTCACACTTCTCACCATAGAGGTAATGTCTCCAAATCTTCAAGGCAAAGACTACAGCTGTCAGCTCTAAGTCATGCGTGGGATAGTTCTTCTCACGATCCTTCAATTATCTGGATGCGTAGGAGATTACTCTACGGTCCTGTATCAGCACAGCACCTAAACCCAACTTGGACGCATCTATATAAATAACAAACTTTTCTTGATCAGATGGAAAGGTTAGTGTAACGCCCCAAAAATCCATAGGACCACATTTATGCATTCTATTAATCATATGGGCCAATTGGCAATTTTAAATATTATGTATCTACATATCTACTTACATCATACGTTGTCTTAACTGGTAAGAAGTGAGCTGACTTATTGAGTCGGTCTACTATAACCCAAAAAGAATTATACCCTTGAACAGTCCTGGGTAAACCAACTACAAAATCCATAGCTATATACTCTCATTTCCATTCTGGAATAGGAAGGGGCTTCAACATTCCCGCTAGTATTTGGTGTTCAGCTTTCACCAATTGGCACGTCAAACATTCTGAGACAAATCTTGAAATGTCTCGCTTCATTCCTGGCCGCCAATACAATTTCTGAAGGTCTTTATACATCTTAGTACTCCCCGGGTGCACATAGTATGGGGCTGTGTGGGATTCTGCCATCAGATCTGATCTTAGGGTGTCTAGTTGAGGCACCCACATCCGGCCATGAAATATCACTATTCCTTATTCTGAAAAATAGAGACTACTACCTCTCTCTATCATGCTTAACCCACTTCTGAAGCTACTCATCTCTCAACTGTCCTTCCCGGATCTGGTCTATCAGATTTGATCGAATGGTGAGATCTGCCAAAATCACAGTACCGTGCTGGGCATCAACTCTAATCCAAACTTCTCAATATCATAAGCTAATGGTCTCTGTGCAGTGAGCTGAGTTAATCCAATAGATTTCCTGCTTAAAGCATCAGCCACTACATTGGCTTTTCCTGGATGATAGCTAATTGTACAATCATAATCCTTCACTAGCTCTAGTCATCTCCTCTACCTCATATTGAGTTCCTTTTGGGTGAAAAAGAACTTAAGGCTTTTATGATCTGTGAATATCTCACACTTCTCACCATAGAGGTAATGTCTCCAAATCTTCAAGGCAAAGACTACAGCTGTCAGCTCTAAGTCATGCGTGGGATAGTTCTTCTCACGATCCTTCAATTATCTGGATGCGTAGGAGATTACTCTACGGTCCTGTATCAGCACAGCACCTAAACCCAACTTGGACGCATCTATATAAATAACAAACTTTTCTTGATCAGATGGAAAGGTTAGTGTAACGCCCCAAAAATCCATAGGACCACATTTATGCATTCTATTAATCATATGGGCCAATTGGCAATTTTAAATATTATGTATCTACTGAATTTTTGATATCAGCAGGTAATGGTGCGCTGCGGCTGGTACCAGCAGGTAACTCCAAAGAGCAATGCACAAGTTGGTTTGAAATGGATTGTAAAATGTTTTAAGGAGGTAAAATGATTTCTTTTGAAAAGGGTTTGGTGTTTTACAAATTAAAATAATATGGAGGGAATTTTACTAACTTTTAGGAGTGTGTCATGCTTGATTTCACAAGTAGCTTGCCACTAATCCCTTTCATATAAATACTTGTTTCTAAAGTAAGATTTGTATCATTTGCAAAGAAAAGTTTTAAAAGTGTTCTTCAAAGAAATTTCCAGAAGAATTGTGTGTTGCTCAAGAGGGAGGATTCTGCAGGAATTAGCTGTGGTTGCAAAGCTTCAAATCAAGGCACGTAAAAGCTGATCTTTGCTACACCATTTGAAGCATATATTGTGTTTGAATGGATCTGCTTGCCTGTATGTTATTGATATTTGTTGTTTTAATATTACAAATGAAGAGTATGTATCCAGCAGCTGTATCTACTTGTTAAGATTCAGCAGCTGTATGGTTTTAGCGTTTATGAATGTTCTTCTTGTAGTTGTAATGTCGAAATTTGATGATTTTGTAATCAGTAGTTGTTAGTTGAATCAGTATAAAGTCTGGTTTAATAAGCGACGGCTGGTAGCGAAATCATTGTTTAGATATTACAAGCGTCTTCGTAAATTCCAGCAGATGCACTGTTCATCAGCAGATGCGTCTTTCTTTATTAATATCAGCAGTTGTTTTCCTTTGATTAGGAATCAGCAGCTGCATTGTGATTTTAAATTCAGCAGCTGTATTTTCCTTAGTTAGAATCCAGCAGTTGCTTTGTCTACATAAAGTCAGCAGATGCACTGTTCATCAGCAGATGCATTCCATAGTGATAATTCAACAGTTTCTTTACTCATTTTCAAGTACTGTTCATTCCAGCAGGTACTAGTCTTGCGACTGGTACTATTCATTTATATAATCGTGTTAGCACTTTTCCTTGCGACTGATGGATGTGCTAACGACGTCGTTCCATTTAGTTATAAAAAGATCAGCAGGTAGCCTTATTATTTTATCTGCTGATCACCCCAACGACATCGTTTCACCTTATTTTTATTTAAAAGATCTCGCGACTGGATTCTTGTCTTGCGACTGGATTCTTATTTGTTGCGACTGGTACTGTTCATTTCAGCAGGTATTAGTTTTGCGACTGGTACTATTCCTTGCGACTGGTTTCCTTTCAACCAGTTCCATTTTAGCGATACGTTTTCAAAGTCGAATTCAATACTCAGTAAAGTTTTAAAATGGGAAGCAAATGTTTAAAATGATGGAACCCGATGATTTACAGAAGTGTTTAAAGAAAAGAATTGTTAAGGAACAAAAGATGTTTTAGATTATGGCATAGATAGTTAAGGTCACCAAGGAGAAGGGTGAGCAGTTGTCGAAGATGTTGACTGCCCTTTCATATGAGCTATATGCTAAAAATGATATCGGGAGTCATTTTGATCAAAGTGCAAATTGGACCACATAGAACTTATATGTCATGATCAACTGAAAATGAAATTGAAAGAAATGAGAAGCTGGGCTATCTTCCCCTGTTTCTGCCATTGAAATGTTTACGAAAATGATATTGTATATTGAAGTTCCTTAACATATGCATTGTACAGATGTCTGCCTGCGTTTTATGAAATTGTTATTATTCAGATTTTAATTGCTGAGCCTTTAGGCTCACTAGCTTTTAAAATGGTGCAGGTACGACAACTGGTGGAGGAACAGCAGGTGGAACTTGAATCAGCAGATGTGGTTTTCATTGATGATATCTTAGTCTATTCTAAGACTCAGCAGGAGCATGTTCAGCATTTAAGAATTGTGCTCCAGATTTTGAAAGACAAGCGGTTGTTTGCTAAATTCAGCAAATGTGATTTTTGGATGGAGAAAGTATCATTTCTAGGCCATATAATCTCTAAGGATGGAATAGAGGTCGACCCTGCTAAAGTGGAAGCGGTTCGCGACTGGCCAGCACCAAAGAATGTCACAGAGATAAGAAGTTTCTTGGGTTTAGCTGGATATTATCGGCGATTTATCCAAGGATTTTCCAAGATTGCTGTTCCTCTAACTATGCTTACTAGGAAGCAAGTGAAGTATAATTGGACAGAAGAGTGTCAAACCAGTTTTGACAAATTGAAGTAAGCGCTGATTGAAGCACATGTGCTGATAATGCCAACTGATGAAGGAAAATTTGTAATATACACTGATGCGTCTAAGTTGGGACTAGGAGCTGTGTTGATGCAGGATCGTAAAGTTATCTCATACGCATCTAGACAGCTGAAAGAACATGAGAAAAATTATCCAACGCATGACTTGGAATTAGCAGCTGTTGTCTTTGCCCTTAAGATATGGAGACATTATCTCTATGGGGAGAAGTGTGAGATTTTCACAAATCACAAAAGTTTGAAGTACTTCTTCACCCAGAAAGAACTGAATATGAGGTAGAGGCGATGGTTGGAGTTAGTTAAAGATTATGATTGTACTATCAGCTATCATCCAGGAAAAGCAAACGTAGTAGCTGATGCTCTCAGCAGGAAATCAGCAAGATTAGCACAAGTGACTGTCCAGCAGCCATTGGAAAAAGAAATCGAAAGGTTTGGACTTGAATTAGTGTCCAGCAGCAGTAGTAATATGATTTTAGCAGACCTCTCTGTTAGATCAAATTTGTTGAATCAAATTCGAGAGGGTCAGCAGCAGGATCAGCAGTTGAAGAAATGGGTCCAGCAAGATAAAGAAAGAGGTAATAGTTTATATTTTTCAGAGGATGGAATCGTGAGGTATTTGGGCAGAGT
>KQ988009.1:346366-368315 GCA_001598015.1 Dorcoceras hygrometricum
AGAAATCCTCCCTTTGAGAAACGCACGAACTCTTCTGAAGTTTCTTTGAAGAACACTTTAAAACTTTTCTTTGCAAAATGATGAAAATCTTACTTTGAAAACAGGTTTTTATATGAAAGGGATTAGTGGCAAGCTACTTGAGAAATCAAGCATGACACACTTTTAAAATTTAGTAAAATTCCCTTCATATCATTTTATTTTGTAAAAAACCAAACCTTCTCTTAAAGAAAGCATTTCACCTCCTTAAAACATCTTTTAATAGATTTAGAACCAGCTCGTGCATCGCTACTTGGAGTCACCTGCTGGAATCAGCCGCAGCGCATCTTACCTGCTGATATCAACAATTCAGCAGATACCTAATATTTAAAATTGCCAAAATGGCCCATATGATTTATGAAATGCATAAATATGGTCCTAGGGATTTTGGGGCGTTACAAAGTTACTTCTGAATTCAGTCTTTATGGCATGAAGCCCTATATGAAGGGGAAATCGACACTCTCGACGACTGCTCACCCTTCCTTTATGAAGGGGCAACTGACAATCTCGACAGCTGCTCACCCTTCCGTGTTCACCATCTGTTATCTACGCCATAAATCCTTTAAAACTAAACATTTCTTCCTTTAAACTCATATCTGGTTGAAAACAGATCTGGAAATCATCAGGGTTCGCTTCATTTAAAACTCGTTTCTCTTTAAAATCTCACTGAGCATCAGATTTTACTACTGGGGGCTTATCGCTGGAGTAAAAATAGATTCGGCTAACAATATAATACTCAGGTAGAAAACAGATTTTAGTCGTGAAAGTAGATTTGGCTATAGAAGTTGTATCGCTAACGTTAAAAACAGATGACTAAAGGAACTGTATCGTTAGCGTAAAACAGACTTGACTATAGTGTCGCTAACCTCGAAACAGATTTGATTGACAGTATAGTAGTACTAGCATGAAACAGATTTGAACTCAGGGTTGGTATCGCTAGCGAGAAAAACAGATGCGACTGTAGCAATAGTGTTTAAGTGAAAAACAGATTTGACACGGGAAATTTAGATTTGACTACCGAATCCAATCGCTAGCATAGAAAACAGATTTGACAGTAGAACCAGTGTTGCAGCATCATGAACGACAGCCAAAGGTACCAGTTCCGCCTATCAAACCAGATTAAAATCCCGATTCGACCAACATCGCCGATTTCTTGGAGTCAAGTCCAGACACCGCCATTCACCAGAAAGAAGAACTTCACACTTGTACCATAAAATAAAATCTGAACTGCTCAATGTTTTAAAAACAACATCAATATCTTCGTGAAAACATGATTGATAGTTTTAAAAACAGAAAACAATACTATGAACCCGCTCTTTCATTTTCATAACCAAGCATGAACACAAACATACGTATATCTTGGAACAACAGGCAAGGAAACACAGAACTGAGGAGAAACAATATATGCTTTAATGGTGTAGCTAAAAAATCAGCTTTTTCTTGCCTTAATACTGTAAACACAAAGGCAGTGGGTTCCTGCAGACAGTCTTCTCAAGCACTCACGACGAGCTCCAAAGAGTTTGAGAGAATTAATGATTTTCTTTACAAGTGTAAATGAACTCAAACTTTATGTAGACACTTATATAAGAGAGCATGATTGGCATTAGGTGAAAACACTCGAGTAGGCATGGGATATCCTACCAACTATTTTTCCTTTCAAAAGATTTGTTAAAAACGCCCATCCACTGTTTTAAATTTGGAAATTTGCCACATGATTTTATAAAGAACAAGTTGCGCATTTAGAAGAATTTTCGAACGAAATCTTAAATCTGCTCGAGTTTGTGCTTGAGGCGAAATCTGTCCGGAAACCTTCTGAATCGTGTCTCAAATCTGAAATAAAGGAATCAGCTTTTTAAATAAATAACATGAACTTAAGCTGACATCTGAACATGGAAATATCAACATGGCCCTTAAAATAAAAGGGTTCATAAATGTGGTGCTATGGATTTCGGGGCGTTACAGGATGTCACTAAGCACCACATACGACGTCGAGGATGCATCTAACGCATAGATCATGATCCCCATAGCAGAGATCGACGGAATCTTCGATTGGGAATCATTGGCCGTAGAAATTCCATTTCTTGTCAGACTGGGGCCGAAAACGAACCACGTCATGGACACAATCCATTGTGGCCCTACAACTAGACAACACGTCCATTCCCACTATACAGTCGAAATCCCACATAACTAACCGAATCAAATCGGTGATCAACACATTCTCGCCAAATCTAAGTATGCCATTAAACACAATCTCCTAGGAGAACAAGCTCGCACCGTCAGGAGTCGCAACAGAAACAACATCATGCAACAGGGTAGTACTCAACCCATGCTCAACAACAAATACATCAGCTATAAACGAATGTGATGCCCCAGTATAAAATAATACACGTGCAGGAAAATAAAAAACAGTACAAGTACCTGCGATCACTCCTCCAGGCGTGCCCTCTGCTTGCTCACTAGTCATGGCATTCACTTGGGCTTACTGAGGTCCTGAGAAATGGGGTTGGGAAATCTGTCCAAAACGAGAAGGACCAGGCTTCTGGAAAGACCTGAGCTGAGTCTCCCCATCCTCTACTAAGGAACAGGGAAAGAACGACCTCGAGATGACCCACCAGGATGGCCCTGAGGTGGGGCAGCAGTATGCTAAGATCCAGCCAAAAGACACACTCTCGCAAATGCCCATAGTGCCCGCAAAGATTGCAAACACCCTGAACCCCTACACACTCCGTCGATGGATTTCTGCCTCCACATTGACCACAAAAGTTGGCTCTGGGACTGATACTACTCGAACTACCCGAACCAGAAAAACTAGAACCCGACTTCTTCTTAAACTGCTGACAACAAGGCCTGAAAATGTGACGTCCAGACTGTTGGGATGGCTGCTGGGGTTGCTGGGAGGACTGGAAAGATTGGGAAGGCTGCGCGCGCCCCTTGAACATTTGGATGAGTACCTTGAACAGCTTGTGGCCGAACCCGAGACCTACGATTCTGCAATCCTTCCTCGATATCCATCGCCTTGTCCACCACATCCGTATAGTTGGTAGGTGAACTAGCCAACACCAAAGAATAAAGATCCTCGTTCAACCCTTCCAAGAATCTGTTCCTCTTCGCCCTCTCTCGGCCAGACACATGAGGAACATAGGCAAGGAGAGAAGAAACTTTGAAGCATACTCCCCCACAGACATGGTTCCCAGAACCAAATTATCGAACTCGCGGTCCCGGGCATTCACATACGACTAGGGACGTACTCCTGTCGAAAAGGTGAAGCACCTCTCCACCAGCGCTCCGCATTATTCCTCAGCTGGAAGGTAGCCAGGCTCAACCTACGCTCATCATCATAACGTACTCGATCAAACAACCCGATAATGTGCCGCAACCAGGACTCAACATCAGAACTAGACACTCATATTCATTGAACGTTTGAGGATTCATCCACTGAAACCTCGCCATAATCAGTTCCATTTCGTTCACACCGGATTCCAACACATCCACCTCATCATCAACCTGTCTAGAGCGCCTACGAGCAGGAACACTATGCTCCATCTCCTCATTCTTACCTTCATATTCTACCGGAATCGGCCCTCTAGCTCTACCCCTACGTCTAGGCGGCATCTACAAAAGTACTAAGAGGGTAAGATCACACAGCAAATATAACACATAGTCAAGCACACGCAACAAGCGACACAGTGCCTAGACTCAAGTGTGATCAAAAGAATTCGAGCTTATCCCAGTTTAAGCTCTGATACCAAAATGTCAGGCCCGGTGCACAAACAGAGATAAACACGTATACAATAATCACGGAAGCATTAAAAAGTGGCTAAATTTTCGCTTTGACCTGACTTAGAAAACATAATTTCAAAATACACTTATACTCAAAATATTGGTTTTACAACAACCGACCAACCAACCATCAAGCAAATAACAAAACAAGCATCGAGTGTCTCCCAAAATGACAACAATCCCAAATCAGCAATAGAACATCACCACTGGACATTCCCCGTGCGACAACTGTACTACATAATTATAGAATAACTGGGACACTCTATCCACCTCTCGGGGAACCACCAGCTGATTCATCTCCATGACCAGCTGATAAACCTGGGTAACTTGAAAACACACAAACTGTTAGAGTAGATGTCCAACTAGCCCACTTATGGCGTGTGGGTTTATAGACTCTTGTATATGACAATATTTATATATGATAATCGCATTTATCCATATGGCATTCTTTACTTTCATTGTGTGTATAATGATTTACAATTACGTTGAGTAAAGACCTAGAATACACTAAAGTGTATGTTAGATGTGATAGTGGGTATGACGGCTATCATGAAACACATCTAATAGTCACTGTGTATTCTAAACATGTTCCTAGTCGATTGGGCCGTCAAAATGAGGATAAGGCCGCCCGAGTTCGAGACTAGTATCTGCGATGCGAAGTACCATGTTTCATTGGTAGGGAACATTGTGATGTTCTGAGCATGCAGATAGATAGTGACCTGGTGATCTATCGAACTACCCTCGTTCGGACTTTCCAAGTGGTTACCATTTGTCGAGTGGATAAGTCCGAGGTCTTGGTTGTACTGATTAGTCCTCACGACTCAAAACGTCATTGAGACTCTACGTGATAGGCGTCTCACTTTGACCCATTTGCAGACTCACTTGGGGTCATGAGACGTCGGGATTGGGTGAGACCTCGATGCATGTAGGAGTCGATGCATCGTTGTCGAGGATTCACCGCTCGCAGACATGCGTGGATATCCTATGCTATCTGAGGGGATAATAGTGTATAAATCTCTGGCCAGAGTACTAGAAGTGTTTTAAGTAAATGTGTTTACCTAGTTACACTCGCGATGTCACTATTCGATCTCCAAGATGTATGCATAGCTATCGGATCTTTAGCGACTCTAGATTTACCAATGGTCGTTGATCTGATAGGGATATATGGATTGAAAGGACCGTACTGTACGCTAACCACGACCAACTAGTTCTTGCAGGCACTATCAGTGATACCTAGGGGATCATGGGACGATGTTGCTAGACGCTCTTACCATGATCCGATGGGCAAGTCCGGAATTGTGATTCCGGAGCCACAATGGTTGTGGGCCCACGGCTAGCTGTATCCTTGAACCATTGAGGGTCACACAAGTACTGGATTCGAGATTCCCGCATGGATACTCAGCTCAATGTGTTGAGTACGAGAAGAGGATTTTGGGGAGTGCGACTTCCTAAAAGTCAACAGGGGTCAAACCGGGGTTTCCCGCTGTTGAGGGGCAAAACTGTCATTTTGCACCGGGGTTCTGAAAAATGGTTTTTTAGATCATAGCATTCAGTTTTGGAAACTGAGTCGATCGGTCCGATCTGATCGGCGATCGAAGTTACGATGAAGTCTCGGAGATGGGGCTGAACTGAATGTTCACCCGTTGGACCCGGGCCCGTTGGGCCGGTCCAAGTCATCATTAAGTCTATTTAATTAGACTTAGACTTGATTAACTCATAACTTACAACAAACCCTAAACCTAATAGCTAGAGTAGCCGCCCCTCCTCTCTCTCAAAGAGCCGCCGCCGCCGCCGCCTCTTCGCCGGAATCTGTTCCGGCCAAATTTGACGAGGAAAATCCGTCCGTGCAGATCTCGTCAGTCCTTCTAGTGCAGGCTGACGAAGTAATCCCGTCTCCAGTCGTGGACCTGATTGGCGTTATCTACCGCAGTCTACCTTGAAGTGCCGGTTTCCTCGAGAAACTGGTCGGAGCCAGGCACGAGTTGCCAGCAAGGTAGTGATTTTGAACGCCCTATGAATGTCATATTGTGTTTTGTTTATCGTATTGATCGTCTCCCGGCACATGATTTTCTGTTCTTCAACTGCCTCGCCAGGGGGCGCGATCCGGATCCCCAACAAAAACAACCAAAACAACATGCCCCAGAGGGACAGGGGTCAAATCCCAGTACGGAGACAAACAAAAAATAGCAAGTAGATAGAGCAAGTTATAAATGCTATGCGATGTAATGAGAATAGGGAGATTAAAGGATCCAAGGGACTGTACACAACTAGATACTAGGAACGGGAGTGGTCACCGATTGTGTGAGAGAATAGTAGTTACCCAGGCGCTCGATCACACAAGGTACCAAACAAAAACAGAACAGGGATGGCCGCAACTCATGTGAGAGAATGGGAGCTACCCAGGCGCTCAATCACACAAAGTACCAGCACAAGCTAGAACAGAAAGGCCATAGTGCATGTGAGAGAATGGGAGCTACCCAGGTGCTCAATCACATGTATCCTATCAACAAGGATTAGCTCAACAGCAAACAACGGCAGTTCATAAGTTCTCATAACAGGCTGTTAGCAAAGGATTGTGAAAAAAAGAGCGTAACGACATGACATGCGTGTATGCATAAGAACAACTTGCAATATATCACACAGCAGAACAGATGCAAGCAAGAGCATAGAATCCAACAACACACACACTTCTCACATAACAGCACACGCTCATTTATAAACAAGTCCATCTCAAAGCTGTAAACATAAGCTCACATCCGTACCTTAGCTTTTGTGCTATAATTACCACAACAGGGGGGGTCCTGAGTAACTCAGATCTGTCACCTGCTTGGCCAAACAACAACAACCAGCTCAGGGACATTACGCACAGAAACAAGAACTGGGAGTCACCAGCTCAACCCAGCTTTATCCTACCTATCTATCACAATAACCAGCTCTAAACGAAGCACAAGGTAGGATCTAGTACTTACTCAAAGTACTACCTGAACAGAAGAACCAATCTGCCAGTATTCGAACAACGACTCTTTTGTGTTCTTCTTGTAGCCCACCAAAGTCTCCAAAAGAGGTAGCAATGGAAGCGTCTTGGCAATGGGAACTCAACGATCTTGCTCCAATCGTAGTTTCCTATCACCAGCAATCGGAAGAAATAGACTACGGTGAACAGTAACTAGGGTTCTAAGACGAACTGAGATATCAAACTCTCGAAAGGAAATATTTCTAAGTGTTGGGAATTAATTGCGAGACCACAGTCAAAGTCCCTTATTTAAATACTCAAATCCCCCCAGATCTGATGAACAGTAGCCACCGGCACTCAGGGCTCACATCCGTACCCAGTTTTGATATGAGCGCTATACCGGATTTGACTCCTCTACGCTATACCAACTTGCGACCGCTAAATGACGTCGCACAGGAGTCAAACAGATTTGAGCATCTTCGTACCGTTCAGCCCTTGTTCCCAACATATCTCGCCACATCGACAGATCACATTACTCAGCTACTGTCTACCATCTTTAAAGCTGATATCGCTAAACGACGTCGCACAGCGTTCATAATAGTGTCGTTAAAACGATGTCGCATCGCAACCCAGATCCGGATGACTAGATTTCACACATTCAGATCTTACCTTTGCTGGTACCTATGAACCGCACCGGTTTACACTAAAACCATGAACCGGGATGGTCCGCACAGTACTGACAACTTGCACTACTCAAAGCTGGTTTCTCCAAACGACGTCGCCTCAGCACCCGCTTCAAATATCCAACTTAGCGTACCCAGAATGGCTTGCGACTACAATATACAAAAGATCCAACCAACCAGATCTGACTGTTCTACGAAAACCAAAACCAAATCTAAATTCACGCACAACCCGCTTACGTGCACTAAGCACTCTAGCTCAAAGCTGGTCCGTCCCAAATCAACTCACGCCTGATCTGGTCTATGCTAAACCCGATTAATTCAAATTAATTGTTCCACAAATATTTCGGGTCTCACAAATGCGCTTTCAGCATTCATGAATTTAATGAATATAGTGTTCCGACCTTTCCTAGATCAGATTATAATTGTATTATAGACGATACCTTATTCTACTTCCAGAACTGAGAAGAACATTTAGATCAGCTTAGACGTGTCTTGCAAATTTTGGAAATTTATCAAATTTTTTGCTAACGTATGTATGAATGTTGGCTTGGTAAAGTTGCATTTCTTTGTGACATAATTTCTAAGAACTGTTTAAAAGTAGACCCATCGAAAGTAGAAGCAGTTTTGGAAGTAGCCCGTACCTAAGAGTATTACAGAGATTCGTAGTTCCTTAGGAGTTGCTGGTTATTACCAACATTTTATTAAAGGAGTTCGAAGATAGTTGTTCCTTTAAAGTCTTTGATTAAGAAAAATGATTAGAATGTATGGAACTCAGAGTGTCTATCTAGTTTTGATGGATTTAAGCAAGCTTTGATAGAAGTCCTTGTTTTAACACTGTCATCTGGAAGAGGGAATTACACTATATTCTCAGATGTACCAAAGGCGGGTTTGGGTGCCGTATGCATGCAAATATAAGAAGATGATTGCCTACTCTTCAAGACAACTAAAGTTACGAGAAGAACTAACCTATTTACAATCTAGAACCGGCAGCAGTGGAATTCGCATTAAAGAATTTGAGGTACTACCTAAAGTATTTCCACAATTAAGATACAATAGGTATTGAGTGAGTCATTCAGAAAGAGAAGCAAACTGGAAAGCCGAGATAGATTTGCGTAATTGGGTATCGGTTTAAGTAAGAAAATATCGAGGATGAAATTTTTCTAAGGGGGTGGATTGTAATGCCCAGGAAATCCATAAGTCCACAATAGTAGATCTAAATTTTCGAAGGGTTTCATTTGCTAATTTCAGTAAAATTCTTCAGTTTCAATATAGCAATTCAGCTTTAGTATGAGCTGAATTTTAGATTAGAACAGGAACCGATTCACAGGAGTTGGCAGGTCAAATAGTAACAAGCACGGTTCAGCCTATTTTAAATTCGGTTCGGTTTATGCCTGCTTGTGTACGAAGCGGTGCTTTCAAAGATATTTAAAAGGTGGGCTCATGCTTTCTGTTTCCTTTAAATATACGTATCTTCAGTTTTCACACCACACTCAAACTCTTTCAAAAGAATTTTCATTTTAAATCGGTGAAGAGCTCTCCACCAACCGACTGAAAACTTCAACTCTTTCAAAGTAATTTCTAGATCGTGCTTGTAAGTGGTTCAACGTTGGAAGATTTTTGTTAGCTTTGTTCAGCAGTTGAGGCAAGTGAACTCTATTTCTTTTTGTACTTTGGAAAGCATATATTGATTTCCTTCTTGCATGTTGTATGAGTTTTAATGGTTTTAGAAACGTATTTTAAGTTTTTCAAATGCAGAGTTAATTTCGTGCAAATTTCTTGAAAAATTATTGGTTTGCTAGAGTTTTGATTCAGAAAATTTTGTTAGAAAATGTATTACGATGTTCGATCCAGTTTTTCTTGAAAATTTTGGGATGTTCTGCAAGTAGCTTACAAGAAGCTTACGTGCTTTTGTTTCTGGAATGTTTCCTTATATATTTTCGATTTTCAGACAAAGGAAATCTTCTAAGCTGTTAGTAATTTTGAGCAAAGTTCGCGATCTATTTTCCAAGAGCTGATTCTAAGTCACGATCTGTTTATTTTCCCAGAGCTGTTCATTACGCATAATCTATTTATTTTCCCAGAGCTGTTTATTCCCGTAATCTGATTTCTCACCCAGAGCTATTTTGTTGGAGTGCAATAATTGCCCCTGCTAGGTATAGCGATCGAAACGTGGCGCTTGTGTTGCTATACGGTTTAAAATATTGGAGTTGCACCGTTACCACCAGCTATAGCTTTTGGTAAAGCGGCAAGCGCTCGGTCCTACAATTGGTATCAGAGCCAAGGTCACGGGTTCGATTCCCATTGATTGCAAGGAGTGCAATTATTGGGAGGGGGATTGTTGGAGTGCAATAATTGCCCCTGCTAGGTATAGCGATCGAAACGTGGCGCTTGTGTTGCTATACGGTTTAAAATATTGGAGTTGCACCGTTACCACCAGCTATAGCTTTTGGTAAAGCGGCAAGCGCTCGGTCCTACATATTTTACGTCGTAATCTTATTTCATTATCCAAGCTGAGTTGACTTTGTTTGACCATCATAATCCCGTCGACTCATTTAAGTTGTATTGACTTTTCCTAATCTGAGTTGACCAAACAGCCGAGATCTGATTTTCTATTTTGAGCTGATTTACGCTCGCGTTCTGTTCATGCTCCGAGCTAATTCATCTTAAGTCTACTCTGACTGATAAAGTGATTTCATGTTTAATTCTTCTTTTCTTTAGCTTTGATTCGAAGGTATAAATCTATTCAGTTCAAAGTTATACCAAATTTCAAGAGATAGTTCATCAGCTTAGAGCTCTGCTGTTCGTTATTCGTTTCTATAGCCCGAGTTGATTTAAGTTTCTTCTTCAATTGAACTCCGATGGAAACCTAGTAGATTTTGAACATCAAAAGAGTTTTAAAATATCAAACCATATAATAAAGTCATCTGTTTCAGATCAGAGAAAAGAATTTTTAAAGAAAGATTTACAAAAATTTAAAGGATGTATGTTTCAAAAGTTTTGTGATTTGTGACGAATATCCGATGGTCAACAGAGGGTGTGTGGTAATCGATCGACGGATCGAGTGCCCTGCCAATAGAGGGCGTGTGGTACTCGGTCGATGGATCGAAGTGTCCTGCCAACAGAGTTAAGGATTAGGGCATGTGGACAACAGTAGAAGAGAAGTTGGGTCCCGCTCCACCTGGAACCAGTTAAACTTGATCAAGTGAATAGAGGACCTAAAGAAAAGTTTCCTTTCACACTTCACTACAGAAAATATGAACAGAAAACAGGGTTGTTTACAACCACAGAAAATGAGAAAAGTTTATGTTAAAGTTACATCCTTTAATATCAGTAAATGTTTTTAATACTAGTAAAGGTTTTAAATGTTTCAAGCATGTTCAGTTTCTCAATTTCTCAGTTTATCAGTTTCTCAGTTTTAATTTACCAGTATTCTATTGTTCAGCTTTCGAGCATATCAACTTACGTATTTTCAGTATACAGTAAAATTTATTGTTATTCATGTACTGTCTGCCTTAGTTATTTCTAGATTTGCTTGCGGGGCCTCTAGGCTCACTATTTTTCCTAAATGCAGGTGATCAGGATTAGAGGTTGCTATTAGGTGCGAGTTGTATCAGATCAGGGGTGTTTATCGTGGAACCTATGTTTTTGTGCTAGCCAGAATTCATTGCATTATTCAGTTCAGTTATGAGTTAATTCAGTTCGTACCGAATTTGTATAAGATATTTCTGATATAGTTTTCGCAATCTGAATGAAGTTTTATCCAGTTTCCGCATATTGTATAAGTCTGAGCTATTTCCTTCCAGTAGTGATCTGACTTTTATATACGTTTGCAATTTAGCGCAGAAGTATTTGGTTAATTATCTTTGAAACAATTAAATATTTTGAGTATCATTCAATTCAAAACTTCAATTTATTAAAATTTCAATTCGAAAATTGTGGTCATTACAGTACAGCTTTGAGCTGTTTCGTTCTTCTTGATTCAGATCTGTGATTGAGCTATTCTACTATAATCTGGTTGCCTGAGCTGAACTTCCCTAAGCTGATACGCTATAAGCTGATCGATGCTTCTATGCTGATCTTCTTCTTCGCTGAATTGAGCTATTTGTTTATATAGTGCACTTCTTCAGCTTTCAGCTCTTGTCCAATCTGATCTGGTACAACGCACTGCTTTAGCTCGCAGCTCTTGTCCGATCTTATCTGGTACAGGCCCCGTGCTAATCAACAGAGATTAACAGCACAAATAAGCACTTTATCGTGGAAGCATAAAAATAGAGTTAAAAATTTTTCAAATATTTGAGCCCGAAAAATAAAACATTTATTCAAAATATTCATACTCAAAATAGGATTTAACTCAAAATCCAACAACTAAGAAACTCAAATAACAGATCCCCAAATACATAGAAACTCAGGGCATCCCCTAGTTTATTATATAATCAAATACAACTAGGAATCTAACGAAATGGGGATCGACCAGCTGGCACTCCACTCTGTCCAGCCTGGTTACCTGAAGAACCTGAAATGGGAAACACAGACCCAGGCAACACAAAAACAGGAAAAGAATACGAGGTCAAACCTCAGTACGAAGAGCACTAATTAAACAGCAAATCATTAACATGCAGTATTCTAAGGCATGAAATGCGTGTGGTTGTAAAAGAATCGATCATCTAGGCCAACGAGTCAGCTGGAAAATCGGGTGAGCCTCTATACCACGCACAGCCAATCAGCCGGTGGAAATCATTGGTCCGTGATATTCAGGTCTGGCCACTCAATTAACCATCACAGCTCGATGGTATTAAGACACGACGAATCAGTCGATCACCACTCCGATGATAGAATTGTGCCTTTCAGGCGCGACACATCTGTCGGCCGGTCACAACGTGGCTTAATTCGGTAATCAATCAAATCTCAGGCTCAAGATTTATGCATGAATGCCATTAAATTCAAATCTGATTTAAGCATGCATAATTCATGTAAAGAAGAACAGAATAATCACTCAGGGATCCAAATCTGTTCACGTAATTCACAGAGTTCACAGAATACAATTCATGCCTCAAAACACTAACACGCTTATGCCCAAAGCTGTTAACGGAAGCTCAACTCGTACCTCAAATCTCAGATGTAACTCAACAGATCTCACCAGGGAACGGCAACCTCAGCCTGCTCAAATCTGCTCCCTCACTGGTCTCGACAACCACAGCAGGAACTGCCTGAGAGCTCAAATCTGAACTCCTATAGCTCACTGCCTACGATCAAGAACTCAAATCTGGTTCGATCACTAAGCAAAGGTTCTAGCAGCTAAAACTAAGCTTATAACGATGGGAATAACTTACCAGGAAGCTCAAAAGAACTGAAGAACTCTCGGGTCAAACTTCGTGAAATTCTTCGAACACTGTAAATCCTTCGCGCTCCTCCTGCTCATCAATCTACAACTCCAGACTGGTATAAATCGAAAGGCCTTAGCAAGACGAGCTCAGCGCCACCAGTCGTGCTCCAAACAACGGCGGAAATCGAAGGCAATCTAACGAAGAAGGCTTGGAATGAACAGTAACTATCGAGGTTTCGCTGGGGAATACGAAAAGAAATTTCGGGTTCGAAATATGCTAAGTATTTAAATCCTTGAGTCAAAGTCTACAGTGAAAGTCAAAACCGACTTATTCAGATCCCAGCATCAGATCCTAGCGCTATCAGATCCTAGCGCTAACTCAAATCTGAGTTCTAACTCTAAACGCGTGCAACTGATCAAAACGGCATCGCACTATCTCACATCTGAAACAGATCCCCTATAACCCATCCAAATCTGTGTAGTACTAAACCGTTGACTAACAAGTGGCTTCTCCTGGTTGACTCACATCTGCGCGCACCCGCTAACAGATTCCACTCGCTAGCGCCACATCTGAAAACGCGATACGACCTCAAATCTGAATTCTTTCGAAAATCAGCTCCCGATAGATAACTAAGCAAATCGACAGCAATTTCGACGTAGATTTCACCCGATAGCGACCAGCGACTCGAAGCTGATCAGCTCTACGTCAAATCTGAAAATCACCAACCAGATTTGACCAAAAATCCTCAAACCCGAAATTCAAAATCACAACTCCCGTGACTAATCCTTAACCAAATCTGATTACACTAATTACCGAATCTCAGTCCTCACATCCTCTCCACCTTTAGAGATTTCGTCCTCGAAATCAAAGGCAAACATAGGGCAGAATCAACAAAACACCAGAACTAGCCAACGAAAATCAACACAGGCCACAAATCCAGGGCACACAACAACTACCCAAAACACGAAGCAAAATCCAAAAATTTCCTGGAATTTCTACTGTCAAGGCTCAAACAGATGAGACCACTCTTGTCTCATCTTCTCTTCCACTTCCCAGGTAGCTTCTTATCGGCCATGCTTACTCCATTGGACCATCACCAACGGAATTATCTTATTCCTAAATTGCTTCTATTTTCTATCCAAAATCTGCACTAGATATTCAACATAACTCAGGGTCTGATCCAGCTCCACTTCATCGGTTCTCAACACATGGGACGGATCTGGCTCATATTTCCTCAACATTGACACATGAAAAATATCATGTATCGCTGCTAAATCATCAGGCAGCTGCAATCTATAAGACAACTGTCCAATCCTCTCAACAATCTCAAATGGACCAACGAATCTAGGAGCTAACTTGCCCTTAAATCTGAATCTCATCACGCTCTTGAAAGGAGAAATCTTGATGAATACTCTATCGCCAACCTCAAACTCCAACGGTCTGCGTCTTTTGTTGGCATAGCATGTATAGCGTCTTGTGCAGCTTTCATCCTGCTTCGAATCAACGAAATCTGATCTCTCATATGCTACACAAACTCTGATACCAAAAATTTCAGGCCCCGTATCAACGGAGATTAACAGCACAAATAAGCACTTAATCGCGGAAGCATAAAAATAGAGCTTAAAATTTTTTCAAATATTTGAGTCGAAAAATAAAACATTCATTCAAAATATTCATACTCAAAATAGGATTTAACTCAAAATCCAACAACTAAGCAACTCAAATAACAGATCCCCAAATACATAAAAACTCAGGGCATCTCCTAGTTTATTACATAATCAAATACAATTGTAAATCTAACGAAATGGGGATCGACCAGCTGACACTCCACTCTGTCCATCCTGGTTAACTGAAGAATCTGCAATGGGCAACACGGCCCAGGCAACACAAAAGAATACGAGGTCAAACCTCAGTACGAAGAGCACTAAGTAAACAGCAAATCATAAACATGCAGTATTCTAAGTCATGAAATGCATGTGGTTATCAAAGAATCAGTCATCTAGGCCAACGAGTCAGCTGGAAAATCGGGTGAGCCTCTATACCACGCACAGCCAATCCGCCGATGGAAACCATCGGTCCGTGATATTCAGGTCTGGCCACTCAATTAACCATCACATCTCGGTGGTATTCAGACACGAAGAATCAGTCGGTCACCACTCCGATGATAGCATTATGCCTTTCAGGCACGACACATCTGCCGGACGGTCACAACGTGGCTCGATTTGGTAATCAATCAAATCGCATGCTCAAGATGTATGCATGAATTCCATTAATTTCAAATCTGATTTAAGCATGCATAATTCATGTAAAGCAGAACAGAATAATCATTCAGGGAGCCAAATCTGTTCACGTAATTCACAGAGTTCACAGGATACAAATCATGCCTCAAAACACTAGCACGCTTATGCCCAAAGCTGTTAACGGAAGCTCAATTCGTACCTCAAATCTCAGATTCTTCCTCAACAGATCTCACCAGGGAACGGCAACCTCAGCCTGCTCAAATCTGCTCCCTCACTGGTCTCGACAACCACAGCAGGAACTGCCTGAGAGCTCAAATATGAACTCCTATAGCTCACTGCCTATGGTCAAGAACTCAAATCTGGTTCGATCACTAAGAAAAGGTTCTAACAGCTAAAACTAAGCTTATAACGGTAGGAATCACTTACCCAGAAGCTTAGAAGAACTGAAGAACTATCGGGTCAAACTTCGTGAAATTCTTCGAACACTGTAAATCCTTCGCGCTCCTCCTACGAGTCGATATACAACTCCAATCTGGTATAAATCGAAAGGCCTTAGCAAGACGAGCTTAGCGAATGAACAGTAACTATCAAGGATTTCACTAGGGAAGACGAAAAGAAATATCGGGTTCGAAATAAACTAAGTGTTAATCAACACTTGTATTTAAATCCTCGAGTAAAAGTCTATAGTGAAAGTCAACACCGACATATTCAGATCCCAGCATCAGATCCTAGCGCTATCAGATCCTAGCACTAACTCAAATCTGAGTTCTAACTCTAAACCCGTGCAACTAATCAAAATGACGTCGCACTGTCTCACATCTGAAACAGATCCCACTTTAGCCCATCCAAATATGTGTAGTACTAAACCGTTGACTAACAAGTGGCTTCTCCTCGTTGACTCACATCTGCGCACCCACTAACAGATTCCACTCGCTACCGCCACATCTGAAAATGCGATACGACCTCAAATATGAATTCTTACGAAAATCAGCTCCCGAATAGAAAACTTAGCAAATCGACTCCAATTCCGACGCAGATTTAACCCGAGAGCGACCAACGACTCGAAGCTTATCAGCTCTACGTCACATCTGAAAATCACCAACCAGATTTGACCAAAAATCCTTAAACCCGAAACTCAAAAATCACGACTCCCGTGACTAATCCTTAACCAAATCTAATTAATCACTAATTACCGAATCCCAGTCCTCACAGCTACTGTGTACTGCTTCAGCTCGTAGGTCTTCTCCAATCTTATCTGCTACAGCTCACTGCAACAGCTCGTAGGTCTTGTCCGATATGATCTGCTTCCAGCTTAGACCTGCGCACTCATTTAGATAATCAGTAACATAATAACAGATTTTTTTTCCATCAAAATCCAGATCTGATCTGTTACACAGATCCAAAAATCTCTCCATTTTTTATTTACACAAAACCTGGATAAACAAAAGCACGAATAATAGTTTTGAAATATTTCTCCCCCTTTTTGTCGGAATCAACATGGGTTTCGAAATCTCGTCTACCCCTTAATATTTAAAACAAAGCTCCCCCTAAAACAGCACGGGTTTTTTCAGTTTTTGAAAATAAAAAGAGTTTTGTAGGGACGACAGTTTGCAGAAAACAACATGCATGATATGAGAATTTTAAAAAACGATTCTGTGCTACTGAAAATGCTCGTTTATTCAGATTAGAAGAATGAATTATAATCTAATTTATAGAATCTCTTCTACTTCTCTCAAACTTTGTCACATGCGCTATTATACAGCACAACTATCGTTAGAGGTCTTGGCGTCCACACAGATCTCGCTCAATCTGTGTCAGCTCGACAGAAGAGATATCGCTACACTTTCACTCTTGGAAAGAATGCTCTGCAATTCGAAAGAATTACTCCGCCTTTCTTTATAAACTGAGTTTCAAAAATTTTAAAATGATTTTGTAGCATAGATAATTCCGCCTGATAAAAACAATTTTTATAAAACTATCTGTAACGCCTGAAAATTACATAAATCCACGAGTTAATAAAATTGTTTTGAAAGGATTGAAACTGTTAATTTTACCTGTTTGAACAGTGCAGTTTTGCCTTAGTTGGGCTTCGGTTTTCTTTAAACCGGGTGGTTCCGCAACGGTTCAGCAGCGGTTCAGGAGCGGTTCCAGCTGGAGTAGACCCGAGCTCGGTTCATTTTATTTAAACTAAATAAAATATGTTTTCTTTAGCCAAATTATTAACGACAGCCTACAGACAAGCGCCTAAAAACTTTTGAGCTCAATTAATATTCATTGAGGCCTCCTTCTATATGTCAAGCGCGAAATCAAGATTTGTGTGCTACAGACAGCGACTGCTTTGATTATCTTGTTCTTTAAAATGTGTGTGTGAATTTGTGCATCTGAATCAAAAAACAAAATATTTGTCTAGCGTAAGCATCGTGCTCGTGGGATATTCAAGTCGGAGCTGTTCTCTTTAAACCCGCTGCTCAGTTAAGACAAGTAAACTCTGTTTCTTGCTGCTTTTGTGAAAGAATAGTATTGTTCTTTCGTTTCTGAGTGCTGTTTTGCTTTGTGTTTGCATTTTTTTCAGAGTTTTGAGTTATGTTCAAAGGTTTTCAATTTAAGTGATTATCTATACAATTTCAGCGTTCCGAAAATGGTTTTGCAGTACCCAAATGTTTTACAGCAGAGTTTCTATGCGTTTAAAAATGTCTGGGATGTACGTGCAGAGAATAAATTGTGATGAATGGTTAGAGATGAAGTTTTGAGCTGGCAGGCGGAGCTGATCTGATTAGCGTACTGTTCTGGTATCTTATAAGCTTAGCTAGTTAGTTCGGACTTCTCCAAGCTGTTTTCAGTACTCGTGTTGGATAGATAAGGATGATGTCCTGAGCTGATAGGCAAGATTGTCTAACTAGAACGTTGTTCTGATCGGATATGCTCAGTTAATCGGTTCGAATTTCCCAGAGTTGTTTTAAGCTTGTAAGATGTCTTGCTTTTCCGAACTGTTCTACCCTTGAAAGCTGTTTTGCTTCTCTATTCTAAACTTGTAAGCTGTTTTCCTTTACCCAGAACTGTACTCAACTCTTAAGATGTTTTTATACACTCAGTGTTGTTATATGCTTGCAAGATATTTTCTTCTCTAAGCTATTTTTTCCTCTCCTAGTTGTTCTACGTTCGTAAGCTATTCTCGTTACCCAGAGCTGTTTTTAGGCTCGAAATATGTTTTCTCCTAAGAGAGTTGTTCTCTCATCCAGAGCTATTTCACAGCCGTAAATTTTTCTTCATTCAAAGTTTTTCTTCATTTATAAGCTGTTCATGTCACCCAGAATTGTTCAACAGTTGTAAGTTGTTTTCTTCACTCAGAATTGTTTTACACCTGTAATATTCTTTCTTCTCAAAACTGCTTTTACGTTGATATCTATTTTTCTCACTCAGAGCTGGTTTACACTCTTAATCTGTTTTCCTTCACCCGAGCTGATTCTATGCTTCTAAGATATTTTCTTTATCAGAGTTATTTTTACACTGAGAGCTGTTTTCTTCATTCAGAGTTGTTCTATACCCGTAAGCTATTTCTTCTACAAGCTGCTTTTATGTCCCTAATTTGTTTGCTTAACAAGAGTTGTTTTAAATTCAAAAGTTGTTTTTCTTCTTTGAGTTGTTTTTATATTCGTAATCTGTTTGCACACTCGAAGCTGTTTTACTCACGTGATCTCTTTTCTATCATGTACTATTTTTTTATATTCAGAACCAGTATGCTCACGTGCTGTTTCACTCCGAGTTGGTCCAGCTTAGACCCGTTCTGGACTGGTACAGCGCTTTCGAGATAATTCTTCATTTCTTTTAGGTTCAAATTGAAATTACAACTGGAATTCGTTCGTTGTTTTATCCTTTCTGAGAGATAGTTCATCAGCTCAGAGGTTTTATAGCCGAGCTGATACCAGTTTTCTATCCGAGCTGTTCCCAGAAATCCTAGAGATGTGTTCTGTTGTACACCCAGCAATGTTTTTAAATTATAACAGAGATTTTCATTTGACAACGAACCGTTTGTGTGCGATCTGTCAGCAAGATTGTACAGTTATATAGCATAGTTACGCAGAAGAAGTTTTCCTGGCATAGTTCTTACAGTTTAAAGAAATGATCTCAAAGTTTCATGATTGTGGTAAAGAAAATAGACGGTCATCATAGAAAGGGTGATGATGCTGGCTGACGAACCAGTGTGCCCCTTCAAGAAGGAAGGATCAGGATTACAGGTTGACGGATCTACATACCCCTTCACATAGTACAATTTGGGATTATTTGCCCATATTTCCTGAAATCAGAACTTCTGCACCACAGTTCATACAGAAAAGTTTAATGGGTTATTTTATAACTGCAGAGTAAAGAAAGTCTATGTTATAGTTTACATCTTTCATACTGTAATTGTTATGTTTATGTGAAATTTGTATTAACAGATTTACCTACTGAGCCCCTAGGCTCACTAGCTTTCATGGTTCCAGGTGAGGAGTCCTGGAAGCTGGACGACACGAACTGGAAACAGATAGGGGAGGTGTGTTTATCGAAAGACCTGCATTTTCGTGCTATTTCATGCTGTTTTATTTCTATTTCGGAGTTGAGGACAATGTTGTATCAAAATATTGTTAGAGTAGGTGCCCAACTAGCCAACTTGTGGCGTATGGGCTTTTGATGACTCTTTGTGTAAAACAATATTTGTTTATGAAATTCACGTTTGATATATGGCATTCTTTATCATCATTATTTTATAATGTTAACAATCGTGTTGGATAAAGACCTAGAATGCACCATAGTGTATGTTAGATTTGATTGTGGATATGATGGCTATCATGAAACACATCTAATAGTCACTGTGTATTCTGAACTTGTTCCTAGTCGATTGGGCTGTCAAAATGAGGATAATGCCACCCGAGTTTGAGACTATCATCTGCGATGTGAAGTACCACATTTCATTGGTAGGGAACATTGTGATGTTCTGAGCATGCAGATGGATGGTTTGTCTGGTGAACTATCGAGCTACCCTCGTTCGGATTCTCCAAATGGTTACCATTTGTCGACTGGAGAGTCCGAGGTCTTGGTTGTATGGATTAGTCCTTACTACTCGAAACATCATTGAGACTCTACATGATTAGTCGCCTCACTTTGACTCGTTTACCGACTCCATGAGGGTCATCAGGTGTCGAGATTGGGTGAGGTCACGAAGCATGTTGGAGTCGATGCCTTGTTGTTGAGGATTCACCGCTCGCCCTAGTGCGTGGATATCCTATGCTATTTGAGGAGATAATAGTGTGACAAGTCTCTGGCCAGAGTACTCTTGTGCTTCAGTGTAAATGAGTTTACCTGATAGCACTCGCGATGTCGCTATTCTGATCTCCAAGATGTATGCATGGCTATCGAATCTCTAACGACTCTTGATTTATCAATGGTCGTTGATTCGATCGGGATATATGAGTTGAAAGGACCGTACTATACGCTAACCATGACCGACTGGTTTTTGCAGGCACTATCAGTGATACCTAGGGGATCATGGGGCGATGTTGCTAGGCGCTTTACCATGGTCCGATGGGTAGATCAGAAAAATATGTTTTCTGATTCACAATGAGTTGTGAGCCCACGGCTAGCTGTATCCCTGAACCATTGAGGGTCACACAGTGTACTGGTTTACCAATTCCCGTGCAGACAAGGATATGGTACTCAAAGTGTTGAGTATAGTAGGAGGAAGGTTGGGAGAGGCGGCGGCGCGTGGAACCGACGGCGGCCGTGAGGTATGTGAGGAGGGGAGGCGGCCGAGAATTGCTCTAGGGTTGTGTGTATGTGAGTTATTACATTCTAATAATGAAGCCCTTAATCCCTTTTAATAAGATTAGTAATGGACTTGGACCGGCGCATCGGGCCCGGGTCCAAATGACGATATCCATCACTGCGACTTCATTACAACTCCGATCGCCGATCAGATCGAACCGATCGATTCAGTTTCCAAAACTGAATACTATGATCTGAAAAACCTTTTTTCAGAACCCCAGTGCAAAATGACCGTTTTGCCCCTCAACAGCGGGAAATCACGATTTGACCCCTGTTGACTTTTAGGAAGTCGCACTCTCCAAAATCCTCCTCCTATGCTCAACACATTGAGGTCAGTATCCGTGCGGTAATCTCTAATCCAGTACTTGTGTGACCCTCAATGGTTCAGGGATACATCTAGCCGTGGGCCCACAACCATTGTGCCTCCGGAATCACAATCCCGGACTTGCCCATCGGATCATGGTAAGAGCGTCTAGCAACATCAACCCATGATCCCCTAGGTATCACTGATAGTGCCTGCAAGAACCAGTTGGTCGTGGTTAGCGTACAGTACGGTCCTTTAAATCCATATATCCCGATCAGATCAACGACCATTGGTAAATCGAGAGTCGCTAAAGATCCGATAGCTATGCATACATCTTGGAGATCGAATAGTGACATCGCGAGTGTAACTAGGTAAACCCATTTACCTAAAACACTTCTAGTACTCTGGCCAAAGATTTATACACTATTATCCCCTCAGATAGCATAGGATATCCACGCATGTCTGCGAGCGGTGAATCCTCGACAACGATGCATCGACTCCTACATGCATCGGGGTCTCACCCAACCCCGCCACCTAATGACCCCAAGTGAGTCGGCAAACGGGTCAAAGTGAGATGCCTATCATGTAGAGTCTCAATGACGTTTCGAGTCGTCGGGGTCTCACCCCGCCACCTAATGACCCCAAGTGAGTCGGCAAACGGGTCAAAGTGAGATGCCTATCATGTAGAGTCTCAATGACGTTACGTTTCAGCACAATGTTCCAATGAAACATGGTACTTCGCATCGCAGATACTAGTCTCGAGCTCGGGCGGCCTTATCCTCATTTTGACTTGACGATAGACTAGGAACATGTTCAGAATACACAGCGAC
>KQ988009.1:372538-386227 GCA_001598015.1 Dorcoceras hygrometricum
TCACTATCTATCTGCATGCTCAGAACATCACAATGTTCCCTACCAATGAAACATGGTACTTCGCATCGCAGATACTAGTCTCGAGCTCGGGCGGCCTTATCCTCATTTTGACGGCCCAATCGACTAGGAACTAATTCAGAATACACAGTGACTATTAGATGTGTTTCATGATAGTCGTCATACCCACTATCACATCTAACATACACTATAGTGCATTCTAGGTCTTTACTCAACGCAATTGTTAATCATCATAAACCACAATGAAAGTAAAGAACGCCATAAATAAATGAAAATATCATATATAAAGATTGTCATATACAAGAGTCTATAAACCCACACGCCACAAGTTGGCTAGTTGGGCATCTACTCTAACAATCTCCCACTTGCCCTAAAGCCAACTACTCATCAGACGTAGTCCCCTTGTTTCGCGATGTTTTTCAAACAAGGATCCTGTCAAGGGCTTCGTAAGTGGATCAGCAACGTTGTCCGCAGAGGCGACTCTCTCAACTGCTATGTCACCTCTAGCCACAATATCCTGGATTATGTGGTATTTCCTCAGTATATGTTTGGATCTTTGGTGAGACCTAGGCTCCTTTGCTTGCACAACGGCACCCGTGTTGTCGCAGTACACCGGGACTGGACCAACTCCATTAGGAATGACGCCCAACTCTTGGACGAAATTCCTTATCCAAACCGCCTCCTTAGCAGCAGCTGATGCTGCGATGTACTCAGCCTCAGTGGTTGAATCCGCGATTGTGTCTTGCTTGGAACTCTTCCAAGAGACAGCACCACCATTGAGCATGAATACAAATCCAGAGGCTGACTTCGAATCATCCACGTCACACTGGAAGCTAGAATAAGTGTAACCTTCCAGTTTCAGTTCACCACCCCCATAAACCATGAACATATTCTTAGTCCTTCGTAAGTATTTAAGAATATCCTTCACAGCCTTCCAATGTAATTGGCCGGGGTTGGCCTGTAGCGGCTCGTGACACTCAGAGCATATGCGACATCCGGTCTAGTCGAGATCATGCCATACATAATACTACCTATTGCCGAGGCATATGGCACACGTGTCATACTCTCTATCTCCTCATCAGTCTTCGGACACATAGACTTAGATAGAGTGACCCCGTGGCACATAGGTAGGTGTCCTCTCTTGGACTCTTCCATAGAGAACCTCTTAAGTATGGTATCGATGTAGGTGGCTTGGGTGAGTTCGAGCATCCGTTTCGATCTATCCCGATAGATTTGTATTCCAATAATATAGGATGCTTCACCCATGTCCTTCATCGAAAATCTACTAGACAACCAGACTTTAGTTGACTGCAGCATTCCTACATCATTCCCAATGAGTAGAATGTCATCAACATAAAGTACGAGGAATGTCACAGCGCTCTTGACTACCTTCTTATATACACATGGCTCCTCGAGATTCTTGATGAAACCAAATTCCTTAATTGTTTCATCGAATCTCAGGTTCCAACTTCGCGATGCTTGTTTGAGACCGTAGATCGATCTCTGAAGCTTGCATACCTTATGCTCGCTTCCAACAGATGTGAAACCTTTAGGCTGCGTCATATAGATCTCTTCCTTAATGTTTCCATTAAGGAACGTATTTTTCACATCCATTTGCCATATCTCATAGTCGTACCATGCGGCTATGGCTAATAAGATTCTAATTGACTTGAACATTGCGACTGGCGAGAAGGTTTCATCATAGTCAACACCTTGCCTTTGAGTGTAACCTTTCGCGACCAGTCGTGCCTTGTAGGTCATTACCTTACCATCAGGCCCAAGTTTCCTCTTGTATACCCATTTGCACCCAATAGGAACAATTCCTTCGGGAGGATTAACAAGAGTCCAAACTTGGTTAGCATGCATCGAGTCTAACTCAGATTGCATTGATTCAAGCCACAAATTAGAATCAACATCGGAAATTGCCTCCTTGAAAGTTCTTGGATCAGATCCAACAACTTGATCATCTTGATCATCTTCAAGGAGAAAACCATATCTCTCAGGAGCCCTAGGAACCCTTTCGGATCTCCTAGGTGCGACCATTTATGGTACTGCCTCTGGAGGTGCAGGAGATTCACCTGGTACTTCAGTTGGTTCTCGAACCTCTTCGAGTTCTACTATTCTGCCCTTTCTATCAAGCAGAAATTCCCTTTCCATAAAGGTGGCATTTCTAGAAACAAACACTTTTGTTTCACTTGGATAGTAGAAGTAGTATCCAATGGAATTCTTTGGATACCAAATGAAGTAGCATTAATCGTTGTAGTATGTGCTTCGACATCGCGAGTTGGAACGTCTTTTAATTTTAAGGTGTATAAATCGTTTTCGTGTTCCCCAATTCCAATTAAACATTCATTCTTGTAAATATTGCAAATCGAATTAGCAAACATACAAGAATATCCATCACTATCAAGCATAGAAACAGAAATAATTTTCTTTATTAATTCGGGAACAAACAAAACGTTTCTCAATAAAAACTTAAAACTCAGAAGGCAGAAACAAATAAACATCTCCTATAGCTACTGCAGCAACTCTTGCTCCATTGCCAAGCCTCAAGTGGGTCTCACCCTCTCTAAGACGTCGACTTCTTGTCATCACCTGCAAATCATTGCAGATATGAGATCCACATCCGGTATCAAGTACCCAAGAAGTCGAATTTAGAGAAATATTTATTTCTATGTAGAACATACCTTTTGCAGTTCGCAACTACTCGAGGTACTCCTTGCAGTTCCTCCTCCAATGCCCAGGCTTGTGGCAGTGGTGGCAAACATCCTCATGCTTGTTTGGCTTGGAAGCCTTTGCCTTTGGCTTCTTGGTGGGCTTTTCCTCCTTTGCAGGGGCAGAACACTTCTTTCCCTTGCGTCTGGGCCCCTTCTTCGCAGAGGAAGAAGAGCCCATCAGGAGGACGGGCTTGTCCTTCTTTATGGTTCCTTCAAACACTACAAGCATGTTAACCACCTCTTCAAGGGTGGCTGCCAGCTTGTTCATGTTAAAGTTGACCACAAAGGGGTCGAATGCAGCAGGCAGTGAGAGGAGAAGCACGTCCACAGACAGCTCATGTGGAAGTGTGATATCAAGGCCCGACAGCTTTTCAACGAGCCCAATCATACGAACCCCATGCTCGCGGACCGAAGTCCCATCGCGCATGCGGCTCGTCATAAGCTCCTTGACAGCCGTGAACCTCTCATGTCGAGAGTTCTCCCCGTACTGTTTTTTGAGATGAAAAAGTATGTCAGCAACATACTTCGTCTTCTCAAAGCGTCGTTGCATTTCGTCGACATCGATGCCATCACATAGCATTGAGTCTTAAACAGCCGTGAACCTCTCATGTCGAGAGTTCTCCCCGTACTGTTTTTTGAGATGAAAAAGTATGTCAGCAACATACTTCGTCTTCTCAAAGCGTCGTTGCATTTCGTTCGACATCGATGCCATCACATAGCATTGAGTCTTAAGCTCATCGTCCCACCATTGTTTAAGCGTAATCAACTCCTCAGGGCTGATATCGGCGGGGGTTTCCTCCGGAAACGATTTCACCACCCTCTAATGATATCGAGAAAACAGGTTTCTTTAGTGGGTACACGGAGCCCAATCAAGCGATCATGGACCCGAATAATATCAGCCATCCATGAGCCCCAAAAGGTAGTTTCTGATTGCAACCGGTGCAACCTCCATGTATTCACCTCACGTCCAGTAAGGGCCCAATAATATGACGCCGTTTACTATCACGTGTCAAGATGACCCATCAATGTTGAGTCGTGAAGGACGGTCCCCTTAACGTCCCCAATAATATGAGCCAACGTTAAAGGGAGTTCCAACCGACTCACAACAATTGTCAATGGTGTGGACAACTTTCCGGCATACATGAACCCCTCAATAATATCAGTCGGGCCATGTATACGGGTAGCATCGGCGTACAACCATTGTTGATGGAAGGTAGGGATAATTTAAACAAATTTAAATTCCCTTTAGTTTATCGAATAAACATTTATCTTGATATTAGTTTTAAATCATATTTAAAACGAGGGATTTTATTTTTGAAAATTTGGTCTCATGCAATATATTTTAAATCATATTTAAAACATGCGGATTCAACTAACTATATATCACATATATAAACATTGGGATGATCGATCGCGAGAGCTATGCGGTCCGTGGTTGCCAATCACGGACCTGGGTCCAATCCTAGGTGAAATGCATTATGCAATGCAATCCTATTACATTTGCTTCCGGTTTTACAGATCTTCGGTCTTCAATATCTTTGATCGTCATTGTCCACCGTATTCGGATGTCCTCCCACTAAATCTAGTAATTTACATTTAAACATACCATAACATATAAGGGATACATTTTTCAAGGGGTGGGAACGGGCCACAAACAGGCCCACTTAAAATGATAATCAATAATATTTACAAACCGAAATCATAAAAACCTATCGCATACACCTAACACATTGGGGCATGTTAGAGTAGATGCCCAACTAGCCAACTTATGGCGTGTGGGTTTATAGACTCTTGTATAAAACAGTCTTTATATATATGATATTCGCATTCTTTTATATGGCGTTCTTTACTTTCATTATGTGTGTAATGATTTACAATTGTGTTGAGTAAAGACCTAGAATGCACCGAAGCATATGTTAGATGTGATATTGGGTATGACGACTATCATGAAACACATCTAATAGTCGCTATGTATTCTGAACATGTTCCTAGTCGATTGGGCCGTCAAAATGAGGATAAGGCCGCCCGAGTTCGAGACTAGTATCTGCGATGCGAAGTACCATGTTTCATTGGTAGGAAACATTGTGATGTTCTGAGCATGCAGATAAATAGTGACCTGGTGATCTATCGAACTACCCTCCTTCGGACTTTCTAAGTGGTTACCATTTGTCGAGTGGATAAGTTCGAGGTCTTGGTTGTACTGATTAGTCCTCACGACTCGAAACGTCATTGAGACTCTACATGATAGGCGTCTCACTTTGACCCGTTTGCCGACTCACTTGGGGTCATAAGGCGTCGGGATTGGGTGAGACCCCGATGCATGTAGGAGTCGATGCAACGTTGTCGAGGATTCACCGCTCGCAGACATGCGTGGATATCCTATGCTATCTGAGGAGATAATAGTGTATAAATCTCTGGCCAGAGTACTAGAAGTGTTTTAGGTAAATGTGTTTACCTAGTTACACTCGCGATGTCACTATTTGATCTCCAAGATGTATGCATAGCTATCGGATCTGCACTATCAGTGATACCTAGGGGATCATGGGGCGATGTTGCTATACGCTTTACCATGGTCCGATGGGCAAGTCCGGAATTGTGATTCCGGAACCGCAATGGTTGTGGGCCCACAGCTAGCTGTATCCCTGAACCATTGAGGGTCACACAAGTACTGGATTCGAGATTCCCGCACGGATACTCAGCTCAATGTGTTGAGCATACGAAGAGGATCTTGGGAGTGCGACTTCCCAAAAGTCAACAAAGGTCAAATCGTGATTTGGCGATGTTGAAAGGCAAAACGGTCATTCTGCAATTTAGGGTTAGATGTGTTTTTCACATCATAACATTCAGTTTTGGAAACTGAGTCGATCGGTCCGATCTGATCGGCGATCGGAGTTACGATGAAGTCGCAGCGATGGATATCGTCATTTGGACCCGGGCCCGTTGGGCCGGTCCAAGTCCATCATTAAGTCTATTTAATTAGACTTAATAACTTCATTGTATACATGACATTACACAACTTAACCTAACCCTAAGCACAAATTAGCCGCCTCCCATCCTCTCCACATACGCCGCCGCCGCCATCCGCCGTGCGCCGCCGCCGCCGCCGCCCGTCTTCGCCGGAAAATTGTTTCCGGCCAATTAGACGAGGAGAATCCGTTCGTGCTGATCTCGTCAGTCCTTCTAGTGCAGGCTGACGAAGGAGTCTCGTTTCTTGTCGTGGACCGGATTGGCGATATCTACCGCAATCTACCGAGAAGAGCCGACGTTATTGTAACTACGGTTGGAGCCAGGCACAAGTTCCAGCAAGGTAGTGGTTTTGAACACCCTATGTATGTCGATAATTGTTATTGAATTTTTTGTATTGATCGTCTCCCGGCTGTATTTCTTTGTTCTTCCGCTGCCTAGCCGGGGGGCGGATCCGGATCCCCAACAGGCCATGGCTCTCGATCATCCAATCATGCAGATAATCTCATTAACATGCATAAATTGAATAATCAAATTATTTATCGAAAAATCATATTTTAATCATAAAATCGCATTTTATAATAAAATCGCATTTTGTCGATAAAATCAAATTTTAATCAACAAAAGCTTATTTAATTATAAAATCATATTTTACAATCAAAATCGTATTATGCAATTTTAATTGCATCGTATTGGGCCAAAAACTATTTTGGGCCCAAAAATCTCAAAATTTCAAAATCGACCAAAATCGGCCCGATATCGAATATCGGCCCGATAACTTCACGGGCTGCCCGGGAAAGGCCCGAACTAAACCCTAGAAAACAAACCAGCCGTCACGACATCGCCGGAGCATCCCCGGACGGCGGCAGCCGCCAACAAATCGCGCGCGGCCGCGACAAGCGCGGCGCTCCCATGCGCCATCGTGCGCCGTGCATGGCGCACAGCCCCGACCAGCATGCAACGACTTGCACACGGGGCTGCCGGCCAGTAGGTGGAAGTCGCACGACCAGCACGGCCCAGCGGCCGGCCACCTTGCTCCAATCGTGCGGCCAGCGCACGACGTGAAGATGCCCGTCGCGCGCGCCAAAGCGCGCTCGTGATGCGGTGGTCGCCGCCGCACATGGCGGCGACCGGCGGCTTGCTTCCCAAATTTTGTTTTTCGATTTGAAAAGTTAAAGATTAGATACAATATGGCAGTAATTGCATCGATGGATCCGAGCCTGACGCTCTGATACCACTGTTGGGGAACCGTGGCGGATCCGGATCCCGTCTCCCGGCGAGGCAGCGGAAGAATAAAATTAGGCCGGGAAACGTTCAATACAATTAAAAATCTACTGCAAACTATGAACCATTCATAGGTGTTTAGTCAATTACCTTGGCGACTTGCGCCTGGCTCCAACCGAAATTACAAGAAGACCGGCTCTTCACGGTAGGCGGCTGTAGATTCGTCAATCAGGTCCACGATCGGAAGGGAGACTCCTTCGTCAGACTCCTACATGCATCGGGGTCTCACCCAACCCCGCCGCCTAATGACCCCAAGTGAGTCGGCAAACGGGTCAAAGTGAGACGCCTATCATGTAGAGTCTCAATGACGTTTTGAGTCGTGAGGACTAATCAGTACAACCAAGACCTCGGACTTATCCACTCGACAAATGGTAACCACTTGGAAAGTCCGAACGAGGGTAGTTCGATAGATCACCAGGTCACTATCTATCTGCATGCTCAGAACATCACAATGTTCCCTACCAATGAAACATGGTACTTTGCATCGCAGATACTAGTCTCGAGCTCGGGCGGCCTTATCCTCATTTTGACGGCCCAATCGACTAGGAACTAATTCAGAATACACAGTGACTATTAGATGTGTTTCATGATAGTCGTCATACCCACTATCACATCTAACATACACTATAGTGCATTCTAGGTCTTTACTCAACGCAATTTTTAATCGTCATACAACACAATGAAAGTAAATAACGCCATAAATAAATGCAAATATCATATATAAAGATTGTCATATACAAGAGTCTATAAACCCACAAGCCACAAGTTGGCTAGTTGGGCATCTACTCAAACAGTTTTACCATGGTCCGATGTGTAGATCAGCAAAATGTGTGTTCTGATTCACAATGAGTTGTGAGCCCACATCTAGCTGTATCCCTGAACCATTGAGGGTCACACAGTGTACTGGTTTACCAATTCCCGTGCAGACAAGGATATGGTACTCAAAGTATTAGTTTAGTAGGAGGAAGGTTGGGAGTATGACTTCCCAAAAGTAGCTAACGGAGTAGGACTTCCATATTTAGCTAATGAGAGTAAAACCTGTCATATCTAGATTTAGTGGTCCGAAAATTTGATTTTGCATCATAATAATCAGTTTTGTAAACTGAGCACATTGGTTATATCTGATCACCGATCGTGATTATGATGAGACCACAATCGAAGGAGTCAAGCCGAATGTTCACAGTTCGAGTTGAACCGAATGTTCACAGTTCTACTTGAAACGAATGTTCACAGTTTTGTTTACATCAAAATCTTTCCCTCAATCTATAAATATGGCATGAAGGGAGAAAGAAAAATACACAACAAAAAGCTATTCAGAAAATTATGCCCTTCTCCTCCTCTCCTCCGTCCGCCGCCGCCGCCGTCGGACTTCGCTGCGATCGTCCTGGCGAGGAGGTTCTGCTCGCGAAATATTCGTTGTGATTCTAGTGCATTCCAACAAAGGAATTGGAATGCGGTCGTGGACCTGATTAGGAGCAACCAAAGAAGTGCTATTTCCATTTGAGAAATAGTCGGAGCCAGGCGCCTAGTCGCCAGACAGGTATATTCTAAACATCCTATGAATGTTTGAATTATTATATAGGTGTATTGACCATTCCCGGGCTCCTAAATTTTTAATTCTTTCGCTACGCCCCGGGAGCAGGATCCGGATCTGCCACTACACCAAAAGTGGTATCAGAGCTTTGGCTCGTATCTGTCAATACACCTTATTCTGCCTGAATTGCATCAAATCTCGTTTTTCAAAAAAAATAAAATTCCCGGCAGCACGCCGTCGCTCCATCGCCGCGCATGGTGCGGCGGGCGTTGTGCCCGTCGGCAGGTAACCATGCGCGCACGTCGCGCATGGTGGTCCGTGCACGTCGCATACGGTGGTGCGCGCACGGCTGTGCGCACACCATCGCCCCACCTGCGCCAATTGGTCGCACAGGTGGACTCCCCCCAATGCGCACACGTTGAGCACAGAGGCGCGCACAGCGTGCAGCACGCGTGCGGGCGGAGTGCGCACACCCGTCGCCCCACCTGCGCGAGCTGGTCGCGCAGGTGGCCGCCCCCCGTGCGCACACGTTGCGCACAGGGGCGCGCACAGCGTGCAGCACTCGTGCTGCACGCATGCGGGCGGCGGCGCACCACCCGTGCGACGATTCCGGGGTGGAGATGCGGCGTCGGTTTTTGAATTCTAGGGTTTTTCCGAGCATGTCCCGACGGCCTGAGTTGTTTTCGGCCAATACTTTCTATTGGGCCTTTTGGTTGGACCAAAATTAATTTTGAAATTTTGAGATATTGGGCCTAAAATTGTTTAAACCCAAAATTGATGCAATTAAAATATAAGATTTTATTTATTTTATATTTAAAAAATGATTTTGTTGGATAAAATCAAATTTGATTTGATTAAATAATTTATATCAAGTTAATTAGATTAATTGAATAGATAATGTTTGGGATGATCGAGAGCCATGCCCAATGTGTTAGGTGTATGCTAGGTTTTACATTTCTTGATTGTAATAATGTTGAAATCATTTCAAAGTGGGCCTGGTTTATGGCCCGTTCCGACCCCTTTAAAATGTATCCCTAGTTGTCATGTGATATTTAAATTTAAATATTAGACTTAGTGGGAGGATAATTTTGAAGATGGTGGAGATGATGATCAAAGATATTGAAGACTCAAGACATGTAAAAATGGAAGCTTATGTAATAGGATTGCATTTGCATACTGCATATCACCTAGGATTGGACCTAGATCCGTGCTTGGAAACCACGGATCGCATAGCTCTCGGTTATCGATCATCCAATTGTATATGTGATATATATCTGTTGAATCCGTAATTTTTAAATTTTATTTAAAATTATTGAGACCAAATTTCAAAATTAAAATCCCTCATTTTAAATTTGAATTAAAATTTATATCAAGATTAAAAGTTTAATGATTAAATTGAAGGAACTTAGTTTATTGATAATTATGAGAAAATGTGACAAAACGTTATCTAAGGGAGTCCTTTATAGACTGTGTTAGGATAAAATTTATGGTTTTGGTGATAACAAAATGACAAGTTAAATCTGGATAATCAGACGCAATGTGTAGTAGTGAATCCAGTCGACAGGCTCATCCAGACGGTGGCTATAGTAAATCAGTTGTGAGGTGAAACCAGTTGTTAGCTACAGTGGTGTGGTCAATCAGTTGATGGGTTATACAGATGAGAGCTACAGTTATTTGTTTATTCAGACGCAGGGTTATTGATTCAGTCGATGGAAAAACCAGACGCAAGCTACAGTGGTTTGCTTTACCAGACGCAAGCTACAGTGTTTTTGTATGCAGTCGCAAGCTACAGTGCTTCATATGATCAGACGCAAGAATTCAAATATTAGCGTGTGCAAAACGACAGCGTTTGAATAAGTTGAAGCGACACCGTATTGGAACCAGTCGAGAGCTACAGTTATTTGTAAATCTAGTTGATGGGTTGTAGAACCAGACGAGAGCTACAGTGCTATATTTAACCAGTCGAGGGATTTTAGCAAAACGATGTCGTATGGATAAGTTAAAACGTCAGCGTTTTAACTAACCAGTCGTCGGATTTATAAAGAACCAGTCGAGGAAAAATGCACGTGGTATAAAGGAAACCAGTCGGTGCATACTTTTAAACATCTTCCAGTCGCAAACTCATAAAAAACGAAGGTGTTGAAGCTGGTGAACAAGAGAAATTTCAGGCGCAAGTGATAAAGAAATTCAAATATGATGGTTTACTCAAATTGGAAAAGATTAACAGAATCGTACAAATTGCTGGAATTTAGGAGACAACATCGGTACTATTTTGGGTAAATAGTACATATTTTCAGAGGTTGTTACACGGTTATTGCACAGATATGGAAATCGACAAATTAGCTCTGACAGTGTGCAATTTACCTTGTAGTGGAGCAGAGGATACGGTTATGAATTATCAGAATCTCAAAAGGATTTTGTTTTCCTTAACAGATGAAAATGACCGTTGAAGGATGAAGACTATAAATAGCAAGCGATTTGAATCGAAGAAAAGAACTCTTGCTCTTGCTATTGCTGAAACTCTGCCGAATTACTTTTGAGCTATTCCTTGTTGAAGTATTCTCAAAAAGCTCAAAGACTCGAAGAACACTACTGTTGTTATTCATAGACAAACCTTCGAGTCCATTCTAGGGAATTTCTACTTGATAGAAAAGGCAAGGTAGTAGAACTCGAAGAGGTTCGAGAACCAACTGAAGTACCAAGTGAATCTTCCGCACCTCAAGAGCCAATACTTGATATGGACACACCTAGGAGATCTGAAAGGGTTCCTAGGGCTCCTGTTAGATATGGTTTCCTCCTTGAAGATGATCAAAGTGATCAAAATGTTGGATGTGATCCAAGAACCTTCAAGGAGGCAATTTCCAATGCTGATTCTAATTTGTGGCTTGAAGCAATGCAATCTGAGATTGACTCAATGCATTCAAACCAAGTTTGGACTCTTGTTAATCCTCTCGAAGGAATATTTCCTATCGGGTGTAACTGGATATACAAAAGAAAACTTGGGCATGATGGAAGGTACTGACATACAAGGCGCGACTGGTCGCGAAAGGCTACACTCAAAGACAAGGTGTTGACTATGATGAAACTTTTTCACCAGTCGCAATGTTCAAGTAAATTAGAATCCTACTAGCCATAGCCACATGGTACAACTATGAGATAGGGCAAATGGATGTGAAAAAATGTGTTCCTTAGTGAAAACATTAAGGAATAGATCTATATGACGCATCCTGAGGGTTTCACATCGGTAGGAAGTGAGCATAAAGTATTAAAATTCAGATATCGATCTACGGTCTCAAACAAGCATCTAGAAGTTGGAACCTGTGATTTGATGAAACAATTAAAGAATTTGGTTTCATCAAGAATCCCGAGGAACCATGTGTGTATAAGAAGGTAGTTAAAAATGCTGTGACATTCCTTGTACTTTATGTTGATGACATTCTGCTCATTGGGAATGACGTAGGAATGTTGCAGTCAACTAAAGTATGGTTGTCTAACATATTATCGATGAAGGACATTGGTGAAGCATCCTATATTTGTTAGAGTAGATGCCCAACTAGCCAACATGTGGCGTGTGGGTTTATAGACTCTTGTATATGACAGTCTTTATATATGATATTCGCATTTGTTTATGGCATTCTTTATCTTCATTATATTTATATAATGTTAACAATTGTGTTGGATAAAGACCTAGAATGCACCTTTGTGTATGTTATATGTGATAGTGGGTATGACGGCTATCATGAAACACATCTAATAGTCACTGTGTATTCTGAATTAGTTCCTAGTCGATTGGGACGTCAAAATGAGGATAAGGCCGCCCGAGATTGAGACTAGTATCTGCGATACGAAGTACCATGTTTCAGTGGTAGGGAACATTGTGATGTTCTAGATCCGATAGCCATTCATACATCTTGGAGATCGAATAGTGACATCGCGAGTGTAACTAGGTAAACACATTTACCTAAAACACTTCTAGTACTCTGGACAGAGATTTATACACTATTATCCCCTCAGATAGCATAGGATATCCACGCATGTCTGCGAGCGGTGAATCCTCGACAACGATGCATCGACTCCTACATGCATCGGGGTCTCACCCAATCCCGACGCCTTATGGCCCCAAGTGAGTCGGCAAACGGGTCAAAGTGAGACGCCTATCATGTAGAGTCTAAATGACGTTTCGAGTCGTGAGGACTAATCAGTACAACCAAGACCTCGGACTTATCCACTCGACAAATGGTAACCACTTGGAAAGTCCGAACGAGGGTAGTTCGATAGATCACCAGGTCACTATCTATCTGCATGTTCAGAACATCACAATGTTCCCTACCAATGAAACATGGTACTTCGCATCGCAGATACTAGTCTCGAACTCGGGCGGCCTTATCCTCATTTTGACGGCCCAATCGACTAGGAACATGTTCAGAATACACAGCGACTATTAGATGTGTTTCATGATAGCCGTCATACCCACTATCACATCTAACATACGCTTTAGTGCATTCTAGGTCTTGACTCAACGTAATTGTAAATCATTACACACATAATGAAAGTAAAGAACGCCATATAAATAAATGCGAATATCATATATAAAGATTGTTTCATACAAGAGTCTATAAACCCACACGCCACAAGTTGGCTAGTTGGGCATCTACTCTAACAGCAACTCTTGCTCCATTGCCAAGACTCAAGTGGGTCTCACCCTCTCTAAGACGTCGGCTTCTTGTCATCACCTGCAAATCATTGCAGATGTGAGATCCACATCCGGTATCAAGTACCCAAGAAGTCGAATTAAGAGACATATTTATTTCAATATAGAACATACATTTCGCAGTTCGCAACTGCTCGAGGTAATCCTTGCAGTTCCTCCTCCAATGCCCAGCCTTGTGGCAGTGGTGGCAAACATCCTCATGCTTGTTTGGTTTGGAAGCCTTTGCCTTTGGCTTCTTGGAGGACTTTTCCTCCTTCGCAGGAGCAGAACGCTTCTTGCTCTTGCGTCTGGTCCCCTCTTCGCAGAGGAAGAAGAACCCAGAAGGAGGACGGGTTTGTCCTTCTTTATGGTCCCTTCAAACACTACAAGCATGTTAACCACCTCTTCAAGGGTGGCTGCCAGCTTGTTCATGTTGAAGTTGACCACAAAGGGGTCAAATGCAGCGGGTAGCGAGAGGAGAA
>KQ988017.1:0-14646 GCA_001598015.1 Dorcoceras hygrometricum
TTAATACAAAATCAGGTCTCACACAAACAACAGGTCTTCGTGCTGGATTCGAACCATGATCTTGGTTGATGGGTCCTGGATTATCCAAGAGGGAGGATATTTTTTGTAAACCCATACCACGGCCAGTTGCTTCTAGCAATGGGAACTTCTACCTCAACAACAATACGATGATACTCTGGCCCCGATCAGTGAATGTTTCAATATTATTCGCAAATGATGGGCTGACGTATGTATATAAGTGGTACATTTGACTGCTTTTAACCTTTTGCAACCAGTTGGTTCACACAATTTTTGCAGAGCCCTAGTTGTTAAAGGTACAGTTAGAGATTTAGAAGTAGACCCAACAGTGTTTTGTGGCGTGTTTCGGCGAGGTCCAGATGTACAACTTATTTCTTCTTATTCAGGTCGTAGTTCCATTCATCCAGATCCTACAACATCTGATAGTTTTTCTTAGCGCAGTCCATATACATTTTTTATTCTCCAAGTCCGAGTATTTCTACTGACTATCCTATGCACTTCACCACCGATGACATTCATTTGGGTATAGAGACAGTTGTTGACCAGATCTTGATGCCTACTGCTGATGTTACCCGCCAAGATTTCACAAAGCCCTTGGCAAAGCTCCGAGCTTCAGTCAATCAGATTCAAATTGAGCGAGTGCAGAAAAGGGATGAAGTAGAAAATCTCAAGGATGTGCTTCGACTACACATCAGAGGCCTTGAGCATCGGTTTACCGAGATTTTAGAACAACAGGACAGGTTCTATCGAGGTCTTTTTGCCAATGTTTGACAAGAAGTTCAAATTCAAAAAGGCGCCCTGTCCCTTGAAATTCTGGAATCTCTACGGAAGCTACAATCTCAGCAGGTTGCTTTGTCTCAGGACATGGATGATAAATGGAAGGGGATCCAAGACCATCAAACTGCTCTTTTCAATTATTTAATGGAATTCCGTGTGCAAGCACAGGAAAACAATAATACCCTCACATCTCAGTTGTCAGAGCTTGTTGATTATATCAATAGAGGTGGTGATGCCAAAAAGGGGGAAGGAAATAGCAGCCAAGGTCCGCAGCCTCGTCCAAATGATAGATCCAGACCTGGCTCTGGAGACAGTAGTAGAGGCAGAGGCAGTAGGAGTGAACCCGTTGGGAAACGAGGTGGTGGTGGTTATCATAGAATAGACTGGAGATATTGGATTGGAGGGAGCAAATTATTGGATAGATCTGGACAATTGTTTTTGTTAACATTTTTTCAGTTCTTTGTACAAATATTTTGTACTTTGCTTCGTATTGAATATATATAGCAGACTTGGAGCAATTTATTTTTGTCTCTTTTAAGTCAAAGGCTGCTATGTTTTGTCATCACCAAAGGTGGAAATTGTTAAGATAAAATTTATAAGTTTTGGTGATAACAAAAACAAGATAAGAACTGATCTTGAAAATCAGATCTGGACAGTCAGTTATCGTGGCTAACAGCTAAGTATTTTCAGATCCGAAATATTTGGGAATAGTTGACTGGAGATATTGGATTGGAGGGAGCAAATTATTGGATAGATCTGGACAATTGTTTTTGTTAACATTTTTTCAGTTCTTTGTACAAATATTTTGTACTTTGCTTCGTATTGAATATATATAGCAGACTTGGAGCAATTTATTTTTGTCTCTTTTAAGTCAAAGGCTGCTATGTTTTGTCATCACCAAAGGTGGAAATTGTTAAGATAAAATTTATAAGTTTTGGTGATAACAAAAACAAGATAAGAACTGATCTTGAAAATCAGATCTGGACAGTCAGTTATCGTGGCTAACAGCTAAGTATTTTCAGATCCGAAATATTTGGGAATAGTTTACTCAGATTTCAGTTATCGGGTTGAAGATTTCGAATCAGAGCTTATCAGATTTGAGTATTCGGGTTATTTCAGTTATCGGGTCAAGATTTCAGATTTTAGGGTATTCAGATTTGATTCAGAGACTTCGGTAACAGATCCAGGTATGTTTGTTCAGATGTTACATTTCAGATCCGAGCTTTTCAGATGTTATCAGTAACGGACTCAGATGTGAACATACTCCACATAGAGAAATTCAAACTTCAGATCTGATAGCGTTTCAGTATTACGAGGAGAGTACAGTATTTCAGATCTAACAGAGAGCGTTGATTCTGTAATAGTACAAAGAGGGATATTTTCAGATGTGATGGCTATATGTGTGTAAAGAGATATTTCTTGTAGCTAATCACGAAGGGAGAGACAGAGCAGTTTTCAGATTTCAAGGTTCTAACAGATGCGAGCTTCAGATCTCGCCAGATTCTATCAGTTCATTATTTGAGAGGAATCAACGGTCACAACTTGAATTAAGGAAACAAATCAGAACTATTTTGAGTAATTCGCAATTACGCAGAGTGATTGATACGCTGTTTACCCATTTTGGTAAATGAGTCAAAAGCCCTGACAAGCGCCGACGAAGATATGCGAAGAGATTTGTATCTACTGACCATAGAGATTGAAGAGTATATATAACTGAAGATTTCAAATGAACAAGCTCTCCGTACTTTTAAGCTCTCGGTCAATTTTATCTCGCAGACTCTCACGCTCTCAAAGTTCTGGGAATATTCAAGTGCTCAAAAACATTCTAAGTCCCAGTGTTTAAATCTCGAAGAACATTCCTTTGTTCTTATTATATTTATCTTCGAGATAACTACAGTACTCAAAACATTGTATTCTTTGTATTATTCAGATTGAGTCTGTAACGAACGTGCTTCTTGAAGCATTTTGAAAATCTATTTGATTGTAAACAACAGTGTATCTGCTTGGTCGTGGTGGCTAGGAGTTCACTTGGAGCGAGGCTCAGTGATTGGGTGTCTACAGTGTCTGTATTCATCAAAGTCATCTAGTGGAACCTTCCTGCAAAGAAATAAGGGGAGACGTATGATTTTATATCCGAACTTTCATAAACAAACTCTTGATCCCTACACTTTTACTTTATCTGCATCGTATTTATTTGTTATTAACTGTTCGCTGCTCAATCGATTTATTTCCGCATAATTTATTGTTAACCGAACGAATAACTTTAAACTGACAGCCTCAGATCTGGTAACTCAGATCTGAGTTTAGCGAAGGATTGTAAAATCGTTTTTAAGGTTTCGAAAATTAAAATCCATAGGACCCCCCCCTTTCTGAACTCCTTGGCCTATTTTTTGATCCTAATTGATCTTATCAGACTCCAGATCTGAAACAGATCTCACACACTCATACCCGCTAACGCTCATCCAGATTTGACCAAATTTGAAATCCTCATACCGCACCGGTCTACTCCAAACTCTCCAAGAGGACCGGTCCACACACTACCATTGACTAACACTTGACTTCTCTTTGCTAACCAAATCTGTTTCCTCTCGCAACATCAGATCTGACTAGTGCTCGAAACGACATCGTATCACTAATACTAAACCCGCATATACCCGGGTAATCCAAAACGGCATAGTTTCGCTTCCCGCTCACGACAACTGACTCGTACATGCGAGGAATAGATCTGGACACCTAGATCTTACTCAAATCTGATCCGTTCTATACCAAATCCGAAAATCCAAAAATCACCAACAGAAAAAAAAAATCCTTCAAATCTGATAACCTGATGGTTAACTTCTGTGAGGACTAATTCTGTTAAGTATGATTTAATGGCTAATCAGCTTTTGGATTAAAATTGTCACGGAATTGTGATTTCTGGGTGTTCAGATTTGGTTTAGAGTTGATCAGCTGTGAGTTGCTGGTTCTCGTGTGAGATCAGCATCAAATTTGGTATTTCATACGTTGCGTTTTGGTAGGAAGCAGCAGCAATGCTGACGTGGATTTCAAACGTTGGTTTTTTGAGTTGTGATGGTCAGCAGAGAGTGCTAAGGGATTCTGAAGTGACGAAGTTTTGTGAACAGGAACCAGCTGTTGGTTTCGCTAGCGTGTTTCTTAGCGGGTATCGAAACTACGTCGTTTTGATAAGTTGGAACGACAACGTTTTGGGTGTAACGTTTAGCGTCAGCTGTTGGTCGAGTTAGACATCTACTGTTGAGGGATCTGATTCGTTGTTTATTCAGCTGCTGGTTTGTTGATCAGCCGTTGGTAGCGAGGTGACGTGTCTCTATGCTACGTCGTTTTGTTAAGTTGGCGCGACGTCGTTTGCTATATAAGTTGGAAGAGCGCTGAAATTCTTACATCGTTTCAGCAGAGAGCGAAAGCTGGTATCAGCTTTGAGAGGATTTGTGCCTTAGCTTAAGCAAAGATCTGAATTTCATAGAACAATAGTGATTCGAGGATTTATATACCAAGTGCTTCTCAACACTTAGAGTATTTTTTTGAACCTGATATTTCTTATCTCCTTCTTCGAAACCCTTTATAGATACTGTTCATTAAAACCCTTCTTTGGTTAATTGCCGTCGAGTTCCGCCGTTGTTTGGAGCGATACAAGTGGCGTTGAGCTCGTCTTGAGTAGCTCTTTCGATTAACACTAGCCGGGAAGCTTGAGTCGACGTGTGTGAAGGATCGCGAAGTAACAGTGTTGCTCGACTGTTTTTGAAAACTGAAACCCAACAGTTCCTTAGCTCTTTCGAGCCCTAGATTTGAGCTATAGGGAAGTCCATGCTGTATTGTTGTGTCGTGACCAGTGACGAGCAGTTGTGTAAGCTGAAGCTGCTGTGCGTGGTGAGATCTGTCGAGGTAGAATTTGAGAATTTGAGGTATGAGTTGAGATGCTGTAAACAGCTATGAGCATGATCATGCCTATAATTCTTGTTATTGAGATCTGTTTGAGATGATGCTGTGTTTACGTGAGCAGATGTTACCTTGTGTGGTTTATTGATGTTTTGTTTTCATGTATTGATATTGTATGCATTTAGAATTGATTATTGAATGACATTCATGCATACATATTGAGCCAGATTGATTGATTGATTGATGACCTGAGATAGAGCCACGTTGTGACTCACAGATAGATGTGTCGTGCCTGAAAGGTCCAAGGCTATCATTGGAGTGGTGACCGACCGATTGGTTGTGTCTAAATACCACCGAGCTGTGATGGCTGACGGGCCTGAAGATCACGGACCGATGATTTCCCCGGTTGATACATTTTGCGGGTATAGAGGCTCGATTGAGATGTACTGCCAGCTGATTAGCAGGCCTTGTTGACTGATTCCTTTGACAGCCTCATGCATTTCATAAATTGAGATATAGCATGTTGCATGATTTGCTGTTTTTAGATAGCTCTTCGTACTGAGGCTTGACTCATATTTTCTTTTCCTACTTTTGTTTTTTGGGTCTGTGTTGCTCAGTTGCAGGATCTTCAGGTAACCAAGCTGGACAGACTGGAACTTCAGCTGGTCGATCCCCATTTCCTTGAGTCCCAGTTATTATATTACTATGTATTGATCCAGAGGATGTCCTGAGGTTGTAGGTATTCGGGGGATCGCTGTTGATTTGATTTGAATTACCCGTTGTTGAATGAGTTTAGATTTAAACTTGTATTTTGAGGATGGATATTTTAAATGATGATTTGAGTTCAGGCATAATTTGATTTCGAAAATTTTTAGCCCTGTTTTATGCTTTCGCGTTTATGTGCTAAATTGTGCTATTAATTATTGTTAATTAGCACGGGGCCCGACAACTTCTCTATTAGCTAATCCTCGCCCAAATCTGATTAACTAATAATTTACCAAATTAACAATTTCTAGTTCTCACACTCTCCCCCACTAGAAATGGATTTCTTCCTCGAAATCAACTTACGGCAAGGTATCATAATCACAAAAGCACCAGAAAATTCACCAAAACTCAAACAAACAATCTTCCTAGCATATCTCAACGCTAAAAAAAAACCACAATTCAACTCGAAGCACGAATCAACAAGTCAGAAGGTTTACCTGGAAATCTATTGTCATCGCTCAAACAGATGAGGACACTCTAGTCTCATCTTTTCTTCCACTTCCCAGGTAGCTTCTTCTTTACCGTGCTTGCTCCATTAGACCATCACCGACGAAATAATCTTATTCCTCAACTGCTTCTCCTTCCTATCCAGAATCTGCACTGGATATTGAACATAGCTCAAGGTAGAATCCAGCTCTACTTCATCAGTACTCAGCACATTGGACGGATCTGGCTCATATTTCCTCAACATTGACACATGAAACACATCATGTATCACTGCTAACTCAGCAGGCAGCTGCAATCGATAAACCAAAGATCCAATCCTATCAACAATCTCAAAGGGACCAACGAATCTAGGAGCCAATTTACCCTTAAATCTTAATCTCATCACTCTCTTGAAAGGAGAAACCTTGAGAAATACTTGATCGTCAACCTGAAATTACAACGGTCTGCGTCTTTTATTAGGATAGCTAGCCTGTCGATATGGAGCATCTTTCATTCTACTCCGAGTCAACTCAATCTGATCTTTCATATGCTGCACAAATTCAGGAGTAGAAAACTGTTTCTCACCAATCTCTTCCAAGAAGATTGGAGATCTACATTTTAGACTATACAAAGCTTCAAATGGGGCCATCCTGATAGTCAGCTGGTAGCTGTTGTTATAAGAAAACACAACCAAGGATAAAGAATCCTGCCAGCCACCGCTGAAATCCAACACCACAGCTCGCAGCATAACTTTTAAAATCTGAATGGTCCTCTCAGATTGGCCATCTGTATGAGGGTGATAAGATGTACTCTAGCCAATCTTGAAGCCATAGCTTCTTGGAAGCTCTTCTAGAATCGGGAAGTAAATCTTGGATCTCTATCCGACACTATCGAAACTGGCACTCCATGCAATCTAACCACATGGTCGATATACAAATTGGCCATCTTCTTCATCGAACATTTAACGCCCCAAAATCCATAGGACCACATTTATGTATTCTATTAATTTTCTTGGCCAAATTGGCAATTTTAAATGTTATGTATTTGCTGATGCATTGATTTCAGAATAACAAGATGCGTTGCGACTGGTTCCAGCAGATGACTCCGAAGAGTGATGCACGAGCAGGTTTTAAATGGTTGAAAAATATTTTAAGAAGGACAAATGATTTCTTTTGTAAAAGGTTTGGTGTTTTACAAATTAAAATGATATGAAGGGATTTTTACTAAATTTTATAAAGTGTGTCATGCTTGATTTCACAAGTAGCTTGCCACTAATCCCTTTCATATAAAAACCTGTTTTCAAAGCAAGTTTTTTATCATTTGCAAAGAAAAGTCTTAAAGTGTTCTTCAAAATATTTCCAGAAGAGTTTGTGCGTTGCTCAAGGAGAAGATTTTTGCAGGAATTAGTGCTGTCGCAAAGCTTTGTTTGAGGCAAGTAAAATCTGATTTTTGACTCACCATTTGAATCATATATTGTTGTTTCTGAGTATTTGCTTGCATGTTTAACATTATGTTTAAAGTTCATGTTTTAAATGATTTAGACATGAAAAAGAAGGAAAGATGGGTTCGAGAATGATGTTTTGATGTTTATGATGCTTTCAAAATGTTTTCCAGAAAGTTTATGATGTTTTGAAGTGCTGAGAATTTGAGTTTATTCCCAGAATGTTTATGAATGTTCTTCAATTTAGTAGTTGTAATATCAGAATTTGATAATGGTGTAATCGGTATTTGCTAGTCAAACCATTATGAAGTTTGGTTTGATAGACAACGGCTGGTAGCATAGTTGTTGTTTTGATGTTACAAATATTCAGTTTTATTCTAGCAGTTGCATTTCCTTGTTAAAATCCAGCAGCTGCGTTGTTTTTGTAAATTCCAATAGAGTCACTGTTCACCAGCAGATGCATTCTATGTGTAAAATCCAGCAGTTGCATTGTGTTCGTAAAATCCAGTAGATGCACTGTTCACCAGCAGGTGCATTTAGTTCAGCAGTTGTTCTATTCGTTTCTAAGTGCTGTTCATTGCGACTGGTTTTATAGATGTTAGCGCTTTTCTTGCGACTGGTTGTTTAACGTTTTCTTACGGCTGGTTAATGCGCTAACGACGTCGTTTACTTAAGTTACAAAATATCAGCAGATAGTCCTACGTTATCATATCTGCCACTTCAACGACATCGTTTTATTTAATGATTTGTTTTAGTAAAAGACTTCGCAGCTGGTTCCTGTTCATTTCAGCTGATTTCTTTTAGCGATATTTGCGAACAGTATAGAATGTCTTGTTTCATAAGTATGTTCCTATTTCTTGCGACTGGTTTTCTTGCGACTGGTCTCATTTCAACGTTATGTTTTCTAAAGATGAATTCGATACTCAGTAATGTTTTGAAAATGGGAAGCTAGAGTTTTAAATGATGGAACCCGATGTTATTTAAGAAACTCTAAAGAAAGAAAGGACTGTTAAATGGAACCAAAGTTTATTTTAAGATTATGACATAGATAGTTGACGGTCACCAAGGAAAAGGGTGAGCAGTTGTCAAGATGTCGACTGCCCTTTCATATGAGCTGTATGCTAAAACTGATATCGGTAGTCATTTTGATCAAAGTGCACAACAGACTATGGGTGAGCAGTTGTCAAGATGTCGACTGCCCTTTCATATGAGCTGTATGCTAAAACTGATATCGGTAGTCATTTTGATCAAAGTGCACAACAGACTATGAGGAGCTTATATGCCATAAATTTAAAGAAAAGATATTAAATATGAGATCTGGGCTATTATCCCCTGTCTCTATGTTTAAAAAAAGAAATGTTATTGTATGATCAGTTGTCTGCCTGAGTTTTATGAAATTGTTATTATTCAGATTTTACTTGCTGAGCCCCTAGGCTCATTAGCTTTTAAAATGGTGCAGGTATGACATCTGAGGATCGAACAGGAGGTGAAAGTTGATACCAGCTGCTGGGTAGTGTTGTGTTTATCCAAGGCCTACGTTTTCCGTGTCTTAGTTGATGTTTTTTGTTTAGAACGTACTGTACTAAATCAGTTGCAACGGTTATATATTTATATAAAGTAGCAGCTGTTGTAAATCGCAATTGCAATTATTAATGAAAACTGTTTTTCCGCAAATGCCTTCGGTAGTTGGCGCGCAAATCAGTACCTGATAGTCTTCAAGTTGTTTTATGCTTTGGTTTCTTTTAAGTTATAAGGATTACAGCTTATAACAAATTATCTTTTAGCCTTCTTTTATTTCGAAAATTTCTATTTACCCCAATTCTCGTGGCCCCGTTGGGTTCGGGTGCTACAGAACATCTCACATCATAGTGAATTAAATGGGTTGATTTGAAAGCCTGTCAACAACAATCCAAATCGCATCACATCCCCTATTCGATAGAGGTAAATGAGTCACAAAATCCATGGCGATGTGCTCCCAATTACATTGAGGCAATTCTAAACTCTGTAGCAATCCATCAGGTCTCATTCGCTCGGCCTTGACCTATTGGCAGTTAGAACATCGTGCTACAATTCCAGAGATATTGTTCCTCATTCCTTCCCACCAATAGTGCGACTTCAAGGCATGATACATTTTCTTCTCACCGGGATGCACACTGTTTCGACTACAATGGGCTTCATTCACAATAGTCTTTTCAAATCAATCAGGTTTGGAACCAGAAATATACCATGAAATCTCAGACATCCATCAGAAGTAACAGAAAAATCTTCTGACTGACCGTTTTGGGCTTTAATCTTCAACTCATGAATGTCAGTCCTCTGTGCTGCCCTAATGTCTGCAAAAATCTGTGGCTCAACCTGAAAAGAAGAAACCACGAAGTACGAATCATCTGTCTGTAACGCCATCAAGAAGTCCCCAGATCCTGATAGAATTTGGATATACTCATCGACGTCAACATCCCAGGCTGGGCTTTCCTACTCAACGCATCTACCACTAAGTTCATTCGCCCAGGCTGATACTGAATCTCACAGTCAAAATCTTTGAGAAACTCCATACAACGACGTTGCCTCATATCCAAATCAGACTGTGTGAAGATATACTTCAAACTCTTATGGTCCGTGCACACCACAAATTGCTCACCATACAAATAATGACGCCAATCTTCAAGGCAAAAACAATCGCAGCCAACTCTAGATCATGAACGGGATATCTCGTCTCATGGGGTTTCAACTGTCGAGATGCATAGGCTATCACACGCCCATTCTGCATCAACGCGCATCCCAAACCACTCAGAGAAGCATCAGAGCACACTACAAAACCTCCATAACCTGAAGGCAATTCCAACACAGGAGCCGTAGTCAACTTCTCCTTGAGCAACTGGAAACTCGACTCACACTCATCAGTCCAAACAAATTTCCTATCTTTCTGGGTCAACTGAGTCATCGGCCTGGCTATTGAAGAAAACTTCTCGATGAAACGTCTATAGTAGCCAGCTAAACCCAAGAAGCTACGGATCTCAGAAACATTACTTGGTCGTTCCCAGTTAGGAACTGCTTTGACCTTACTCGGATCCATAGAAATACCTTGTGCAGAAATGACATGACCCAAAAAGATAACCTTATCCAGCCAAATTCTCACTTGCTGAATTTCGCGTACAACTGTGAGTCTCTCAGCTTCTGCAACACCAATCGCAAGTGCTCTTTATGCTCTATGTAGCTCCTCGAATACAACAAGATATCATCTATGAAGATGATCACAAAATGATCGATGTACTCACTAAAGACGCGATTCATCAAATCCATGAAGACATCAAGAGCATTCGTCAATCCAAACCGCATCACAAGAAACTCATAATGCCCATATCTCGTCCTGAAAGCCGTCTTAGCCACATCAGCGTCTCTAATCTGCAACTGATGATAACCAGATCGTAGATCAATCTTAGAGTGCACTGCCGATCCTTGTAGTTGATCGAACAAGTCATCAATCCTCGGCAAAGGATACTTGTTCTTAATCGTCGCTTTATTCAACTGCCAAAAATCAACACACATCCTCATAGATCCATCCTTCTTCTTCACAAAGAGAATCGGAGCTCTCCAAGGTGACATACTCGATCTGATGAAGAGTTTCTCCAAAAGATCACACAACTGATCCTTAAGTTCCTTCAGCTCGGCTGGCGCCAACAGATATGGAGCTCTGGAGATCGGTGTTGTCCCTAGAACCAACTCTATGCTGAAATCAATCTCTCTTGTCGGAGTAAATCCATGAATCTCATCCGGAAAAACATCGGGGAACTCACGAGCAATAGGGACATCACTCAAAACTACTCTCGATTCATGGGAAACATCCAAGGCATAGATTATAAACCCTGAGTTCTCCAGCGACAACGAACCAAACATCTCCATGGCAGACACTAATGGAATCTTAGGTCGCAAATCAGCACCATATAAATCTCATTTCTCTCCAACTCGAGGTCTAAACCTCACTATATCATGGAAACAATCAACAGTCGCTCTATAATCCGACAACACATCTATACCCAAGATGCAGTTGAAATCTCTAATCCCCAGAGAAATCAAATTCGTTACCAACACCTTCTCATCAAACCTAATCACACAATCCAACACCACCTCACAGGACAAAGACTCACGCCAGCAGGAGTAGATACGGAGACAACATCACACAGTGGGGTAGAACTCAACGCACACTCATACACATACAAATCAGAAATAAAGGAGTGTGATGCTCCCGTATCAAACAAAACTCGTGCAGGAAAATCAAATATAATGCCAATACCTGAAATAACTCCCCCAGGTATCTCATCAGCTTTCTCTCTCGTCAAATCATTCACATGGGCCTGCTGTGGTCCCGAACACTGAGGTCTCGAAGGTCCTCCAAACCTAGACAGTTCACGTTGTTGGAATCCAGATCATTGGGACTAAGCGAAGGTTGCGGTCTCTGTGAGGAACCACCAGCTGAACCTTGTTGCGACTGACTCAAGGGTTGTCCACCCATCAAGGGACACACTCTAGCGAAATGTCCTGGTTGGCCATACTGATGGCAAAGACCTCAAATTCCACGGCACTGTGAAGTCATATGCTTACCTTCGTACTGACCACACTCTACTCCTCCTGAACCACTGCCACCAAAGCTAACGGAACCAGAGGAACTCAAATTCGATCGTCTCTTAAACACTTTCCTCGAGGCTTGAAGTTCTGGCGATTCGACTGCTGCGATGTTTGAGGAGGCTGACACGCATACATCCCTTCAGGAACAGGATGGAAACCACGCCCAGCTGTCGGTTGAACCTGATTCTGCGCTTCCAACAAACTCTCCTCAATGTCCACCGCTCTATCCACTGCTTCAGCATAAGTCGCAGGAGAACCAGCAAAAACCATACGGAACAAATCAGACTTCAAATCTCTCATAAACTTGTTCCTCTTCGTCCCCACCTGGTTAGCAACATGGGGAACATACGAAAGAAGCGACGAAAACTTCCTGGCATACTCGGCCACCTTCATGTCCCCTTGCTTCAGATTATCAAACTCTCGTTCTCGGTTATTGTAGTACGAGTCAGGGGTATACTCCTGTCGAAAAGCTGCACAGAAGCTCTCCCAAGTAATCAAAGTCCCACTCTCTCTCATCACTCGGGAAGTACCCTTCCACCAGCGTTGAGCATTCTCCCTCAACTGCAAAACCGCTAGCTTCAATCTCCTCTTATGAGAATACTCTACAGCATCAAACAATTCCTCCATATGTTCCAACCAACCTTCATCCATCAGACCACCTTCAGCGCCAGTGAACGTAGGGGGATTTGTCCGTTGGAACCTAGCCAGAACTAGCTCCATCTCGCTAATCTGTCTCGTCACATCCTCCACCTCTGTCTGTCTAGCCCGACGACACAAGGGTTCACTCGGTTGGGCAACATCCTCATCGCTCTCAAGAGCCCTAGACTCCTCAACAGTCCGTCTAGTGGTTCTACCTCTACCTCTCCTCGACGGCAACTATCAAAACTCAAGGTAAGAACTCACAATCAGATACAACACAGAGGCCGGTATCATCATAGAAATCAAAGAAGTCACAGAGTCAATCAGAAACAAAACTCAAACATGTGCCTAGACTCAAGTGTGATAAAAAGAAACGAGCTTATACCAGTTTAAGCTCTGGTACCAAAATGTCAGGCCCGGTGCGCCAATACATAGATTAAATACTCATTTAATCATAATTACACGGAAGCATTTAAAATATGGGCTAAAAATTTTCCTTTTGGGCCTGATCCAATTTATCATTCAAAATAAGTTCATAATCAAAATAAGGAGTTTAAATCAAAACTCAACAACACAACAGGTAAACAATAAGTAGTCAATCAACTACAGATCCCCAAACATAAATAAAGGCACAGGACATAACCTTGCTTAATCTATCAATACATATTTATAACTGGGACTCAAATCAAAATGGGGATCGACCAGCTGAAGCTCCACTCTGTCCAGCCTGGTTACCTGAAGAACCTGCAAAGGCCAAACAAGACCCAAGCAGCCCAAAAACAGGGAAAGGAAACGAGGTCAAACCTCAGTACGAAGAGCACTCATAAAATAGCAATTCATAAAACATGCAATATTCACATCATGATATGCATGAGGCTGTCAAGGAAAATCGGTCATCTAGGCCAACAACTCAGCTGGCAAATCTCAATTGAGCCTCAACACCACGCACAGCCAATCATCCGGTGGAAATCATCGATCCGTGATCTTCAGGTCTGTCGACCATCATAGCTCAGTGGTCTTCAGGCGCGAAGACTCAACCGGCCACCAACTCAATGATAGCATTGGACCTTTCAGGCGCGACAACTCAGCCGACCGATCACAATGCTAGCTCGACTCGGGTAATCAATCAAACATCAGGCTCAATATGTATGCATGAATGCCAGGAATATCAATCTCACATACATAAATCAACGTAAACAGAACAAGTAAATCACATAACATCCAAGTGAGTCTGTTCACATAAACACCCAGATCACAGCATTCAGATCATTCTGGAATATTCACATGCTTATGTCCAAAGCTGTTTAACTAAGCTCAATTCGTACCTCAATCCTCAAACAGCTTCTAATACCTCGACAGATCTCGCAGAACACAGCTCCAACAACCTGCTCGAATCTGCTACTCACGAGCTCCTCAAAAGCTCAACAGAAAATTCCTACAAGCCCAAATCTGTCAATACATCTAGCAATCAGCTAATATCTAAGCTTATACAGCTTACAACCTAAAGCCACGTAGCCTAAAACAGCTACCTCAACTCAATCTGAGCACTATCCAGCTCTAAATCGAAGCTTGGATCGGTAAGAAATCGCTTACCCAGAAGCTCTAAAGAACAGAAGAACGACTGTTCAACAATCGCGAAGGTGCTAGAACCTACAACCACTTCACGCTCCCTCAACTCGTCGATCTAAAGCTCCAAACTGGTATCAATCGAAATCCCTAAGGAATACGAGCTCAAAGCCAGCAACCTTGCTCCAAACAGCGGCGTAAATCGACGGCAATCTCAAGAAATAGGGTTTGAATGAACAGTGCTAATCGTGGGTTCTTCGGGAAGGTGATAAGAAAAATATCGGGTTTGAAAATCGACTAAGTGTTGATCGACACTTTGTTAGAGTAGATGCCCAACTAGCCAACTTGTGGCGTGTGGGTTTTATAGACTCTTGTACAAACAGTCTTTATATATGTTATTCGCATTTACTTATATGGCATTCTTTACTTTCATTATGAGTGTAATGATTTACAATTGCGTTGAGTAAAGACCTAGAATGCACTAAAGCGTATGTTAG
>KQ988017.1:37305-62322 GCA_001598015.1 Dorcoceras hygrometricum
AAACGGCGGTAATGTTGTTGAACAATGTCCACACCAAGGCAGTGAATAAAACTCCGTATGAGATATGGAATGGATGGGCGCCCAAGTACTCATTTATGAGGATTTGGGGATGTCCTGCTTACGTGAAGCAGATAGTGGGAGATAAGCTGGATACGAGATGAGATCTATGCTACTTCATTGGACTGGTTCTTGCAGGCACTATCAGTGATACCTAGGGGATCATGGGGCGATGTTGCTAGACGCTTTACCATGATCCGTTGGGCAGGTCCGGAATTGTGATTCCGGAGCCACAATGGTTGTGGGCCCACGGCTAGCTGTATCCCTGAACCATTGAGGGTCACACAAGTACTAGATTCGAGATTCCCGCATGGATACTCAGCTCAATGTGTTGAGCACGAGAAAAGGATTTTGGGGAGTGCGACTTCCTAAAAAGTCAACAGGGGTCAAACCGGGGTTTGCCGCTGTTGAGGGGCAAAACGGTCTTTTTGCACTGGGGTTCTGAAAATGGTTTTTCAGATCATATTATTCAGTTTCGGAAACTGAGTCGATCGGTCCGATCTGATCGGCGATCGGAGTTACGATGAAGTCTCGGTGGTGGAGATGAACTGAATGTTCATTGTTGGACCCGGGCCCGTTGGGCCAGTCCAAGTCCAACACTTAATCTATTTAATTAGAAGACTTCATAACACAAAAACTCTCCCATAGCAAACCCTAACCCTAAGCACCAAAACCGCCGCCTCCCTCTCTCGAAGCCGCCGCCGCCCACGCGCCGCCGCCGCCGCCGCCGATCTTCGCCGGAAATTTGTTTCCGGCCGATTCGACAAGGAGAATCCGTTCGTGCAGAATTCGTCAGTGCTTCTAGTGCAGCCTGACGAAGGAGTCTCGGTTCTGGTCGTGGACCGGATTGGTGATTATCTACCGCATCTATCGAGAAGAGCCGGGTTCTTGAAATTCTGGTTGGAGCCAGGCACAAGTGCCATCATGGTATTCGTTTTGAACGCCCTATGTATGTTGAATTATGAATTCTACTTCTCGTATTGATCGTCTCCCGGCCTTTGTTCTTTGTTCTTCCGCTGCCTTGCCGGGGGGCGGATCCGGATCCCCAACACACTTATATTTAAATCCCCAAGTTAAAGCTACAATGAAAGTCAATCACCGATAATTTCAGATCTTAGCGCTATTCAGATCTCAGCGCTAACTCAAATCTAGCTCTGCTTCACTAAACACGCGCTACTAATCAAACAGCGTCGCACCAGAGTCCTGATCGCTAACGCTAAACGACGTCAGGTTGACTCCAGATCTGAAACAGATCTCACGCACTCAGACCCGCTAACGCTAATCCAGATTTGACCAAATCTTAAATCCACAAACCGCACCGGTCTACTCCAAACTCACGAATCGGACCGGTCCACACAGTACCATTGACTAACACTTGACTTCTCTTCGCTAACCAAATCTGTTTCCTCTCGCAACACCAGATTTAACTAGTGCCCGAAACGACATCGTATCACTAATACTCAACCCGCGTATACCCGGGTAATCCAAAACGGCATCGTTTCGCTTCCCGCTCAGGACAACTCACTCGTACACGCGAGGAACAGATCTGGACACCCAGATCTTACTCAAATCTGATATGTTCTATACCAAATCTGAAAATCCGAAAATCACCAACAGAAAAACCAAATCCTTCAAATCTGAAAACCCGATGGTTAACTTCTCTATTAGCTAATACTCGCCCAAATATGATTAACTAATAATTTACCAAATTTTACTATTTCTAGTCCTCACATGAAAGAATATGAATTAGAATTGGAGACCAGATCAGAAGGACCTTCCATGTCCCAGCCCACTCAAGCATTATCTGTAATGGATGAAAAGCCACAGAAGATAGTTGAACAGATCAACATCGATGCTATGTCTCTCTTCGTTAAGAAGTTTGGGAAATTCATGAGAAGAACTCAATCACTCTCATTTTCAATTAAAGCACATAAATCTGAACAGAATACTTCTAATGATATGAAATGTTTCGAATGTGGCATGCCTGGACATTTTGTAGCAGGCTGCACAAAATCAAAACATGATGATAAGAGAAATTCAGATCACAGACGAAGAATCCATACATCAAAGACAAGATCGCAAAGTGCTTGTAGCAGAAGAAAGCAAAAGAAAGTGGGCTTATTCTAATTCGGATGAGAGAACTTCAATCAGTTCATGAAGCGATTGTGAAGAGGATGTACAGTGTCTGATGGTTGATGACACTGACGAGGTATTTGATTTCTCTAATAGTATGTTTACACGAGAATACCTTGTTAATGTTCTTAACGAAATGGTCTATGAGTACAAGAAGATATCTCAGACGTTCGAGGATATTAAAGATGAAAATGAATGTTTGAAAGATAAGTCAGATGACGTAAGCTGTTTACAGCTTGAAGATTCAGACAGTCTAAAGTCTGAGTTAAGTAAGCTGAAAACAGAGAATTAATCTTTGAGATCCAAGTATATTGAGCTCACGTCTGAAAAGACTAAATCTAGTGATGAGCTCTTGGCAAAATCTTAAATTTCATTAGGCAACCAGAAGCCATTTAATTATGTCCATTGACTGGGATTCAGCTCTGGCAAAAGTAGCTCTAGTGATACCAGCACTGAATCATATCTGACAGATGAAAAGCTCAAAAGGATGAGTTTTTTCAAAGCCAGTATGATACATGATACACTTGAATCGGTTAAGTATGATGATCAGATTGTGTCTAAGCTGAACCAGAAGGGAATTTCTTGTATAGGATATGCTGAGCCTGAGAAATCAAAGACTAGCTGGCTAAAGAACAGATTAGACAAGGATCGAGCTAGACCTGGTTCACAGTCATCTTATCTGCACCAGCAAAGGACTAGCTCAGTGAGGTGAGGAAGCATAACAGAGCATACCAGCTCAGACGTGATCTGGATGGTAAAAGTATAAAACTAAGATTCAAGAGATCACACAGTATTTTAGCACGCACCCTAGTGGACACATACACAGGAAAAACTGTCAAGTTATTTCAATATGGGTCCCGAAAGGGTTAATCCAATCTGAACCCAAGTGAAATTGGGTACCAAAAAATTTTCTTCTGATCGCAGGTTTGATAGGATCAATTAAGATCGAAAATAGGCCTAGGAGTTCAGAGGGGGGGTGGTTGAATGAACTCCTTGGTTTTTAGTTTTCAAATCCTTAAAAAACGATTTTACAAGTCTGTGCTTAACTCAAATCTGAGTGACCAGATTTGAGGCTCTCAGTAAAAATCAGTTTTCTTGGTTAACAATAAATGTGCGGAAATAAGCCGATTAAACACTGAACAGGAAAAACAATGATGCAGATAATGTAAATAGATTAAGGGTCAAGAATTTGTTTCTTGAAGTTCGGATCTCAAATTGTACATCTCCCATTCTTCCTTTTCAGGAAGGTTATACTAGAAGATTTGATGAATACAGCTTCTGTAAACACCCAGTCACTAGAGCCAAAGCTCAAGGTGAACTCTTAGCACCACAATACAATGCATATTTCACTGCTAAATACAACAAATGACTTTTTAGAACTGCTTCACGTAGCACGTTCTTTACAAGATCTTTTTGAATATTACAAAGGATACAACACACACAGAGTTTGTAACTCTTCTGATTCTTTGAACAATATGACTATTTGGCTATGTTGAAACAGAATAAATCTCAATGATTATATCTATTTTTGGAAACTTCAAAGATTGTTATTCGAGATTTTGAGAATTGGGATATCGAAGTATTGATTCTGAAAATATTTTATCCCAAGGATTCAGAGAGACAGAGATTATGCGAGAGAGTAAAATCACTGAGAGATCTTATCTGTTGAATCTCTTCAGCTATTTATAACATCCATCTTCAACGGTCATTTACTGAGTCAGACACAAGACTCATTTGAATATCTTCACCGTATCGTGCATTAATTTCTCCATTAATGCTGAGTAGAGGTTTATCTGCTGTTGTCAGATCTTTTTTGACTTATATACCAATGTGGGTAAACATCGTATACACCAACTCTGTGTTCTGCATAATATACTCCAAATAGCTCTGATCTTGTCTCTTTTCAAACCATATTGTCTAACAGGCTTTATCTGATTTAATCTTGATCGTTGAATCATCTGGAATAAATATCTGATAAGATCTGAAACTGAAATCTGAAATCTGTTCGGTTCTGAGCTCAAATATTATTCAGACTGATTCGAATAAATCAACTTCACGATCTTTCTTATTATGTTTCTTCCCCCTTTACATTTGATGTGAAATCTGATATATAACCTCTGAAATACTCTGAGTAGATTCTGTCCAAATCTGAGTCTCTGTTACTGATCAAAACTGATAACTAAGCTTCTGTACTGAATTTGAAATCCTCAGATCTGAGTTGCTCTTATCTATCTGATAAACTCTCTTACCTTTCATCTACTCTCTACCCAATATCTCGGATCTGAATATACTTCTTCCTTTTATACAATCAGATCTGATGAACTCTCTTCCGTTAAACACGATTACTAACAGGTCCAGATCTGAGTCTTAAATTCAGTTCTTATCTTTTTTTCGTTATCACCAAAACTTATAAATTTTCTCTTAACAAAATTTTTAAGAAGTCTGAATGGTATCTGGATAGTGGCTGTTCCAGATATATGACTGGGAATTACAAACTGCTATCGGACATCAAATACTCCAAAGGACAAAAGATTGTCTTTGATGATAACTGAACAGGTGAAACTATGGGAAATGGTAAGATTGTCCAAGGTAACATAGTTAGAAGTGACGTGCTACTTGTTAAGAATATGTGCTATAATCTGATAAGCATCAGTCAATTATGTGATCATGAGTATGTAGTTAATTTTCACAAACACACATGCACAGTTCAGGATCCAGCTGGTATGACTGTCCTAACTGAACACAGATCAGGCAATACTTATAAAGTTAACTGGTCAGAACAGCTGGTGACTGAACCTACCAGTTTGGTTGCAAATTCATCTAAAGCATTGTTGTGTCATAAACGCATGAATAGTACAAATTTTAAAACCACAAGTCTGTGTAAGTAGTATTTGGTCACCGGTTTGCCCAATATTGATTTTACAAAAGATAAATTATGTTCTGCCTTTCAGTTTGGAAACAAAGCCCGATCCACTTTTAAGAACAAGGGCTGTAACTCTTCTTCCCAGAGCTTGGATCTGTTACACATGGACTATTTGGTCCTGTCCAGATATCCAGCTTAGGGGGAACGAAGTATACCATTGTGATTGTTGATGATTACTCCAGGTTTACTTGGGTAATATTTTTAAAATCAAGGGATCAGACTGCTGACGAGCTGATCAAGATTTTAAATCGTCTTCAAAATGAAAAATCTTCTTCTATTGATCCGAATAAGAGTGATCGTGGTATTGAGTTTTTAAACAAAAATTTGTCATCCTATCTTGAACACAATGGAATCAGGATTGAGTTGTCTGCGGCTAGATCTCCTCAACAGAACGAGCTTTCTTAGCACCATAACCGTACTTTCAAAGAAGCCGCAAGAGCTATGCTTGATGATTCCGGTATTTCTCAAAACTTTTGTGCTGAAGCGGTGAACACTGCATGCTATACACAGAACAGATCAATGATTAACATGAAGCAACAAAAGACAACGTATGAGATCATGGCCCTACCATGTATCAAGCTTCTTCAGCTCCTCATGGATAATGTCAGTAGGTGCTTCTTTTGGAGGAGATGTATTATCTAGTATATATACTAGCTTCTCTAAGGCCAGAACAATATTGAGGTTCCGTAACAACTCAAGATATTAAGGGGAAGACAAGATTTCAAACTCTTTTTGATTCCCACAAAAATAGGGAGAAATATTATCAAACATATACATACCTGCATATGTTTATCCAGATTTTGTGTAAATCAAAAAGGGGAGATTGTTGGATCTGTTTTTACAGATTAGAACTAAGTTTTGAATCACACAAATCTGTTACTACTGTACTAACGATATAACTTAAGTGCGCAGGTTGAGCTGAAAAATGAAAACGCGATCTCGGAGGCCTAAACGAAGGGATTTGACCAAAAAGCGGCTTGGCTCACTGCATAGAAGTGATTTTTACTCGTTGGACCGTTTCGAAGGGGATAGCACTGGTATCATGTGAAAATATGTAAGTTCATCCCAAACCTTGCATATTTTCATACTCGGTTCCCCAGCCAGATTATGAACCTGCAACAGAAGCGGGCTAGATAAAGAGAAATGTAGCAGCTTAGAAGCAAGATTTATCAAAGAACTGATAGCAGATTGACTGAGAGCAGATAGCAATGCAGATTGAGGAGGAGTCCAAGCTAGAACAGTAAGGGGACGCCCAAGCTGATCTAGCATTGGACAACTTAACTGGTACAGTGAGGGGACGCCAGAGCTGATCCAGCTAAGGACAACCAGATTGCAGAGTGGTCCTGTGAAAGGAGGAACCAGCTGGGAACCAGCTGGGAAACAAGCTCAGTGCAAACCAGCTCGGAGACCAGCTTGGGGGAAAACCAGCTCAGCAACCAGCTGGTAGAGACCAGCCCAAAGTTCAGCAACCAGCTCAGAGCAAAGCAGTTTGAACACAAGTATTGTGGAGATCGTATTGCGAAGTTCAAACTGATTTGTTGTTTTGTCAAATACACTGTTCACAGAGCTCAGATGTCAGCAATGGTTGCTGCAGCACATTTAATTGAAAGGAGCTTAAAGTCAACAAAGCCTGCAAAGAATTAAATGACAAAGGACACAAGGTACATCTATGTCAGAACTTTTTCAGAAACATTTTCAGCGGCTACACTTTTGTGTCCAACAGATAGAATTGCACAAGAGGCTTTATATATCAGGTGCAAAAAAAGAAGATGCATGCGCAAAATAACAGTGAGAGTGTTGTGCAAATACAAAACAGAAAATCAGAAGAAAGCACAACGATGGGAAGATAGCAGATAACCAGCTCGGACTAGGAGCACTTCCCAGTGTGTGTGAGCTTTAATTATTGAGAGATTGTGCTTACACTGTAAATCTCACACACACCCACATTCACTCACATTCGAGAGTTGAGCAAAAAAATTAGAGTGAATGTGACTCAATACTCTCCGTTGTAGTCTTTGGACAGAGACGTTAAACAAGTCTAGTTGTCTTTTGCACTGAGACGTTAAATAAGTGTGTGTAGCCTTTCTCACTGAGGCGTAAAAGAAGTGTTGTTATTCACGCAGCTTGAGGGATGGTGTGCAGTGATAGATGCTAGGAGTTCTTGTGGCTGCGGGTCGTAGGAGTGGGTTGCAGCGAGGTTCATTGTAATCAAAGTCTTCTAGTGGATCCTTCCCGTTGCGGAAGAAGGGGAGACGTAGTAGATTGAGCTCCAAACTTCCATAAACAAATCGCACTTCCAGTACTTGCATTAATACGATTAGCATATTTATAACTGGGAATTAATCTGTTTAAGTAGCTTTCGAATATAAGAGTGCAGTTTGAGTTATTTCCGCATGATTTACTTTCATTACTCAATTTGTATCTCGATGCACATGTATTCAAGAACACTGAGATATTGCTGCTCAAAATAAGTTAACCAGATCGTTCGGTTGTGTGTCGAGCTGGTTTCAGCATCCAGTTGGAACCAGCATGTTTAGCGCTTGCTTTGTATCGAGCTGGTTTCACCAATCAGCTGAAACCAGCTTGGTTATTGCAACCCGATTTCAGTATCTAGCTGAATCCTGCGTCTTATCATTCGATCTGGTTACACCCTCTAAGTTCTGATTATCATCTGAATAACAAGTATATAGAGGGTAAATCGATAAGTGGAATCAGAGCGGGTTGTTCTTGAATAGTGCATTTTCTTCGAAATTTTTTTTAAGCAGTTTATTAAAATATGCTCTGTTATCCGTCTGAAAGCCTGTCTGCACTACAAAATTTTAAGATTTTCAAAAGTCATGGCATATGGATAGGGGGAGAAATGTCTATTGAATTGCAGAGCGATTTCTCGAAAGTAAAGAGCGGCAACATCTCTTCCAACGAGCTGACAGATTGCGTGAGGTCTGTGGAGGCCAAGATCTCTAGGGTTGGGCGAGGCTAAGCCTTAGGGGAAAATGGAAGAGATTATGTGGATTGAATCTTCTATTCCTCCTCTGATCCATATACATGAGAATTTTTTAGTAGCATAGACTTTGTTTTCAAAATCTCATGCATTCATACTGTTTTAGACAAACTGTCTTCCCGTGCATAAATTCGTTTATTTCGAAAATAAAAATACCCCATGTTCTGTTGAGGGGGAGTTTTGTTTTAAATATTAAGGGGGATACAAGATTTCAAACTCTTTTTGATTCTCACAAAAAGAGGGAGAAATATTTTCAAGCATATACATACCTGCATATGTTTATCCAGATTTTGTGTAAATCAAAAAGGGGGATATTTTTGGATCTGTTTTTATAGATCAGAATCTAAGTTTTGATTCACACAAAATCTGTTACTATTATAATAATGATTTTACTTAAGTGCGCAGGTTGATCTGAAAAATGAAAACGCGATTTCGGAGGCCTAAACGAAGGGATTTGGCCAAAAAATGGCTTGGCTCACTGCGTAAGAGTGAGTTTTATTAGTTGGACCGTTTCGGAGGGGATAGCACTGGTCTCATGGGAAAATATGAAAGTTCATCCCAAACCTTGCATATTTTCATACTCGGTTCCCCAGCCGGATTATGAACCTGCAACAGAAGCGGGCTAGATGAAGAGAAATGTAGAAGCTCAGAAGCAAGCTCGATCGAAGCACTGATAGCAGATAGACTGAGAGCAGATAGCAGTGCAGATTGAGGAAGAGTCCAAGATAGAACAGTAAGGGGACGTCCAAGCTGGTCTAGAATTGGACAACTTAGATGGTACAGTGAGGGGACGCCCGAGCTGATCCAGTTAAGGACAACCAGATTGCAGAGTGGTCCTGTGAAAGGAGGAACCAGCTGGGAAGGAAACAAGCTGGGAAAAAAGCTTAGTGCAAACCAGCTCGGAGACCATCTTGGGGGAAAACCAGCTCAGCAACCAGCTGGTAGAGACCAGCCCAAAGTTCAGCAACCAGCTCAGAGCAAAGCAGTTTGAACACAAGTATTGTGGAGATTGTATTGCGAAGTTCAAACTGATTTGTTGTTTTGTCAAATACACTGTTCACAAAGCTCAGATGTCAGCAATGTTTGCTGCAACACATTTATTGGAAAGGAGCTTAAAGTCAACAAAGCCTGCAAAGAATTAACTGACAAAGGACACAAGGTACATCTATGTCAAAACTTTTTCAGAAACCTTTTCAACGGCTACACTTTTGTGTCCAATGGATAGAATTGCACAAGAGGCTTTATATATCAGGCGCAATGAAACAGAAGATGCATGCACAAAATAACAGTGAGAGTGTTGTGCAAATAAAAAATAGAAAATCAGGAGAAACCACAACGATGGGAAGATAGCAGATAACCAGCTCGGACTAGGAGCACTTCCCAGTGTGTGTTAGATTTAATTATTGAGAAATAGTGCTTACACCGTAAATCTCACACACACCCACATTCACTCACATTCGAGAGTTGAGCAAAAAATATTATGGTGAATGTGATTCAATACTCTCCGTCGTAGTCTTTGGACAGAGACGTTAAACAATTCTAGTTGTCTTTCGCACTGAGACGTTAAAGATGTGTGTGTAGCCTTTCTCACTGAGGAGTAAAAGAAGTTTTGTTAGTCACACAGCTTGCGGGCTGGTGTGCAGTGGTAGATGCTAGGAGTTCTTGCGGCTGCGGGTCATAGGAGTGGGTAGCAGCGAGGGTCCTTGTAATCAAAGTCTTCTAATGGATCCTTCCCTTTGTGAAGAAGGGGAGACGTAGGAGATTGAGCTCCAAACTTCCATAAACAAATCTCAGTGTATTTTCTTTACAACTTCCAGTACTTGCATTCATACGCATAGCATATTTATAACTGGGCAGAAATATGTTTAAGTGGCTTTCGAATATAAAAGTTCAGTTTGAGTTATTTCCGCATGATTCACTTTCATTACTCAATCTGTATCTCGGTGCACATGTATTCAAGAACACTGAGCTATTGCAGCTCAAGATAAGTTAACCACATCGTTCGGCTGTGTGTCGAGGTGGTTTCAGCATCCAGCTGGAACCAGCATGTTTTGCGCTTGCTTTGTATCGAGCTGGTTTCACCAACCAGCTGAAACCAGCTTGGTTATTGCAACCCGGTTTCAATATCTAGCTGAATCCTGCGTCTTATCATTCGATCTAGTTACACCCTCTAAGTGCTGATTATCATCTTAATAACAAGTATATAGAGGGTAAATCGATCCCAAAAGTGGTATCAGAGCGTGTTGTTATTGAATAGTACATTTTCTTCGAAAAATGTTTTTATACAGTTTATTAAAATATGCTCTGACATTCGTTCGAAAGCCTGTCTGCGCTACAAAATTTTAAGATTTTCAAAAGTCATGGCATATGGATAGGGGGAGGAATGTCTATTGAATTGCAGAGCGATTTCTCGAAAGGAAAGAGCGGTAACATCTCTTCCAACGAGCTGACAGATTGCGTGAGGTCTGTGGAGGCCAAGATCTCTAGAGCTGGGCGAGGCTAAGCCTTAGGGGAAAATGGAAGAGGTTATGTGGATTGAATCTTCTATTACTCCTCCGATCCATATACATGAGAATTTTTGAGTAGCATAGACTTTGTTTTCAAAATCTCATGCATTCATACTGCTTTAGACAAACTGTCTTCCCGTGCATAAATTCGTTTATTTCGAAAATAAAAATACCCCATGTTCTGTTGAGGGGGAGTTTTGTTTTAAATATTAAGGGGGATACAAGATTTCAAACTCTTTTTGATTCCCACAAAAAGGGGGAGAAATATTTTCAAGCACATACCTGCATATGTTTATCCAGATTTTGTGTAAATCAAAAAGGGGGAGATTGTTGGATCTGTTTTTACAGATCAGAATCTAAGTTTTGATTAACAAAAAATCTGTTACTATTTTAATAACGATTTAACTTAAGTGCGCAGGTTGAGCTGAAAAATGAAAACGCGATTTCGGAGGCCTAAATAAAGGGATTTGGCCAAAAAACGGCTTGGCTCACTGCGTAAGAGTGAGTTTTACTAGTTGGACCGTTTCGGAGGGGATAACACTGCTCTCATGGGAAAATATGCAAGTTCATCCCAAACCTTGCATATTTTCATACTCGGTTCCCCAGTCGGATTATGAACCTGCAACAGAAGCGGGCTAGATGAAGAGAAATGTAGCAGCTCAGAAGCAAGCTGGATCAAAGCACTGATAGCAGATTGACTGAGAGCAGATAGCAGTGCAGATTGAGAAGGATTCCAAGCGAGAACAGTAAGGGGACGCCCAAGATGGTCTAGAATTGGACAACTTAGATGGTACAGTGAGGAGACTCCCGAGCTGATCCAGCTAAGGACAACGAGATTGCAGAGTGGTCCTGTGAAAGGAGGAACCAGCTGGGAAACAAGCTCAGTGCAAACCAGCTCGGAGACAAGCTTGGGGGAAACCAGCTCAGCAACCAGCTGGTAGAGACCAGGCCAAAGTTCAGCAAACAGCTCAGAGCATAGCAGTTTGAACACAAGTATTGTGGAGATTGTATTGCGAAGTTAAAACTGATTTGTTGATTTGTCAAATACACTGTTCACAGAGCTCAGATGTCAGCAATGGTTGCTGCAGCACATTTAATGGAAAGGAGTTTAAAGTCAACAAAGCCTGCAAAGAATTAAATGACAAAGGACACAAGGTACATCTATGTCAAAACTTTTTCAGAAACCTTTTCAACGGCTACACTTTTGTGTCCAACGGATAGAATTACACAAGAGGCTTTATATATCAGGCGCAATGAAACAAAAGATGCATGCACAAAAGAACAGTGAGAGTGTTGTGCAAATAAAAAATAGAAAAATCAGAAGAAAGCACAACGATGAGAAGATAGCAGATAACCAGCTCGGACTAGGAGCACTTCCCAGTGTATGTGAGATTTAATTATTGAGAGATAGTGCTTACAATGTAAATCTGACACACACCCACATTCACTCACTTTCGAGAGTTGAGCGAAAAAGATTAGAGTGAATGTGATTCAATACTCTCCGTCTTAGTCTTTGGACAGAGACGTTAAACAAGTCTAGTTGTCTTTCGCACTGAGACGTTAAAGAAGTGTGTGTAGCCTTTCTCACTGAGGCGTAAAAGAAGTGTTGTTAGTCACGCAGCTTGAGGGCTGGTGTGCAGTGGTAGATGCTAGGAGTTCTTGCGGCTACGGGTCGTAGGAGTGGGTTGCAGCGAGGGTTGTTGTAATCGAAGTCTTCAAATGGATCCTTCCCGTTGTGGAAGAAGGGGAGACGTAGGAGATTGAGCTCCAAACTTCCATAAACAAATCTCAGCGTATTTTCTTTGCCGCTTCCAGTACTTGCATTGAGGGCTGGTGTGCAGTGGTAGATGCTAGGAGTTCTTGCGGCTACGGGTCGTAGGAGTGGGTTGCAGCGAGGGTTGTTGTAATCGAAGTCTTCAAATGGATCCTTCCCGTTGTGGAAGAAGGGGAGACGTAGGAGATTGAGCTCCAAACTTCCATAAACAAATCTCAGCGTATTTTCTTTGCCGCTTCCAGTACTTGCATTCATACGCAAAGCATATTTATAACTGGGCATAAATATGTTTAAGTGGCTTTCGAATATAAGAGTTCAGTTTGAGTTATTTCCGCATGATATACTTTCATTACTAAATCTGTATCTCGGTGCACATGTATTCAAGAATACTGAGCTATTGCAGCTCAAGATAAGTTAACCACATCGTCCGGCTGTGTGTCGAGGTGGTTTCAGCATCCAGCTGGAACCAGCATGTTTTGCGCTTGCTTTGTATCGAGCTGGTTTCACCAACCAGCTGAAACCAGCTTGGTTATTGCAACCCGATTTCAATATCTAGCTGAATCCTGCGTCTTATCATTCGATCTGGTTACACCCTCTAAGTGCTGATTATTATCTGAATAACAAGTATATAGAGGGTAAATCAATCCTAACAAGTGGTATCAGAGCGGATTGTTCTTGAATAGTACATTTTCTTCGAAAAATGTTTTTATACACTTTATTAAAATATGCTCTGACATTCGTTCGAAAGCCTGGATTTTCAAAAGTCATGGCATATGGATAGGGGGAGGAATGTCTATTGAATTGCAGAGCGATTTCTCGAAAGGAAAGAGCGGCAACATCTCTTCCGACGAGCTGACAGATTGCGCGAGGTCTGTTGACGCCAAGATCTCTAGGGCTGGGCGAGGCTAAGCCTTAGGGGAAAATGGAAGAGATTATGTGGATTGAATCTTCTATTGCTCCTACGCCAAGATCTCTAGGGCTGAGCGAGGCTAAGCCTTAGGGGAAAATGGAAGAGATTATGTGGATTTAATCTTCTATTGCTCCTCTAGTCCATATATATGAGAATTTTTGAGTAGCATAGACTTTGTTTTCAAAATCTCATGCATTCATACTGCTTTAGACAAACTGTCTTTTTTGGGTAAATCAAAAAGGGGGATATTTTTGGATCTGTTTCTATAGATCAGAATCTAAGTTTTGATTCACACAAAATCTGTTACTATTGTAATAATGATTTAACTTAAGTGCGCAGGTTGATCTGAAAAATGAAAACGCGATTTCGGAGGCCTAAACGAAGGGATTTCTCCAAAAAATGGCTTGGCTCACTGCGTAAGAGTGAGATTTATTAGTTGGACTGTTTCGAAGGGGATAGCACTGGTCTCATGGGAAAATATGAAAGTTCATCCCAAACCTTGCATATTTTCATACTCGGTTCCCCAGCCGGATTAAGAACCTGCAACAGAAGCGGGCTAGATGAAGAGAAATGTAGCAGCTCAGAAGCAAGCTCGATCAAAGCACTGATAGCAGATAGACTGAGAGCAGATATCAGTGCAGATTGAGAAGGAGTCCAAGCTAGAACAGTAAGGGGACGTCCAAGCTGGTCTAGAATTGGACAACTTAGATGGTACAGTGAGGGGACGCCCGAGCTGATCCAGCTAAGAACAACCAGATTGCAGAGTGGTCCTGTGAAAGGAGGAACCAGCTGGGAAACAAGCTCAGTTCAAACCAGCTCGGAGACCATCTTGGGGGAAAACTAGCTCAGCAACCAGCTGGTAGAGACCAGGCCAAAGTTCTGCAACCAGCTTAGAGCAAAGCAGTTTGAACACAAGTATTGTGGAGATTGTATTGCGAAGTCAAACTGATTTGTTGTTTTGTCAAATACACTGTTCACAGAGCTCAGATGTCAGCAATGGTTGATGCAGCACATTTAATGGAAAAGAGCTTAAATTCAACAAAGCCTGCAAAGCATTAAATGACAAAAGACACAAGGTACATCTATGTCAGAATTTTTTCAGAAACCTTTTCAACGGCTAAACTTTTGTGGCCAACGGAAAGAATTGCACAAGAGGCTTTATATATCAGGCGCAATGAAACAGAAGATGCATGCGCAAAATAACAGTGAGAGTGTTGTGTAAATAAAAAACAGAAAATCGGAAGAAAGCACAACGATGGGAAGATAGCAGATAACCAGCTCGGACTAGGAGAACTTCCCAGTGTGTGACCGATGAAGGGTGTTATGAGATTTGGAAGAAAGGGAAAGCTGTGTCCCAGATTTGTTGGACCATTTCAGATTCTGGAAAGAATTGGGACTTTAGCTTATCGATTAGCTTTGCCTCCAGACTTGTCAGTTGTCCATAATGTGTTTCACATTTCAGCTTTGAGGAAATACATTGCGAATGCTTCACATTTACTTAGACATGAACCTATCCAGTTATCACCAGATTTGACTTATGAAGAGGTTCCAGAGAAGATTCTTTCAAGAGAGAATCATAATTTAAGGAATAGGACTATCCCAATGTTTAAGATTCAGTAGGCAAACCACTCAGAAAGAGAAGCTATGTGGGAAGTCGAATCTGATATGCAGAAAAGCTACCCAGACCTGTTTACGTAAGTAATTTCGTGGACGAAATTCTTTTGAGGGTAGATTGTAACGACCAGAATCTTTTATAGGCCACAATTAGAAAGTTATAAGATTTGAGGGATTAAATGGAAATGCTAAATTTATTCAGCTTTCGATTTGGTTGAATTCAGCTTTTGTTTTATCAAGTTGAGTTTCAGCTTTGTAGTTGCGTGAAATCAGCTTTCATTATTACGTTGAGTTGAGATCAGATTTGAGATTTTTGCGTTAATCAGTTCCTGCATTAGTTGAATTGATTTCAGTTATAAGAATGCAATTGCAGCAGCTGCGTGGTTGATCTTACTAGCCAACTGAATCCTTCGTTTTTAACTAAAATAGTTCGGTTTTATCTATGCATCAGATTTCTCTTTGAAATGGAGTAACGCTTTTAAAAGACTTTTTGGACATATTGATTAAACGTGTTTCTTTCTTAGGCATTATAATTCATATATATATAGGGTGTTAGACACATCATGCATCATTATTTACAAACCAAAACATTTTCCAAAAATCAAGCGGTGCTCTCTGTGAAGAAACCGAACAAAACCTTTCAAAGCTTTATAAAAGGAGACAAGCGGTGTGTAGGTGATTGCCAGGCTTCATCTGTAATTGTGTTACAGAATTCAGGCAAGTAAACTCTGTTTCTTGCTACACTCATGAAAGCATATATTCAGTTCTGTATGCATGTTTGTATGTGTTTTAAAGATTTGAAAATAGCTACGGCTGTTCTTCAAAGGAAAGAAAAGTTCATGCTCTGTTTTTATGAAGTACGTGTTTACTGTATTTTGATTCAGAAAAAGATTTTAGAACGTGTTTGATGATGTTCTTCCAGTTAGTTCTTGAGTTTTCTAAGAAGATTTTCGTCGAAGTAGCTTATTCGATCATTTCCAGAAATTTCTTGAGATATTTTGAATTCTTCAGACAAAGGAAAACCATCGTTGTTCATGTTTATTCTTGTGGTTAAGTCTGAAATCTGGTTCTTAAACCAAAAGCTGATGTTTCTATGTTGAATAAATTCTAAAGCGTGACATTCAGATGTTGCGTTAAGTCTATGTTCAGATGCGAGTTTGTTTCACATCTGAATTGGGACAGATCCTTGACTGTTGATTTTTTCACTACTGAGATGACCATTTGACATCTGAGTTGACTACGGTTATTTACCGATATCTGAATAATCTCATTTAAAATCGTTGACATCTGAGTTGACCAACGAATGACTTCTGGATTCTTTCTTCTTCGCTGAGATACTTAAGAACAATTCAGATTTCATTGTTTTAGCCTTCGATTCTTCTTCGATTGGTACAAGAAGTACAGATTTGAATTCCTTATTCATTTTCGCTTCAATTCGAAAGATGAATTCGATTAATTCGAATAGTTCAAGTGACTTTATTCATTTTTCATCTTCGCAAGTTTTACAGAGAATTCTCATAAAGTTCCAGAACATCATTAGACAACGAAAAACCAGTAAACTGTGCTAGAAAGAAAAGAAAACATATTTACGAAAGAATAGTAAGAAAGAAAGTTTTAGAAAAGTTTTACAGATTATGATTAGATAACAGTTGGATTCCCAGGGAGGGTGAGTGCCTGGTTGACGATCCAGTGTGCCCTTCAATTGGAAAGGGACAAGATTATAGTTGAGATAAACTGTAATCCCTTTCCCAGGAAGGATCAGAGTTCCCGACTGACGGGTCTATAGTTCCCTTCACATAGATGGGATTTATCCTAGCCCCTGATATCAGAAGAGAGTTTGATCAAACGACCGAAACCACTGTGCAAGTGTCTAATTCTTAATTACCAGAAAAGAAAAGAAATAGCAAAAGTGTGATTTTAATCACAGCTCTGTAAGAAATTTTAAAGAAAACGTTTTCAGAACTTGTTTATAATTATGCTTTAAGTTCATTCAGATTTCTCAGTTATTGCTTTTAGCTTATTTTACAATTAAGTTATTCAGATTCAGATTCCAGTACAGTATTAGATATCGTTTGCTTGTGTTATGTGCCTTCGATATTCCAGTTTTTACCTGCTGAGCCCTAGGCTCACTAGTTTTCATTGAGTGCAGGTAATGAGCAGTAGGGAGCTGGATGGTGATGAGATGAACGAAAAGTTGTGTTTATCGTGGACACCAGATTCCGTTGTTCCTTAAGATTCAGATTTTGTTGTACAGACTCTAGTCATAATTTTGTATAATGACAGATTTCAAGTTTCTTTCTTTTGTCGAAATCTGTACCAGAATTATTACTTAATGAAATTATCAGTTTCGTTATTTTTCAAAGACCAGATCTGTTTTAGTTCCGCACCTTTTAATTGTTCATATCTGTCTTCCAGACTTCGCACAATGACTTGTGTTTATTTGCACTTTAGTCCAGAATTTAGTAGCGACTTTTATGTCATGTAATTATACTCTTCAATTCGAACCCCAAAGTTCCTAAAATTCCTTTAAGAAAATTCGGGTCGTTACACAACAACCCATGGTATTTGTTTTTTTTCTCTGCTGAAGTGTGAACAAATGCTCTTCTTTAGGTATTCTATTCGCTTGATCAAGCTTAACCGGTTCCAGGTGGAACAGGACCCAACGACACTTATGTCATTGTCCACACACCCTAATTTTTGACTCTTTTGGCAAGGCACTCCGGTCCGACGCCGATTACCACACACCCTCCCTTGGCAGGGCACTCCAATCCATCGACCGATTACCACACATCCTCTGTTGACCCTCTGATATTCTTAACACATCACAAAGCTTTTGAAATAAACTTCCTTTTATCTTTCTGTAAATCTTTCTTTTCCGTTATTTTCTATAAATCTGCTTTTCTTGATCTGAAAAAGATTAATTTCTTATATGGTTTGCTATTTTAAAACTTTTTTTATGTTCGAAAGCTACTAGGAGTTCATAGGAGTTCAATATAAGAAGAACACTGAAATCAGCTCAGGCTATAGAGATGAATAACGAACAGCAGAGCTCTAAGCTGATGAACTATCTCTTGAAAAGGATATAACTGCAAATATATTAGAGATATACCTTCGAATCGAAGCAAAAGGAATGAAGAATTAAACTTGAAATCACAACATCAGCCTAGAATGGACCTAAGCTGAATCAGGAAAACTTTTTTTTATTGTTCGAAAGCTACTAGGAGTTCATAGGAGTTCAATATAAGAAGAACACTGAAATCAGCTCAGGCTATAGAGATGAATAACGAACAGCAGAGCTCTAAGCTGATGAACTATCTCTTGAAAAGGATATAACTGCAAATATATTAGAGATATACCTTCGAATCGAAGCAAAAGGAATGAAGAATTAAACTTGAAATCACAACATCAGCCTAGAATGGACCTAAGCTGAATCAGGTCGGAGTATGAATCAGCACGCGAGCGTACTGGTTCAGAATAGAAAATTAGCTCTGGGTTGTCTCGTCAAATAAAGTCAACTCAGCTTGGATACTGAAATCAGATTACGAGCGTAAAACAGCTCTGGAAAACAAACAGATCATGGGTAATGACATCTCTGGAAAAAGAAACAGATTACGGGTAATGAACAGCTCTGGGAAAAGAAACAGATCACGACTAACAGCTTAGAAGATTTCCTTAGTTTGAAGTAATCAAAAAAATATCTAAGGAAAATTACAGAAACAAGGACACGTGGCTGCTTGTAAGCTACTAAAACAAAACACGTAAGCTACTTGAAGAACATCTCAGAAACTCAGGAAGAATCTGGAACGAACATCTTACAAACATTTTCGAACAACTTTCTGAATCAAAAACCTTCCAATACTTTCTCAAAAAAAAATCAACATGATATCAACTGTGTGTTTGAAAACTTTAAAATTCAAAACTTTAAAACTAGCACACACAAACAAAAAGGAAATCAGTATATTCTTTTCAAATTACAGCAAAAAACAAAGTTTACTTGCCTTAACAACGACGACGATTAGCATAGATTTATTCATACTGAACAACGAACAAACACGATCGTCCCTTTGAAAGCTTTTAAAACTTCGGTCGATTTTCTTTTTACCGAGAGAACCGCTTTCTCAAAAGGTTTTCCTTTAAGTGAAGTTTCGTGAATGAAGATGAGAGGTGCTTGTGCAGGTATTTATACAAATCTCAAAGCCAAGTTAAATGAAACACGGTTTGTTAAAGTGATACTGATAACAGTGCTACCCTGATTTTAAAACAAATAAAATGCAGACCGAACCAATTTGTTTAAAAATAAAATGAATGGCGGTTCATCTTGATCGGCCGGACAGATCTCGTACCGTGCCCTAAACCGTACCAGATCAGCGCAGATAAAAGCTGATTGGTAATATAAATTAAAATAGATCCCCTCAAATTATAACTTTATATTTGTGGGATTATAGATTTCTGGACGTTACATGATCTAATATAAAAATTCAGCTTGGACGAAAACTACACCGCTGAATTGAAGCTGAAGAAGGATAATCGGTGGATAACTCTCAAAAACTTGTGTTTGTCAACACTGAGCTACAGTGCGGTCCAATCAGCTCAGGCCTCTACTGCTCCAGCTTAGGCATACACACATACCAAATGTGCATCATCTTCGATCCGATTGCATCTGTATAGCTCGCTCATTCAGCTCAGAGCTAAAAGATCATATCTCGCCTCATGCATAGGAAACTCAGATCGCATCCACTCAGCTCATGAACCAACCAGATCACGCAGACACCCCAGGTCAGTTCTCGCACACATAGACCACACGCCTACCGCAGATCACACTCTCTCAGCAGTTCAGATCAAGTTTCACACTCCGACCAGATCAGAGCATTCATCTCAGATTATGGTCTCCAGAAACAGTTCGCGCTTCCTAGACCAGCACGCACCTCCATAGCTCAACTCCCACAGGTCGACTCAGATTTCAAAGCTGACGCCAGATTGGGATGCTTCCACTAACAGCTTGCGCACACCATTGCTCCCACGCATAGCTCAGCTCTCGCGCACAGCTCAGCTCTTGCCCATGCAGATTTCGCCCCATCCAGCTCAGAATCTAATTCCTACCTGCTCAAACCCACGAAAAAGCTCACAACAATTATAGCAGGAAAAGATTGCAACGACAGACCAGTTCACGCACCGGTCAGCTCTTGCTAAACCGAATCTTTGCCATCAGCTTTCGCCTAAGCTGATCGCTCTCAAAAACACAGCACGCCATCCCACATCATGCTACTCAGTCCAGATTGTTGTTAAACTCCCAAAGATGAATCCAGTTTATGGTTCGCTACTCACCTGATAACAGCTCAGAGCTGTTGCACTACCAGCTCGCTCCAAGACAGATCAGATCGCACTAACATCATTGTCTATACTCAACAGTATTTGGCTTGGAAGAACTCAGATATGCTCGCGCCTGATGCTCCCTGCTAACCGATACTCCTAAGCTGCTAACAGTTCACAGACTCAGCACAGTCCTTTCCTATCCGCTTTCCCTAATCTGGTTCACTCAAACTGCTCGCGCCAGTGCTAACCTCAGCTAAAACCCAAAACAGCCTACACCATCAGCTTGGCACTAAACCTGAGAGCGCATGCGTCTGAGCTAGGCCATCTCTATAGATAGCTCTCTAAGCTGAATAATCTCGACTGATTAACCATTAATGTGAACTAAATATACCACTAATTACCCTTTTCTTAATTACAGTCCTTACAGGAATCAACACAGATTCACGTTCAAACAGCTCACGACCTAAACCTCAAAGGTCAGTTAGAGTAGATGCCCAACTAGCCAACTTGTGGCGTGTGGGTTTTTATTAACTCTTGTATATGACAGTCTTTATATATGTTATTCGTATTTATTTATGGCGTTCTTTATCTTCATTATGTTATATAATGTTAACAATTGCGTTGGATAAAGACCTAGAATGCACCATAGTGTATGTTAGATGTGATAGTGGATATGATGGCTATCATGAAACACATCTAATAGTCACTGTGCATTCTGAATTCGTTCCTAGTCGATTGGGCCGTCAAAATGAGGATAAGGCCGCCCAAGCTTGAGACAATCATCTGCGATGTGAAGTACCATGTTTCATTGGTAGGGAACATTGTGATGTTCTGAGCATGCAGATGGATAGTGACCTGGTGATCTATCGAACTACCCTCGTTCGGACTTTCCAAGTTGTTACCATTTGTCGAGTGGATAAGTCCGAGGTCTTGGTTGTACTGATTAGTCCTCACTACTCGAAACATCATTGAGACTCTACATGATAGGCGCCTCACTTTGACCCGTTTGCCAACTCACTTGGGGTCATTAGGCGGCGGGATTGGGTGAGGTCCCGATGCATGTAGGAGTCGATGCTTCGTTGTCGAGGATTCACCGCTCTCTTTCATGCGTGGATATCCTATGCTATCTGAGGGGATAATAGTGTATAAATCTCTGGCCAGAGTACTGGATGTGTTTTAGGTAAATGGGTTTGCCTAGTAACACTCGCGATGTCACTATTCGATCTCCAAGATGTATGCATAGCTATCGGATCTCTAGCGACTCTCGATTTACCAATGGTCGTTGATCTGATCGGGATATATGTGTAGAAAGGACCGTAGTGTACGCTAACCACGACCAACTGGTTCTTGCAGGCACTATTAGTGATACCTAGGGGATCATGGCGCGCTGTTGCTAGGCACTTTACCATGATCCGTTGGGCAAGTCCAAAATTATGATTTCGGAGCCACAATAGTTGTGGGCCCACGGCTAGCTGTATCCCTGAACCATTGAGGGTCACACAAGTATTGGATTCATGATTTCCGCACGGAAACTGATCTCAATGCGTTGAGCATAGGAGGAGGATTTTAGGGTGTGCGACTTCCTAAAAGTCAACAGGGGTCAAATTACGATTTCCCAAAGTTGAGGGGCATAACTCTCATTTTGGTCTAGGTGGTCTGAAAAATTGTTTTCGCATCATAATAGTCAGTTTTGGAAACTGAGTCGATCGGTCCGATCTGATCGTCGATCGGAGTTATGATGAAGGCACGGTGATGCGGTTGAACCGAATTTTCATATATTGGACTGGGCCCGCCCCAGGTCCATTGGGCCGGTTCAAGCCCATCACTTATTTAATTAGACCTAGGGCTACCATGAGACACACACAAGATACAACCTAGCTCTCATAGCCGCCCACCCTCTCCCACACGCCTCACGCCGCCGCCGATCGCCCATCGCCACCGACGGCCATCGCCGTCGCCCGGTTTTTCGTGTGATCGGACTTGTTTCGATCACCACGACGAGGAGAATCCGTTCGTGCTAAAATCCGTCAGATCTTCTAGTGCAGATTTACAGAGGAATATTGTTTCCGGTCGTGGACCTGATTAACGATCTACCGCCGCCTACCGTTTGAAGTGCCGGTTTCCTCGTGAAACTGGTCGGAGCCAGGCGCCTAGACGCCAGCAAGGTAACATCAATGAACCCCCTCTGAATGGTTTATTATTTTGTGTTGAATGTATTGAACGTTTCTCCGGGCAAATTTTAATTTCCGCTGCGCCCCCGGGAAACGGCATCCGGATTCGCCATTGTATGCCAACAGTGGTATCAGAGCACAGGCTCGGATCCTTCCATACATTTTTTGGCTGAATTGCATCTAGATCTCGACTTTGGAATCAAACAACAAAAATTTTTGATGAATGGCCGCGGCGCCGCCGCGCATTGCGGCGCCCCACCGCGCGCATGAGCGCGCGTGCGATCGCGTGCTGGCCTCGCGATGCCATGCGCGCTGGCCGCGCATGGTGTCCGACTGTTGGGCGCCGCCTCGCGCACTGGCTCCGCAACATGGTGGCCAACGGTGGCTGCGGAACGTGAGAAAGTTGCGCGACGTTGGGCGCAACGTGCGCCGCGCTTGGCGCGGCGTCGTGCGGCAGGCTGCCGCACGCTATGCGTTGCCGACGGCCGCCGTCGTCCGGCGATCTTTCCGGCAGCCCGTTGCGACGGTTATTTTCTTCTAGGTATTGTTCGGGCCTGTCCCGGGCAGCCCATGAAGTTTTCGGGCCGATATACGCCGATGCGGGTAGCATCGGCGTACACCCATTGTTGATTGAAATATGATTTTATCGACAAAATGCGATTTTATTATAAAATGCGATTTTATGATTAAAATATGATTTTGTGGGTAAATAATTTGAGATTTCGGTTGTATTTAATATTGTTGATTATCTTTTTAAAGTGGGTCTGTTTGTGGCCCGTTCCCACCCCTACAAATTTGTATCCCTTACTTTTCATGGAAATTTAAATGTAAATTACTAGATTTAGTGGGAGGACAATTTTAAGACGGTGGACATGACGATCAAAGATATTGAAGACCGAAGATCTGTAAAACCGGAAGCAATTGTAATAGGATTGCATTGCATATTGCATTTCACCCAGGACTGGACCCAGGTCCGTGATTGGCAACCACGGACCTCATAGCTCTCGTGATCGATCATCCCAAAGTTAGTTATATATTTGATATATATGTTGAATCCGCATGTTTTAAATTGTGATTTAAAATTGCATGAGACCAAATTTTCAAAAATAAAATCCCTCATTTTAAATACGATTTGAAACTAATATCAAGATTGAAAGTTTATTCGATAAACTTAGGGAATTTAAATATGTTTAAATTATCCCTACCTTCCATCAACAATGGGTGTACGCCGATGCTACCCGCATATATGGCCCGGCTCATATTATTGAGGGAGTTATGTATGCCGGAAAGCTGTACACGCCATTGACACCTGCTGTGAGTCGGTTGGAACTCCCTTTAACGTTGGCTCATATTATTGGGTACGTTAAGGGGACCGTCCTTCACGACTCAACATTGATGGGTCATCTTGACACGTGATAGTAAACGGCGTCATATTATTGGGCCCTTACTGGACGTGAGGTGAATACATGGAGGTTGCACCGGTTGTAATTGGACTCTACCTTTTGGGGTCATGGTTGACTGATATTATTTGAGACCATGATCGCTTGATTGGGCTCCATGTATCCACTGAGGAAACCTGTTTTCCCGATTTCATTAGAGGGTGGTGAAATCGTTAAAATAGTGGGAGGGTAATTCATAAAACTAAATGACCTTGTTTTATGTCTTAGCGTTTTTCATATATAGTTAGTGATGCATGTTTGTTTTTCTTTTCAGTATAAACTGCTTACAAAATGTCTTCGATCAAAAACCCACTCGCTGATATACTGGATAGCAACAATTTCACCGGTCTGAACTACCAAGACTGGCTTCGAAACCTCAACATTGTGTTGGCTTCGGAGAAACTTCTTTATGCGATAGAGAAGAGCCCTCCGAAGGAAGCCCCTGCTGATATCAGCCCTGAGGAGCTGACTACGCTTCAACAATGGTGGGACGACGAGCTTAAGACTCGATGCTATGTGATGGCATCGATGTACAACGAAATGCAACGGCGCTTTAATAAGACGAACTATGCTGCTGACATACTCTTTTATCTCAAGGAACTGTATGGGGAGAACTCTCGACATGAGAGGTTCACCGCTATCAAGGAGCTTATGACAAGCCGCATGCGCGATGGGACTTCGGTCCGCGAGCATGGGGTTCGTATGATTGGGCTCATTGAAAAGCTGGTGGGCCTTGATAACACACTTCCACATGAGCTGTCTGTGGATGTACTTCTCCTCTCACTACCCGCTGTATTCGACCCCTTTGTGGTCAACTACAACATGAACAAGCAGGAAGCCACCCTCGAAGAGGTGGTTAACATGCTGGTCGTGTTTGAGGGAACCATAAATAAGGACAAGCCCGTTCTCCTTATGGGCTCTTCTTCCTCTGCGAAGAAGGGGCCCAGACGCAAGGGTAAGAAGCGTTCTGCCCCTGTGAAGGAGGAAAAGCCCACTAAGAAGCCCAAGGCAAAGGCTTCCAAGACAAACAAGTCCGAGGATGTTTGCCACCACTGCCACAAGCCTGGGCATTGGAGGAGGAACTCCAAGGAGTACCTCGAGCAGTTGCGAACTGCAAAAGGTATGTTCTATATCGAAATAAATATGTCTCTTAATTAGACTTCTTGGGTACTTGA